>VWZG01010838.1:102301-389927 GCA_013396735.1 Grallaria varia
TCACCTGCGCTTTGCCTCCCCCTCCCTCCCTCCCTTTTTTTAATGCAGAAACGAGAAGCAGAAGGAAGAAGAGGTTCGTGTCCAGCCCCCGCTACGTGGAGACCATGCTGGTAGCCGACCAGTCCATGGCCGAGTTCCACGGCAGCGGGCTGAAGCACTATCTGCTGACACTGCTGTCCGTGGCGGCCAAGCTGTACAAGCACCCCAGCATCCGCAACTCTGTTAGCCTCGTGGTGGTGAAAATCATGGTCATTTACGAGGAGCGGAAGGGACCTGATATCTCTTCGAACGCAGCCTTGACTCTCAGAAACTTCTGTAGCTGGCAGAAGCAGCACAACCCGCCCAGCGACCGGCATGCGGAGCACTACGACACGGCAATTCTCTTCACTAGGCAGGTGAGGGACATGGAGGTCAAATCCATCCCCACACCCATTGCTCACTACCCCAAGAGGGCCCCCTCTGTCAGAAGACCTCCAAAAAGGTGTTCAGAGACAGTCTTGAGTTATCACAGCTTCAGTGAAGTAGGCTAAAAATTAGATGATTTGATTTTTATTTTGTTGGTCTTTTGCTGTTTGCACCATCTCCGGTGAAACTCACAGTTTGTGCGCTGTATTTCTGGCCCATATATTTTTAGCAGATTTAGGATGGAAATTATGCATTTTATTTCTACGTGTAACCCTTGTGTATGTTCCAAAGACAGATTTTTGCCATCATACCCATTGAAGTGCTGAATATTTATGCTCTTTCCATAAGTAAAGGCAAACTGCCAGGGCTGGATGGTTCTTGCCAAGGTTAAGTCTCTGATCTGATTAATAATGAAACTGCCTTTTTTTACAGGACCTGTGCGGTGCCAAGACATGTGATACTCTTGGGATGGCTGATGTGGGAACAGTTTGTGATCTAAACCGCAGTTGCTCTATCATAGAAGACGATGGTTTGCAGGCTGCCTTTACAACAGCCCATGAACTAGGTACTTGAAGCTTTGAAAGGCCATTTCATGTGATTAATTGAAGCCAGCTTGATGCCGTAAAACAACTGCCCAGCCTGCACTGCAAGCTCAACCGGCACAGTCAGGAGGAGGCAAAGCTTTGCCTTGCAGCAGGGTTGAACTGGGGAAAGCAAATCCAGTCTGCACGGCTTTGTCTGAAAGAGCTGCGTGTTTGACTGACTGCAAGAAAAAATGGGGAGAGAAGATGCGATGCCATGTGCTTAAAATCTGGCAGTATTCAGACCAGGCTATGAGCTGCTCTAGAGTAATATTTAAAATACTATTGGTAATGCATAGGACAGACTTCCTAAAATCACAGACTTCTTTTTTTCAGGCCACGTGTTTAACATGCCTCATGACGATGCAAAGCAGTGTGCTGGTATTAATGGAGTAAGTCGGGATTTCCACATGATGGCATCTATGCTTTCCAATCTGGATCGCAGCCAGCCATGGTCTCCATGTAGTGCCTACATGATTACAACATTTTTGGATAACGGTCATGGTAAGATTATTAAATTTTCCATTCATGTGGCATTTAAGCTCTTGTGCTTTACTGCTCTGGGGGTTTTTGGTTTTTTTCTTTTTCCTTTTTTGTAACAGAGTGCTTTCTGCTTCAGCGTAGTTAACCTTTTGCATGCTGCCAGTGAATTTAGAGGACCCTTAGTTTTACAAAAATGGTGCCACAAATCAGGTCAAAGGCTTCTGTTACAAAGCAAATGCAGTTCCCTTTCTGAAACTGAATGCACTCACAGTATCATCTGCCTTTTTTCTTGCCTTTTTTTTTCCTTTTCAGGTGAGTGTTTGTTGGACAAGCCCCACAAACCAATACAGCTCCCTTCTGACTTGCCTGGCACATTGTACGATGCCAACAGACAGTGCCAGTTTACATTTGGAGATGAGTCCAAGCACTGCCCTGACGCAGCCAGTACGTGTACAACACTGTGGTGTACTGGCACTTCTGGAGGACTGCTTGTGTGCCAAACCAAACACTTCCCTTGGGCAGACGGCACCAGTTGCGGGGAAGGGAAGTGGTGCATGAATGGCAAGTGTGTGAATAAAACTGAGAAGAAGCATTATGATGTAAGTATTGAAAAAGAAATCAGAATGGATCTTGGGTTGCAGAATCACATGGAAAATGCTGCAGTGGGAGGAATCAGTTAAATAAGATTGAATCAATGGAGGCAGACAGCTAATAAACTTGTGTCTTTTTTTAATGAGTAGTTTGGGTAAAAATGAGCATGATTGTGGGGTTTGTGGTTTAGTTTTGTCTTGCTCTTACTGTATTAACTTTTATTCTTCTTTTGCTTGTCATTCCAGACACCAGTGCATGGGAGTTGGGGGTCCTGGGGACCATGGGGGGAGTGCTCCCGGACTTGTGGCGGTGGAGTGCAGTACTCCTTTAGGGAGTGTGACAACCCTGTCCCAAGGAATGGTGGGAAGTACTGTGAAGGGAAACGGGTGCAATACAGATCATGTAACATCGAGGACTGCCCGGACAATGATGGTAATCTTTTCCCTATTTCTGAGGCAGAAGACTGGTGTCTTGTGGAGGAAGAACATGGACAGAGATGATCTAATGACCACTTGTCTTTTCTCTGCCTGCAGGCAAAACGTTTAGGGAGGAACAATGTGAAAAGCACAATGAGTTTTCCAAGTCTCCCTTTGGAAGTGGACCTGCAGTGGAGTGGACACCCAAGTTTGCTGGTATCTCTCCAAAGGACAGATGCAAGTTGGTTTGCCAAGCAAAAGGAACGGGATACTTCTTTGTTTTACAGCCCAAGGTATTTCAAAACTGTACCTCTTCCATCTAATATGAACAAGATTTTTACTTTCTCTCTTTATGTGAAGGGTCAAGCAGTATAGAAATCTGAAATTATGTCTTTCTCATGTTGAGGCTGGATTATTGCTCCTCCTCTTCTTACATGTACAGCTTGGATCAGTACAAACATACTTTAAATATCCTGGCACAGTCCTTCCAGTTATTTCACACGTACTGCCTCTTCTACTCACTCCACCCCTAGTTTCCTTTCCTCTCCTTCCATCGATTTGATTACACTGAGATATGTTCAGAAAACTGGGGGGGATCTTTGTCAAAATATTGGTACTTTCTCATACTGGTTACTAATACACTGACAGCTTAAAATAAAAATGAGGAAAAATGTTTATCTTGCATAGCTACTTGAACTCACTGTCATCAGATGTTAAGAGCCAGCAACTACCAGGGCCATGACACAGATGCTTTTGTAGACCAGTACTTCTAGAAATAGAGGACATGTTGAACAACATTAAAAACATTGTTGGTACTGTACTTGGAGGACATGACTGCCTTCTAGTGATATTAGAAAACAATGTTCTTTATATGAAATCAGTAAAACAGTTTTGTAGGAGGGGGTATTAAAGGAAATTGAATTTGTTTGATTTTTTCCTTTCATCATGTCATCATTTCTGCATGTGAGATGAAGCAGCAGCACGCCTCCAAGTATGGACTGCTTTGGTTTTTATTTTCCAAGGACAGGTGCTGCAGGTCTACCACCTGTCCATACTTTGCATTTGGTACGTGTCTGTGTTACGCAGTTACAAAGCAATGTGCATCTTCTAATCAGAGGCCCTTCTGTTTGTTTCCTTCAAAGGTTGTGGATGGCACCCCATGTAGCCCGGATTCCACCTCCGTGTGTGTCCAGGGGCAGTGTGTGAAGGCTGGCTGTGACCGTGTGATAGGGTCCAACAAGAAGTTTGACAAATGCGGTATCTGCGGTGGCAATGGATCCACTTGTAAGAAAGTGTCTGGCACACTTGTAAGAGCAAAGTGAGTATATGACTGCTGCTATTACTTTGTTCCTGGTGAATGTTTCGTTGGTGTAAGCTCTGGCTTTCCAAGTCAGTGCGATGTTGCCCAAGTGTGTCGTCGGAACTGAAATTTGATCTATCAGAACCATCTGACTGAGCACAATTTACAGTGAGATCCCAGCAAAAGAAAGTCCCTTAAATGTGGTCATGCCTCTGAGAATGTGGGATGTGACTTGGCGAACCCCTTAATCCATTATTTAGGTCAGCAGGTCATGAGCTAAATGCTTTGACTTCAGATGAAATCTAGTCTTGTGCTGGGAAGCTTCTTCTTTTTCTCAAGGAAGAGTGGAGGATTCAATCTTTCTCTTTTCTGTCGGACAGACCTGGCTACCACGATGTCGTCACCATTCCGGCTGGGGCAACAAACATCGAGGTGAAGCAGCGGAACCACAGGGGTGCAAGGCACGATGGCAGCTTCCTCGCTATCAAAGCTGCAGATGGCACATACGTCCTCAATGGTGATTACACCTTGTCCACACTGGAGCAGGACATCACCTACAAGGGCAGTGTGCTCAGGTACAGCGGCTCCTCTGCCGCCCTGGAGAGGATCCGCAGTTTCAGCCCCCTGAAGGAGCCTTTGACCATCCAGGTCCTCACGGTGGGAGATCTGCCACAGCCCAAGATCAAGTTCACCTATTTCGTGAAGAAGCCCATGCAGCCTGCATCGGAGAAGGCACCCAGTAGAAAGAAAGAGTCCTTCAATGCCATCAGGGAGATCATCTCATCCGAGTGGGTCATTGAGGAGTGGGGCGAGTGCTCCAAGTCATGTGGCTCGGGCTGGCAGCGGCGGGCAGTGGAGTGCCGGGACCCACAGGGCCGGCCAGCCACTGGCTGTGCCCAGGAGCTGAAGCCCAGCAACCTTCGTCCCTGTGCCGACGTGCCCTGCCCACAGTGGCAGCTGGGGGACTGGTCACCCTGCTCTAAGACATGTGGGAAAGGTTTCAAGAAGAGATTGTTGAGATGCATTTCTTACGATGGCAGCATGCTGCCGCAAGAAAGCTGTGAGCCTTCCAAGAAGCCGAAACACCTGATAGACCTCTGCAATATTACAGACTGCAGTTAAATAGAATAAGTTGGGAAAGCTAAATTTTTTAATTTTTTTCCTTCAGAACAATGCACTGAAAAAAAAGAGGGCTAGAGGCAGCACATGTGTTTTTGCATAAAAAGTTCATGGTGAGGATCCATTGAGTGGGACAGTGCAAATAGCTTTAGTTGGCCTTGCATCTTAAAAATACCTTGCCAACTGAAAATTTGATGGGATAGCAGACCCACGTCACTCACTCATCTTCAGCAGATAAGGCCCAAAGGCCTCATAATTGCCTTTTTTAAAGTCTGTTATAAATTAAACAAAACATGAGCAGTGAGACACGTTTAAGCAAACATTTTGGGGTTTAGTTATTTTTCCATTCTTTTGGATTTATATTGTGGTATTGATCAAGTCCCCATGTGTAGGAAGGGGAGGGGAAAGGGAGTGAAAAAGATAGCTTAAAATAATTGGTCAGAGCTTACCTACCTCACAAAGGGCAAAAAACAGGATTGAAAAAGGAGCTTTAACTATGTCATTCATGGCTGCTATTATTTCAGAGAATAGTTTTGTATAAAATTAAAGCCATATTCTCTACCTGTAAAGGGTAAGAAATACCAAGAACAGTTGGTCAACTCCACAAATAACTAGAATTTTTTTTTTTTTTTAAAGTGCCTTTATGTCATCCCAATGTGCCTGTCCACTTCTCTCATCCACTCCAGTGCCATTGTGGTGACATATGTAATCCAGAGGCTAGAAAAAGTGGTAATCTCCATGGAACAGATTCCGTCTCTAGTTGCTCTTTGTGCTTTCTGCATACCTTCCACTGGCTTTTCTGATTCCAGCTTGGTCCTACCTTCCTGTCAAACAGACTGATGGAGTTTGTGAGCATTTGAGTCATGCTTTCACATCCAAATCTTTTGCCTTACCGCAGCCAATGGATATTGTTCGCATTTGGGTTTTAAAAAAAAGAAGAATCCCACTATGAATGGGAACCTCCTATATGGCCTCTGATGGGTTTGTAGTACTCAATCACTGATAAGGTGGGAAGGCAAAGCTGAAGGATAGCAGGTCCATCCACAGCTGCATTCACATGATTGAAGTTTGTGCCAGTCCATAGACAATGAGAGAATATGGCTTTCCATATGTATATAGTAAAATACATTACTATAGATTTTCTATACTTTATAAGTATTTTATATTTCTTTCCCTTCTGGGAAAGGTAATAAATTGTAATAAATGCATATAATGAACATATTTATTTTTATACTTCTTGTCTAATGTGATCTTCTAAGTTATCGCTTTTTTAAAAGGACATATAACAAGGATAGAGTATTTATACAGTATAATATGTTACTAGAGGTAATAAAAGAACCCTATTAATTTTGGAAATGGAGTGTCTTTATTTAACTGGACTAAAACTAGTCCATCAAGCAGAAAGAGCTTGGAATCTAAGGAAATGTTATGCAAAAGGCTGCTAATTAACTGTGTTAGTGAAGAGGTTTGGAAAACTCTACCTGTAATGCCATTCATCATGTTAAAAGAGGTAATTTTGTATTTTATTACTTAACCACTAACTCATCTATTAAAAAAGCCAGTGCAACTAGGCTGTTGCTACTGGTTGTAATAACTGCTTGCAGAGGGAGTATTGCTGTCAGTACTGTTTATAACCAACAAAATATGTACAAAAGTAGTTTCACCTGCTTTGCTTAACCTTACCCTAGTTGGGAAAGGAGCGCTCAAAATTCAAAACCTTTAACAAGCAGTCAGAGGTTTCCCTCAACAGTTTCTGGAGGACCTCCTGATCATGCTTTTCTAATTAGAAGTACTGTATAAATGAGCTGTTCTAATGCTGTTGGTAGCACATTTTATAATGTTAAAATAGATACTAAACATCAAGAAACTGATCTTTGCTCCCTCATATCTGATCTCATGACCACTGCAATTGAGGGAAAATCTTCTGTTGAGTTTGGTAGGATTTTTGCCATGGAATTTGAGACATCAGTCATTTATGGATAACTTTGGCTCTGTATCATGTAAAAATCTATTAAAACTTCCTTTGCCAGTGTTTGGACTCAGTCTTGCAGAAATAGTTCCCACTTCATTCTATGGATAAAATCCTGGCCCCTCTAAAGCACATAGAACAATTCTCATCACGTCACACTTCACTGAGTATTACTTTGACATGCACAAATACTGGGAAATATTTTGCTTTTGACATTATTTAGGAGGGAGCCAATCCCTTTCTGTATTTCTAAATAGTTGAAAATATGCATAAATACAGCAAATAACTATTTATTCGTATGTATGTATATTTTACTACAGCAGATTAAAATTAGGATTATACACAGTTTCCAGAGGAAAAAATACTCATTTTCATTTTTTGCTGTTGTTACTCCTTATAGACTTCATATTCTAACATGTAGCTGGTGGTTGGTTTTACCTGAAGTACTCTCCATTTAAGAGTCTGAGGAGTTACAGTCCTGAAAAGGCAACACCCTGTGATATCTACAGAACTGGCAAGGTCCTGTGACTTCTGGGTGATGGCAATTGCCCAAATTTGCTCCTCTCAACCTAGAAAAGAAACATTCAAGGCAAGGCTAAGAAAGCCCTGGGGAGGAAACAGCTTCTCCCAGACTTACCCATATCAATTAAAGCCAGCCTGAGGTGCTGGCATACTCTCACTTCTTGCAGTAGTGCTTAAAGAGGCTCTTGGGAGAGAAAAACGGTGTTTCACAGGCACCGCCTTTCATGCTGAAGGGAATTTGGATCCAATCAAATACCGCAAATTCCCTCTTTTTTTAACAAAAGGTGGTGAAGTGTTCTGCATAACCAAAATGCTGTGACTGCATTACCAAGATCAGTCAGCCCTGTGGTTACTTAGAGATAAGTGAGGAATTGGAGAGGATGAGGGAAATCAAACACATTTGGTATTTTACATTAACAAATGTCAGTAACAATTTTTACGCTTTCACAAATGGCTGCATAATAAAATGAGTGATGAACTGCTAAGGTTTTATGACATACTGGCAGCCGATTTGCTATGGTAGCATTCATTTCTTCAGAGCACAAACAAAACAGCAGCCCGTCAGTTGTAGTGCAGCTGACTAAGACTGCATTTCCAAGTCATGGTTCACTGGCTACATATTTTTCTTTGATTAGATCATGAATTCTTTGCAGTTGCATCTCTTATATAGTATTAAGATTCATAAATCATAGAATCATAGAATGGTTTGAGTTGGAAGAGACCTTAAAGACCATCTAGTTCCAACACCATCTAGTTCCAACACCCCTGCCACGGGCAGGGACACCTCCACTAGACCAGCTTGCCCAACGCCCCATCCAGCCTGGCCTTGAACACTTCCAGGGGTGGGGCATCCACAGTTTCACTGGGCAACCTGTTCCAGCGTCTCACCACCCTCACAGCAAAGAATGTCTTCAGTCTAAATTTCCCATTTCAGTTTGGAGCCATTCCCCCTTGTCCTGACACTACAGTCCCAGATGAAGAATCCCTCTCTGGCCTCCCTGTAGACCCCTTCATGGACTGGAAGGTGCTCTGAGGTCTCCATGCAACATTTTCTTCTCCAAGCTGAATAGCCCCAACTTTTTCAGCCTGTCAAAATTATGAAAATTATAAAAAACAAGATGTTTGAGTTATAAAATAACTATTTGCCACTGATTGTAATGCATGTGGTTTCAGAGTCGTGAAAGGTTGGTGGCTGTTTTAGAAGGTGGTTCTGTTTGAGCTTTCAGATTAAAGAAGTAATTGTGTATATCTGGTATGGAAAAATCCCAAAATTGTCTAGTTCTACTATGTATTTCAGAAGCTGATAACTGCATTTCAGAGCCACCACTTGCCTGAGTATATTTGAACCTGTAATTTTCATGTCATGACATTGACTTAGAGCATAAAGGCCTCAGAGTTCTGTATATGAATGACACTCTCCTTTACCAGGCAGTAGCAAAGCTGGCATTTCACTTCCTGAAATGGAGCTCCACATATTTTGTAATGTGGCAACTGGATTTCTTCATTCATAGTTTTGCAGTAGCTTTCATTCAAATCTCCAAACACTGTACATGTTTCAGTAATAAATAAGTTTCAGTAATAAGTAAGACTTTTGGTTTTATCATTGCCACGTCAAAAGTGGGTCAGCAGATGTGAAGTAATGTGATTTGTTGAATGTTGTAGGACAAATAGGTTATATGGACTAGAGGAGTGGAAATTTTAGACAAAATATATGAACACACAAACTTGGTTAGGGAATGAAGAAAATAGTCCTAAAGAAATTCAGAAAGGCAGCTCCAGAAGAATAACCCAGACTCGCCAGCAAACAACCCCACTGTGCTGTCTGGCTTCTGCTTGTCAGCTGGCTATGAAATTCCTGCACAGCTTTGCTTTCACAGCCACACATTATTCCGGCCTCATACACCTGGGAAAACTTTTCATTCCCTGCAGTTGCAGACATGCCTACCAAACACCATTTGGAGCAAAGATCAATCCTGTGTGATATGGTCAGGACTGCTTAGTCCTCAAGGCAAGGAGAGTATAATTAGGTAAGAAGTTTTCCCTAGCAAAGGTCACCCAAATATAGCAAATGGATCACCTTCCCCCACGTCCCCCAAAACAGAGGCGAATCCCTAGGACATGTCTAGGCTACAACAGAAGTATAAGTAAGCATTCAGCAATAGCCCTCATTTAGCATAAACCTTTGCACTTTGCCTTGTTTTGCATAAACAGAGCACTCTGTTACAACATGTGGAGTCAGAAAAAGGACAGCCCAGGAGACTGACACCTCTCCTAGCGGCACCCCCTTGATAGCTCTTCCAGGGCAGCACCAAACTGTGGTGCTTTCCTAGTGAAACAGCAGCTACAAACAAGCATTCCTACCTAATATTCCCCCTCAAAACACAAAACAACCAGTCAAAACATACTTATCAGGTTCACAAGTGATGCTATGAACATGCTGTTTTAACAGATACTTGTGTTCCTGAAGCCTGGGGCAGACAGATTATTGCTGGAGATGAAAGTAGCCTTGTTTGGACTCGCAGGTCTGTTTTACAGTCCACAACGGTGTAAGAGGGTCTTGTGCAAAAGAGATTTAATGTTGGGCAATAGAAATACAGTTTTCTAAAGTCCCTCTGCCTGTGCTTGATAGCTTCAGTGTGATAAAGGATGTGGCCATATTGCAGCCCAAGACCATCAGCTAATGAGATTCCAGATGCCTGGACAATATCTAAATTTAAGCATCCAGAATCTAAGTTGAAGCAGTGCTAAATCTGTCATCTTTAATGTATTGTACTTTTGTGTCAGAATGCTGCAGATCTAATTTAAGTTTCTACCAGCTTGTGATTCTTCACAGATATTCCAGCTGGAAATTAATATTTTCTCCAATATTAGTCCCTCTCAGCTATAAGATATTTTCCTATGAACACAAAAAGGAGCTGCATGTTCCAAAAGAGAAGTCATATGGTAGAGATTATAATCATGCAAGCTGAAAGCAGTGGCCATTTTAATTGTGCACCGGTTTATTTTTTCAGTATAACTAAGACAATATGCCTTGTCGCCTCCCATACAATTTAAATGTATGCTGCCACTTTGTATGATTCCTCATATACAAAACTGGAGATTAAATCAGGGATAAGAAAACAACCAAAATTCAAGTATTTTGTTTAAAAATTTTGCTCTGAAGCAACACACATTAACGGAAATCTTTTCTAATTGGTTATTTTAATTGAAAACCTATGCCATCAAAGATATAAAGCTTTAAACCTATTTACTTCTGCTTTTCTTATTGTTTTCTTCAGTTTTTTGACAGCCAGACTGACAAAAAACATGGATGCTGTGATGTCAAAAAAGAGGTATGCTCCAAGACATACACTGAAGGCACAAAGTAGTGGGTCATTCTGCACCATCTGGCAGATGGGCAGTGTCAAATTCTGATATCACCAGGGCATAATTTTTGTTAGAAATGGCTCCAAAGCTGCACAGATACTGACCACATCCTACCACAGTCTGTACACCTTTTACTTCTCACATGTATGATCCCACTTCAGCCTACAAATAGCTTTGAATAATTAACTTAAGCAGCAAACCCATGAAGTGCTCTTTAAACTGAGTCACAAAACTGGCCTCATCTGTAGCTACCTGAATGAAACAGAGGGAGAGGGAGTGGGAGAGGGAGAGGGAGAGGACTTTTTACGAATTGTTAATTGTAGAAACATTTGAAACATATGTTGGAGATTAGATTTCACAATCAGGCGTGGGCAGATTTAAAAGTGAATTAAATGTAATGTAATGTCCATCTCATTTTTCTCTCCCAGTGAACCAATAAACACATTTGGAGATATGCTAAAATAATGAAGACTGGTGTTTTCCATTTCTCATTATCCTCCTTCTGGAACAAATGCAAAGCATAACATGGAAGCACTAGAGGGACTCAGCTGCCTTTGATGAATTAAAAAAAAAATTTAAAAAAACCCCTTTGCATATGTTTTCACTGCATTATTTTAATTTATAATTTTATTTATTTGCACTTTTAAAAGCATAATAGCATTATGGCAGAAAGAAGAACCCCCAGAGTTATTTCTGAATTCAGCTCCAGCTGGACAGGATTCAAGGGGGCACTAAACACCTGCCTGGCAGACAAGAAGATCGGAGGCATAGAATATAAGTGTTAAAATCTGATCTAAGCTAGCAAAAGCCAAGGAATTCAGAGCTAATGCTTCAATTTGCATAGGGACAAAAATTTATATAAGCCTGTTTCTGAAGCTCAGGCTGAAGTAATGGATATTACCCAGAAAAGAACACTGGCTTTAGTGAGGCTAAGTCATATACTTACATCTTTATTCCAGGTTTTAAATTAGATTCCTGTTGGTCTGACTTTAAAAATCAGTAGATTGACATTATTTAAGTCTGTGCCACAGATGTTCTCATCACTGCATGACAGCTTTAACTGCAATGAATGAACGGAGAGCTCCTGCCTTGGGGTGTAGTCCAGAGGAAGAGGAGACAGGGAATGACACCATCCTGCTGAAGACACCTCCCAGTGCTGGAAGGACAGGAAGAGAGGTTTGCAGCTATACTCTCCTACTGGGAGATGGGGTCTTCTGAGTTTCTGGATGAAAGTTCACGGACAGCACTGACAGAATGTTTGCTGAGGATTTGACAGGTATGTGAGCACTTAAAACAGTCTCTGTTTTGCTGACAGCAGTTTGGAATTTTCACTTTCTAGTATTGAGATGGACATGTAAAAACTTGAAGGAGGAGATGAAGATATTGGCAACATCAGTTAGTTTAAAGCAAACTACTGACATCATCTTGGTGCCAGTGGTGCTTTGGGGCTTTGCAAAGAAGCCTCTCTAGCCAGGTTTCCCTTCCCAGCGAAAGTACAGGAATTTTCCTCGGGATGCAGGGCTGCTGCTGAACCACAGACCAAAGGAAACCCACTCCACTGCGGGGCCAAGCAGAATCACATATGGCCTGCAGCCAGGGTGAGCCTGGTCTGAGCTCACAGCTACCAAAATAAGTTGCATGTTTGGCATCACTGTTTCTACACATCACTGCTTTCTCCTGAGACACATGTTCTCACTGGTAGCATGCAAATTATTTGTTCAAAGAACAAAAGATGAAGCCAAGGTTTGCACACTACATTCCCTAAGGATCCTAGGAGAGAGCTTCCCACTGGAAATGGGTGTTCTGATGACTGCAGACTACCTAATGTGGAGCAACAAAGCTTCTTTTACAGATTATTAGGGCATAATTTCCAAGAATAGAGAGCAGCTCCCAGTCATTCAGCTCAAACAGCCTTGTAAAGGATCTTTTTAAATCAGGAAGGGAGAAAATCTGTTTTATTGTCTCCAGCAGAGACTTGGTTTAGTGTCCTGGAACACTGTGTCAGAGATCAGAAAACGTGATTTCGTAAAGCTACTATAGCTATTGTCCAGGTGTTTTCAGCTGTCACTGAAAATCTCTTTTCTTTTTAATGTCAGTGATGATGGAGAATCCTTTGACAGTACAGAGTGGAAGAGTAAGGTTTGACCTGGTGTTATCCAGACAGTCCCAGTTTTGCACCCCTGAAGACCTGGCGTGTTGTGGAGCCGTGCTGGGAGCTACATAATGGAAAACAAAGAGATGGTGGATTTTTTTCAGCGCCAGGAAAATGGATCCTACAATTCGCATTCAATTTTAGTTGAATGCCAGGAAAGTGCTTCAAAGAATGGAAATAGGTTGTTGCTCAAGACCTGAACTACTAAAAGATAAGTGTTTGGCAAATATATGTTTGGGACGCCAGAGGAGAATTTGTAACTTTCAGACATTCCGTTTAGCTGCTTTTCACCACAATTCACATGACCATGTTTTTTGCCATCTACCTGAGTATCTCATCCTGAATGTCAAGTGCTCTAAATCTACTTCAT
The DNA here is from genome assembly GCA_013396735.1 of Grallaria varia. Lineage (NCBI taxonomy): Eukaryota > Metazoa > Chordata > Aves > Passeriformes > Formicariidae > Grallaria > Grallaria varia. Next base: position 115,576 of record VWZG01010838.1, read on the forward strand.
GTTATTCTTCAGTGGAGCCTGATGTATATTGTAGCTAGCCAGTTCTCTTCTTGCTTCGGGTCTGCCTACACGTCTGACTAGTGAGAGCTTGTTTGCTTTAGCTAGGGGCTGTTTGACAGACTCACACAAGACTTGCCTAAGTAAGGCTTGCTCTTAAAAGCATTGCTGGCATAGTAATGTCACTGAAGAACATGGAAAAGAAAAACACAACCCAATTTGTTATAACTGTAACAGCAAAAAATCCTAATGAAATGCATTTATACTGGCCTAAGTCCTTTATTCTATTCTGAGAACTGATCTAAGCTATACCTACAAGGAAGTTTTATTCGTTGAACTAAATTAGATTTGCATTTTCACATGGACAGAAATGGCTTAACTGGTTAAAGCCATGCTGGCAAATCCAGTTGCATGCAGACAAGAATTAAAGAGCCTTCTCTTTTTCTGTGTGCTTTAAGAAATGTGTCCCTCTCCTTGTTGGTTTTTTGTGTTGGCTAGGAGGAAAAGGGAGGCAGAAACTGAATTCTCTATCCTCCCTCTCAATCCTCCTCAGAAGTGCAGGAGATCGTAAGGCCAGCGTTCCTGCTTTTCTCCCTCACGTCAAACTACAATGTGGTGGGGCTGTGAAGGAGGCTGGGTGTTACACACCTTCTCTTGCATGTCCCTGTACCCCTGCTAGTTATCCGCTAGTTTTAAATATTCTGGGCATCAGAAACCCGGGGAAATTTCAAAACATTTCAGGAACTGACTAGCATATGGGGTTTACTGATGGCTCCTCCAAAACCTTCTCAATGGACAGTTCACAAAAATAAGCATCCAGAGCCAAAATTTGACCTCACTTGCCATTTGAGCTGGCTGAAGATAATAAAACTCACTCCACATGTTTTCTCTGCAGGATCTGTGATGGAAAGCTGCAAAAGTCAAAGAAGAAAAAGCACAGTTAGCAGTGCTTTAAAATCTGAGAATGGCAGCATTGTCTTGGGAAACAATAAATGATGGTTTTAAATAATTTAATATCACCCAAATATGAAGGCAGTGTCATGCAGAAGCAATAGCTACAGCAGCTTTGTTTAAGCTTAAATTTAATGTCAATTAGTCACTACAGGCGAGCTTTGTTCCCTAGCACTGAGATGTCTGCACATTACAGACACACAGCTTCTTCAAAAAACTGCCACATTACGGGATTACTCTAAGGAAAATTTCGCAATGGCGTTTGATTCCTTCCTGATGAAGTGGTTTTCCACAACACTTCGCTCTTACGGCATATTGGCAGATGAAGAGAGATTGGGAAACGAAATGCATTTGGTAGTACTACATAGTAACAATAAATACAGTCCTCAGTGTCTTGACTAAGGAGTCCAGCCCTGTGGATATCCTGATAACAGTAAAGCTACATGAGGTCAATGCAATTCACTTTCTAAACGGAGTAAGATCAGTCCATTCCCCTTAGCAAAGTCACAGCGAGGAGGTTTCAGCTCAGAACTGTTAAAGTCACAATTATGACTGGGAACTCTTATCAAGTTGAGTATGAAATATTCCACATTCCCCAATCAATCCAAATTGTATGCAAAGCAAAGTCGGCACAGCCATGGGAGAAAAGCAGAAAAATGCACAGCTATTTCACTGCCCTCCATCCCAAATGAATGGAGGGAAGCAGCCAGGCAGCCCTTGCTCCTAGAGAGCTGTGAGGGACCCAGAGATGGTCCTGGTGGGCATCCTCCACACCAGGGACACACAGCGTTGCTGAGAAGGTGCTACACGTCACCTAAGGGCAGGTGAGTCCTTGAGAAGGGGAAGAAGAAGGTCCAGCAGCTTCACAGTCTCCTTAACCTGCTGAAGGAGGGCACACAATGGCAGCATGGGTCAGGATTTGATTATGGTATTTAATTATGGGCTATCCCAGCTAACCCACACCAAAGATTCAGAGTCTGACTTGGAAAATCCTCTTGTGGGTAGTTCTGACAAGAGAGACATACAGATGAGAGAGGTGGTCTCCAAAGGAACATTCTTAGCACTGACATTTTCTTTGCAGTGACTGTGTGTCAGAGCCACGTGTGTTCTCCTGCTTCCTAAGCACAAGGGCTGTTCCCAATGGAACTCCGTTGCCCTGGGGGAATGACCATGTATGCTGTGCACTCAAGTGAGGGTCAGGCGTCCCAAGCCACGAGATTGCCGGCACTTTTCTTGCCCCGTTTCTTGCTGATTAGTTTAATGTGACCTAGGTGGCAGATGCAAGAAATATGCCTTGGAAGAAAAGACTGAGGGGGATATGCTTGTTGCAGACCTTGGATTATCTGCAGGTGCTTGAATTGGGGTGGTGTCTTTCTCTTCCTCTCCCTGTAAAGTGCTTTGTACTCTCTAGTGCTGCAATAATGCACCTAATTACAGGCCAGTGTTTGCTCTAAGTAGTGGAGGTTAAAATGTATTGTGTTGCAGTCTTTAATTACCAAATTTCCTGCCTTTTGGGTACTTATCTTTACAGCCTGTGTGTTCTTTTATGTGCAGAGTAAGTGGTGAAATGATGCTGTTGGCAAGTTTGAGATCGAGAGGCAGAGTATTGTTTGAAGTGGCTTTATCAGAAACAACTATTTTTGAGAGCAGGAAGCTTTCCTTTTTGTGTGAAATGTAAATATTGTGCAATGATATATATGTTGCAAACATTAGAAAGGCATTCTGAAAAGCAGTTAGCAGGTGCTAAAAGAAATACCAAGCAACCTACCTGTAATGGCTGGTAAAGATAATTTATCCCTTATAGTTTATATTAATATATAATTAATCTCACTAGTGGCCCAAATAAGCAAACATTTGATTTTTATTTTGATTTTTAGTTTAAAATCAGAGAAGATGATTTTTTTATTTGCAAAGGACTGAGTAGGTCTTTCAGATATGATGAGCTCTACATTAAAAAATGTCCTTGTGTTATTCGAGCACAACAGCAAAGCATTAAAGTCTGTCTCTGTTGTACAATAAACCTGCTTGTTGTACAATAAGCAGCTATAATATTTGGGCCACATGGTCTTCTCCATCTCCTCCATTCTCTTTCAGCATTGAAAAGCTTGCTTTCTTTTTATCTATTTTTTTTTACTCCCATCCATGAAATGTGCGCTTTTCTTGGGCAAAGACTGATAAATAAAAGGCAAGACAGAAAAAGTTAATTTATACAATAATTTGATAATTCAAACTCCCTGGTGAGATTAATGATGTTTTACTTTAAAATCGTTGCTATACTGGTAGTCCCAGCAGCCCCCTAGAAGAATTAAGCTTTCATTATTTTCTTTGCATCTTCACTGATACAACTTTGTATCACAGACCGGTTGAAGTTGGAAGGGACTGCTGGAGGCCATCTGGTCCAACCTCTCTGCTCAGGAAGGGTCCAGTAGAGCACATTACTTGGTATTGTGTCCAGACAGTTATGGAATATCTCCAGTGAGGGAGACTCCACACCCTCTCTTGGTGGTCTATTCCAGTGCTCAGTCACTTGCCAGTAAAGTTCATCCTCGTGTTCAGGTGGAACTTCCTGTGCATCAGTTTCTGCCCTTTGCCTCTTGTCCTGTTGCTGGGCATCACTGAGCAGAGCCTGGTCCATCCTCTGACCCCTCCCTGCAGACACTGACAGACATTGATGGGGTCTGCTCTCAGCCTGCTTTATTCTTGGCTGAACAGTTCCACTCCCTCAGCCCGTCTCCCATTCCTGAAAGCAGAAGACGTCTATTCATTAAGTAACTCTACACTCTGTAACCCCTCCTCCACCACCTGCTATAAATGGTTGGACAGGGTTTGGCTCCCGACCCGCTCCTGTGCCAAGCAGGTCACACAAGGACTCAGAGATGGAGTCAGCTGAGTGCTCAGGGAGGGCACTGCTCATTTTCCTGTGCTCACCTGGGCACAGGCCCTTCAACTCTGGCCTGAGGGTCACCACAAGAGCATGGAGTTGGTGTCTCAGAGGCACCTCTGTTGCCCCACCTGCCTCCTGTCCCTTCCCTGCTGCTGGAGCCCTACGGAGCTCTGCTGTCCACATCAGCCAGGCCAGGGCAGAAGCGCTTTGTCTGACTCTTGAGCAGCCTCAGAGAAAGCAGCGAGTGTCTTGTACTTCTCTTCTGTGAAGTGTTCACGTGAGTCAAGTGGGCATCCAAGTGTGTACCTACAGGGATCAAGCCAGAGGAAGCACTGAAACAAAATCCTTCTGTTGTTTCTGGGTGGAATGCAAAGCAAGGAGTACACAGAATTTCAGGAAGGGGGTAAAGATGCACAGGAGGTATCCAATAATTCTCCTCCTAAACAGAAGCTATATTTAGGTAGTAACACAAATTGATGAAGCCCAGCAGTCAGTTTGTTTTTCTGACTAAAATTGTAATTCACAGGTGTATGTAGCTATGAATTACACGACTCGAGATGAATTTTGCAAACAGCTCCTCTTGGAATTACTGAGAGCAGAATTATCTTCCTTCTTTTTTTTTTGCTTTTGGGGAATCTTACCTATACACTCAGGCTTATAGGACAAACTGGGGAAGAGGACTCCAGATTACTTGAAAACCTGTACAAAAGAAAGAAAATCTAATGTTTCTTAGAAAATATGGGCTTGCCAAATGCCCTTTCTGTTAAGAAGATACTGTGAACAACTTCTCAGCAGCGTATTTAGGTGCACCTTGAAGAAGTGCATTTCCCAGTATCCCCAATGGAGAAAGATGGGCATGTTGTGAGAAGATGTACGAGGCTAAGGAGATGCAGAAATTCAAACCATCAAGGCTTCTGCCTCCCCTGATTTATGTCTCCTCTCCCTGGGGTCACACTGCTCAGGCTTCGTGTGACAGGTAGACACCTCCAGTCAAATTCAGACATGTAAAGCTGTGTTTACAGAGTAATGTCTCTAAACTCACTGTCTCCATGACACTAGACTCCATCCCCTTATCCTGCTGACATTGAAGGTGTGGTCTCAGAAGCAAGGAAGAAAGACATACAGCATTGCAGAAAGTCTGAGATTAGTCTTAGGCCCTAATTCTTCAGTTCCCCTTCCCTAATTCTAATTCAGTCCAAAAAGTGAAAGTTTGGCAAAATGGATTCTTTTGGTAACTGCAGAAAGAAAGATTTTGCATCAAAAACTAAGAGCCAAGCTTTAAAATTCATGTTCCAAAACTTCACAATGCAAAATACTATGGGTCCTTCTGGTTCAGAATTGTCTGAAAACAGACAAACCCATGGAAGGACTGTGGGCAAATAGTTAGTATTGCACCTAATGTATGGTTTTGATTTTCCAGCATTGATTTCATTTTCCAGTAAATACTATAAAGTGATAATATATTAATATTTGTGAAAAGGAACCTTTGAATTACATGGGACTCTACAAAATCAGTGAGACCTGTGAAAGGGAAATGAATGTAACTTACAACATTTTGTCATAGCAGCTCACTAAATAGTCCTGAATACCTAGTGGCTTTAACTGTAAAAACTTGTAAATTACTTTTTTTTTTGGCTAAGTAAAATAACTAAAAGGCAAAGGATACACAGGTGTGAATAAGCAACCTCTGAGGTAATATAACAGATATGTCAGTTATTTTCCTAGACTTCATTAATAATACATTTTCTTGATTATAAGCAATCCTGTCTCCATACTTTTAGATTTAGCTAAACAGCATGAAATCTACAACATAGGCCAAGCCAGATGTGAAGAGAAGTCTTTTAATGGTTCTCATAAAATCTTTTGACTTGCAGTCTCAGTTAAGAGAACAGTGTTTCCCTAAAAGGTATCAGTATTTCCAGTTACAAAGGTTTGTGAAGGGCACGCAGGAAGCTCAGTTATATAATTACTCTCCCCTTAACTGGGAGATCTCATCTTGGTTTTGATCTTGCACAATTTGCTAGTACGTTCAGTTTCAGATAAACTTCTAGTCATGCAGTATGGCAAACTGATTTTTCAAATTGCCATATAAGCATAGGAAAGGTCGGGGCCAGAACATATTTTTATTAAAATTTTGATTAGTAGGCTAAAAAACATAAATAGAAATGAATCTTCTCAGTATCAAGCATGTCCTAAGGCAGCAGCTTGCAGAATAATAAGTGAACCATATCACTGGTTCTAATTTTAGGTAATTGAGTACTTATTTCACAGTACTCGTCTTCCTTGGGGCAGTGTCTGGCTTGTGCACAAATGCAGCAAGGGAGTCCTTGCAACTTCTTACTCCCCACCTAAATCCCTTCTCCCACTCAGATGTCTCTGAGGAGTCAGACAGGGCTCTCCCTTCCCTTCCCATGTGCTCCTCCAGCTTCAGCAGTGACCATCCAATTATGTCAGAAGTTTTGGGTTTACCCTGTGTTTCAGACAGCAATTTCTATTTTCCTTCCTGGATTCACTGGAGTTAAGTGACCAGTGGCTCCTCTGACAAGACTCATTAAGTGCTATGAATCCATTCAGTGTATTGCCGGATATTTTAATGAAAATTTCTTTGAGGATTTCCACATCTATGCGTTGAGATGGGAAGAACATATGAGCCGAGGTTTTCTGACTGCTGGTCATGACAATAGGTTGCCAACAACCAAATCTTTCTTTGGCTGCTGAACTCAGCTGCCACCTAGGGAACTCACTCCTTCCTAAATATGTATCTAGCCCTTCATATTACTGCCAGTGCAGAAAATTCACTCATCTCTTGTGCTTGCATGCTTTCAGACATGAAGACAGAGATAGAGTTGTTCTTACCCAGCTACAGTTTGGAAAGCAAGTCCTTTCACTCCTATCTTCCACAGCAAAACAAAAAAAAGAGATAGATGTAGTACCTGTGCCTGCAGTTCCAAGGAGCTGTGACTGGTCAGCTTCATGTCAGGTGTGTTCAACATCAGAGAAATCAGTTTTCGTTCCTATTGGTACTAAGTGAAGATTTTATTGCTGTTTTGTTTAGTGTTCAGTAAGGGTACAAAATCTGACTTCGCTTTAGTGTATTTTAGGCTCACAGTTTGGGGGTTTACCATAGCATCTACCGATTAATTTTTATATTTATCTACTCTTTTCACCAAAGTAATTCTGTATTTTTATGTTTGGGTGGGGTTTTTTGTGTAGAAAATTCCAGCAATTTAGTTTTTTATCTTTTGTGTGGTCCACATAATATTAATTTGTGTATCTACGGTTTGTCTAAGCTTTAGATGACTACACATTGCTGGATATTATTTCTAGCAGAAACAGAGTAATAAAATTGTCATCTTGTCTTGTTGGAATAAAAATACTAATAAGGACCTCTTAGGAGAAGAAAACTGCCACAACAGCAAAGAAACTCAATAATGGTTCAAGTTAACACAACATAAGGGTGTTGATTCATTTATAATCTGCTCTTTCCTAAAGTACGTGGGCAGTCTCTGAGGCACAAGAGTCAAGACACAGTGTCATTTCCAGTTTTTGAAGAGAGATATGCAGTATATGGCATTCTCCCTTCACATCTCTTATACAGCTTGAAATTGTAATTTTATGCTTGCTTCTGTTGGGTTTTGTTCATCACTGATGCCAACTGGTGTAAAGAAGGGATGGGAGAAGCGGGACTCCGGGAGTCAGACTTCCTTGTGGATGTCCTCACTCCCTTTCCCTATTTGCCCATTTTTCCATCTGTGACCTAGAGTTATTACGTTGCTTCTTTGCTTTTGCAAAATATCTGAAAGGATCTGGAATACCTGAAACTTCTCTAGGATCTCAAATGTCCGCTTAGAAGGTAGGCCTATTGTAGACTTCCTTGAGAAAATAAGTTATCATTTGCAAAATAAAATTCATAGCAATTGCCTATTGTCTGAAGTGCTGTTTTCATTACAATTTTGAATATAATAGTTGCCAGACAGAAAATCTGACAAGTTTTCACAGATTGTTCTTCTTTTTTTATCAGAGGAAACACACTCCGAATCTACAGTTGCATTTTACTTTAATATTTGAGGACTGTAGAGGGAGATTCCTTGAACCTTTCCCTATTACCTTTCCATAATTTCATCACTTCTCATGGCTAGCTTTACTTCTGAATGTAAGTTTATGTAAGTGGTATAATGTGAAAATAGTTGTGGTCATTGCCCAGCTTGGGTGAATTTCACAGTAAATAAAGGGTTTTGGTTTTGTTTTTAAAATATAATTTGCCCAAGGGGCCTTATCTATTTAATAAGCTCTTCCGCACCCCAGACTTCCTAAAATAATTTTCATGTGAAAAAGTGTTTTGCTTTTGCTGTAGTAGCCACTTGCGTTAAAGAATCACAGAATATTTAGGCTGGAAAAGACTTCCAAGACCATCAAGTCCAACCTTTGACCACTTACCACCTTGTCAACTAGACCAGAGCACTGAGTGCCACATCCAGTCATTCCTTTAACACCTGGAGGGATGGTGACTCCATCACCTCCCTGGGCAGCCCATTCCAATGCTTGACAACCCTTTCAGTGAGGAAATTCTTCCGGATATCCTACCTGAACCTCCCCTGATGCATCTTAAGGCTGTGTCCTCTCCTCCTTTTGCCTGGAAGAAGAGGCCAGGAAAGGGTTTATATTTCTGGATTTCATGTCTAGTTCATGAGCCAGCAAAGAGTGTCATAATAAATAATTAAAATATCTTTTTAAAGGACTGAGGAATAAATGTTTTCAATGTTAGTTAATAATCGGAAATAGTCTCACACAATAAAAAGGAAAAGAAATAATCTTCAATTCAGAACTCCAAATGCTCCACATATGCCCTCAGTGGACTCGTACATGCAAAAAACCACTGCTATAAATTATTTATCTTGAGAGGTCACCATTCTTGGATGGATTGCAAGACTGGGATTGTAGTGGCTGATGCTTTCTGTTCACCTCATTCCTAATTTCTGTTAGGTGAAAGAATGTGTTTGCTTACATGCAGATGGTACTGAAATGACTGAAATAATTAATCTGGCTCAGAGGGATACAGGCTTGTGTAAGGTCAGTATTATTTTGCTAGAATGCAACTTCTTTGAACGTGCTGACTACTGTAATTCTATGGGTAAGAATGTGACCAACTTCAGGACTAAAATCATTTATAAAAAAACCAGGAATGGGATTTGTAAGGCTTAAGAATTGGAATGAGCATTCCATATAATACTTTGAAGACATGTAAATGCATTACTGAGGTATCTCTTACAGTACTTCTAGTCAAAGAGGGAAGGTAACAGTTCCCATAATGTCTGTCTAACACACTTCATCTGAGCTGTCTGGAAGTTCTATCTTGCTTGTGATTATGTTCTTTCTCAATTATCACAAGGCTGATGGTGGCATCCTCAAAACAGCAGCCACTAGAAGGCCATTCAGTACTACAATAGGCTGTATGTTTTACTGCATCCAAATCAACCCAATGTTAGGGGCTACTTATAACTGTAGCTGAAAACTGAAAAATCCCAAGTATGGCCTAAGAAGTCAGTGGGAAAGATGACTGGGGTGTATATTAAAAGATAAATGGCATTCAACAATATTTCCCAAATACTAAGAGTCAGAGAACAGCTCTATACCAAATTGTGTATAATTAGAGCAGTAAAATAATCACTTTTAAAATAAATTACAAATTCCGCATAAGCTACGGCACAATGGTCTGTACTACAGTAGTATGGCACCTCGATTCATCACTCCCAAGAGAAGTGCAGTTATTTCTAAATACCCCATCTTATTAATGTTCTGGTATTTCAGTAGTGAAACATGGCATCTGTTGTACATTATTGGTTCATTCTTACAGCACAATCAATAGCCTAATCTATTATGGCACTTTCAGAGTAGTGTTATTCAGAATAAGCAAAAACAGAGAGGAAATGGAAGAAGGGAAGTGTTCCACAGAGAGGAACATTTCACAAACAGCAGTGGATCATCCAAGCTTGCTCTCTGCTGTGCTTCAGGAAAACAAGTCATTTACCAGATGTTTCAAATTGTGTGTAAAATACAAAAGAGCATATTGCAGGAAAATATATTTAATGCTAAAATATTCATCTGTCTACTGTAAGAATACTAAATGTGAAATATGAGCTAGCTTAAAAAATATTCAAATGCATCCTGCTTTACCCTGTTAATATATAGCTATATCTTTCTCAAATTACTCACTTTGCTTTCAGGATCTGAGGAGATTTTTATCTCTGCTACATTTTTCTATCTGTCAAAAATGAGCTGATTCCTCTTTTTCTTTTTACTCTCTCCCTTTATTGGCTTTTTTCCCTCTGTTATTTTGCTTTTTTTTTCCTATGATGGCACTTTTAAGCAGGATAGAGATGTGGACATATGCAATAAATACTTGGGTGAATCATCTACTATTCCAGCAAGCACAAACTGAGGGAAGTCCAGACTGTGGAGCATACAGATGGGGTGCCTGATACTCTGAATCTGCTAGAAGCAAGTCAGCAGAAGTGTATGTAAAATAGGTCAATCCAATAAATTTGGTTTTTAGACTCCTCATTACTACAAGAGGGAAGAAATAGAGGTGAGTATGAAAGCTGCCAGAGAAGTGGGAACATTTTGTTCTGCAGTGCAAATTACTACTTGTGACACCAGTTTTTTGGTCTATGATAAATGAAAGCAAAATATTTGGTATCCAGGCTTGTGCAGTCCTGTGCGCATTTAGCCTGCAGCATGATCACACTTCCCAAGTAACAAGCAAGTTTTAGCAGTGCAGAGCAAAACCCACCAAGTCTGTTTTCAGATTTGTGTCTTGAAGACGAGCTCCTGGGTATCATCTGACATTTGAGAAAGGCAACTAAAAATTCAGTGGGTTTCAGTATATTACAAATACTACAGTAGAACGGACAACAGAGAACAAATAGAAAGCCAATATTATCATGCCAAAGGGATTGCATCATGGTCTTCCCTATGTTCTTCTTTCTGAGTGACACATCAACTTCCATGCATGAAGGACATGGGCATGGCAAGAGTGTTTATGCAAAGAGTCTCAAAGCACAGTCCCTTGTGAAGGGATGTCACAGTGACATCAGCACACGTGCTGAGGAGAGGCTCAAGCACAAAGCAAGATTGCATGACTGCTTGAGATGTGTATTGAAAGGGCTGTGCTGAAACTGAGGAGACAGACCAGATGTGGCAACAGTCCTGACCTGAAGGGGCCTCACTCTGCCTGAGAAAGACATAATTCTGGTTGAAACTGGGGGAGTGGAAATGCATAGAATCATAGAATGGTTTGGATTGGGAGGGACCTTAAAGATCACCTAGTTTTAACTCTCCTGCAGTGGGAAGGAACACCTCCCACTAGACCAGGTTGCTCCAAGACCAATTCAACCTGTCCTTGAACACTTCCAGGGATGGGGCAGCCACAATTTCTCTAGGCAACCTGTGCCAGCGCACCAACCTCACAGGGAAGAATTTCTTCCTAATATCCAATCTAAACCTACTCTTTGTCAGTTTGAAGCCATTCCTTCTTGACCAGTCACTACAGACCCTTGCAAACAGTCTCTCTCCATCTTTCCTGTAGGCTCCCTGCAGGTACTGGAATGCCTCAATTAGGTCACCGTACAGCCTTCTCTTTTCCAGTCTGAACAATCCCAATTCTCTCATAGCAGAGGTGCTCCATCCCTCTGATCATCTTGGCAGCCTCCTCTGAACTTGCTGCAACAGGTTCATGTCCTTCCTGTGGTGGGGACCCCAGAGCTGGAGGCAGGAGCACTGCAGGTGGGGTCTCACCAGAGTGGAGTGGTAGCAGAGCAGATGGAGACACCACCACCTTGTAGTAACACTCCACCAGCTGACGTCTTTTTTCTTAATCTTTTGTAAGCCTTTCCTGAAAAGACATTACTCAAAACATGGCTAACATCTCTTGAAATAGTAAACTTTCCTTCCATGCACCACATGACTGAGGTGCAGTGTTTGGGGTTTGTAAGTTTGTAAAGAACTCTCTTGATTTGCATAGGCACGTCATTTCTTATAAGCAGAACTGTCAATGCTGCCAATAGTTACAGCTGGTGAACAATTTCCCTTGTAAAATCCTGCTTCTGCTGGGATAAATTATTTTTCAGTGCTCTGGAATTTCTTACATTGGGCCTCTGTTTCAGGGTGAATACTTGCAGTTTTATTTTACAATTACTGATGTGGTTTCTTAACATTTTGGAGGGGGGGAAAAAGTCATCTGTTCTCAAGATAATTGTGAGAAGATGTCCCTGAATCCTTACAAGTGTTCTCCTGGGACAGGACAAGATTGTCACACTTTGTAGCAGCAGTTTGACTTCTGGACACGTGTCCCTGCAGAAAAAGAGCTTTGCTTATGAAATTTTGCCCAAATCTGGTTAAAAATGCATAAGCCTTTGAAACATCTCACTTCTAGTGTGCTGATTTGACACTCACTAGGGTTTTTTGGCAAAAGCTCTGACACTCCATCTTCATGGGCTTGGAGGTTCAGAGTTGAGTTCAACTTTGCATCCAGCAGTTTTCAGGGCTGATGCAGCAGCAGAGCCAGGGCTGGAGCAGCCTGTGGCTCTCCTGGGTCTCACAATCCCTCTGTCAGCCCAGGGACCATCTGGCCTCAGCATGAGGCATGCAAGCATGGGCTGGAGCAGTGAGTCCTGGGAAATCAAAAGGATAGAGCTGGTTGGACTAGTGGAGGAGACTGAGGTTTCTGGAGCTCTCATCCAGGGACTTCTACTTGTCTGATTCAAACCAAAGCCTGAAGGCTTTGAAAAGCTCTACAACTTAGGAAAAGCTCTACAGTGTAGGAAAATGAGGACAAAAACATCAATTTCTCAAACCCATCTGTAAGGCTTAGATTGAAAGCCTGGGCTCTGGAAGTGCCCAGGTTTAGGATGGCTCAGTTACAGTCCCAGAAATAAAATGTTCTGGTTAAACTCATGTCAGTTCTCCTCTGACTGCCCCAGAAAGGTTTGGAGTTTTTTCTAATTGAAGGTGCTGGAAGGATGGTTTTACAGTGTTTTCAGTCTAACCAAGTCAGTAAATCGGTAAATTTGATTGTATTTATCACACCTGCAAGGCACACTTTAAAAGGGAAGCTTGCTTCCTCTCTGAGGTTATAAAAGACCCATGTGGCTTTAGAGTGAAGGACAGAAGAATAAATGCAGTGGTTCAAGTTTACAAAGATGCTAATAAATACTTGTGGGGTTGTTGAAGACCACTGCCCTCACATGGGTATAGCAAGGGAAGAAAATCATCTGTCTGAGGTAAACATAAATCACTGAAGAGAGCGCAGGCTAAATCCAAATGTTTTCCAACATGCTGCAAAGATATAGATCATAAACATATCTCATCAACTTGTCTCATTACATTAAAGAGAATTAAGACTTACATTCACAGACATTCACAGGCCTAATGGAGAATTTGTCCAATCTGACATTTTACGTGTGGTCTTTGTAGTCCCAGAAGAATCTAATGATTTATGTCTGAGGTATTTTTTGCATGCAAAACAGGTGCAGTGGCACTTTCCCTAACAAAGGACAAATATGAGAAGATAAAGCCAATTTTCTTGGGAAAGGAACTTTGTCTGACTTAATAACTGGTTTGGTCGGGGGGCTTTTAACAAGGAAAACAAGAAGACCCCCATCTTGAAAGGCTTTTGGGGAAGAAAAATGCTTTCATTAAAGGGAACTGTTCGAATGCTTAGCAGAGATAGGGCTTGGGCCATCAGAAAACTCTGGTGTTTGCCCAAGGTCCATTAAGTGGTCGCTGTGGAAAGTGCCTCCATTTGCCCTGTGATCCTTCCCATTCTTCCAAGCAGCATCAGTCCTGGTGAGAAATGGGTCTAAATTAGTGTCTTCTAAAAGCAAATAATGCAAGAAAACTGGCGTCAGACACAAATTAGTTTTAATTTAGCTGTTGCAACCCAGTGTTTCAGAGAACATGAGAACTGCTGTGCTACATAGAGACCTGATCTATTCTGATCACAGCCTGACTGTATAACTCACACTGATAAATAGCTTCTTTTACACTAAACATCTGTGGGAAAGGCTGCTTCCCATGCTGGCCACATGCCTGCTAAATAAAGCCCAGAGGAAATTGGCCAGGCGGTTCTGCATGCCATTGTGAGAGAGGTTAAGGCTCAGCAATGACCTCTGGTCTCTTGCCCCTTGAACTGATAAGACTAGAGGCACCAAGAAGTTGGCAATACTAAGTCTTTGCTTTGCTGTAGAAGTGCCTTGACCAGTCAGGTTATTCTTTAAAGGGATTAACTATCACAACTTTGCAAATTAATTATAGGTGACCAGAGTCCTGCTTTTCCTCCCCCATCAAAAACAGATGTTGTGAAAACGCAGAGTAAAAAAGAAAGATTAAAAAAAAAAAATAGAAATGTTAAAATGCAGAAACTAGACTGAAATATTTTTTCAAGCTGGTTGATTTATAGAAGAGAGTTTTAATAATAGTAACTTACCAGTTACATAGTTGGTTGCTTGTAGAACTCTGTAAAATTATAGACCAATAGTATTTTTTAATAAATTTATTCATCCCCATAAAATAACCAAAGATCAACTGTGAAGCAAGTACTAACTATGCTCTAAAGACAGATGTCAGTGATGAATGATCCAATTAACCAGACTGCAGAACTCTTTTAAAACCCTTTTTTCACTCTTGGTGAAGTATCGTGGTGCTTTCACAATGTGTCCTCACTAACCTGTCAAAGGGACTGCAAATAGAAAAGTCACATTGCAGTATGATTTTGCAGTGCAGTGTTTGACCATGGAGAACAATGTGTGCTCAGGCACATTCAGTGTACCAGGAGGACAAGAAAGAATATCAAAGAAGGAAAGAAGTAGTTGTGAACTTAGTGGCAACTCAGACCTCTGATTCTTTAGGTGCTTGGGGACCCATTTACATTTAGACACATTTAAATTTTGACACATTTAAGTCCATTGAAGACAAATAGCTGAAGCTAAGCTTTTGTATAAATTTTGAGATTATTGTATGTATACCTCTATGTGGTTACTCGTGAAATTGGAAGTGTTAAGTGAGAAATTCTGTTTCATTAACTTGAAAGATATAAATTGAATTTAATTAGCTTATGGGTCTTCAGTGAAAGGAGGTTGAAAATTGCGGAAGGGAGTGTCTTGTTTGAACAAATCAGAGATTTCATTTGCCTGTTCTTGGGCAAAATTTCCGTAATCCTTGATATTAGCAAATAGTTTTTCTTGCAGAGAAGTGCAAAGAAACAGAAAACTTAAAAGAGGTTATTTATGGAATGTAAATATTGAAATCCTTGGTACAAAAGCTTGCTGAGATGTCTGATTTTAAATGTCACTCTTAAAATGTCCTAAAGGAAAAGAAAAAGCCTGCTTTATCTGCGAGTCTAAATCCACCCTAGAGAAAGTCAGGGATACGCTTATCAGTAGTCATTGCAAGTACTGTAGTGGGAACTGTTTGCTTATGTATAATTGGTGATAAATTCTACCTATGTATGTAAAAAGTGATCCTATTCTAGGCAAAAAAAAAAAAAAAAAAAAAAGTCTAAGTTGAGCAATTGCTTTACAGAAATTGAAGTTCTTGTGTCCTTCTCTGCCTGTCTTTGTTTTTGTGGGTATTAGTCAGACTTTAAACAATGATTGTGTTTTTCGTCAAAGATAAGTTCTCAGACAAACAGGAAGAGGGTGTAGTAAAAAGTGAACATAAACCATATACTGGAACTGCTGGCATCCAAAGATTTTTATCAGCCTTTTCTCTTTTTTTATGTCTGTATTTGCAATATATCCATCTTTCTTTTTTTTTTTTCTTCCATTGCTGTCCCTTGGCACCAGTAAATCATATATAACACAGGGTATCTTCATGTCCAGACTGAAAATTGTTATGCAGCAATGTTTTCATTTGCAAGTCCTTTATAAATTTGCACAGTTTGTGTCAGATACAGTTGACTTCAAAGTGATGGCTTCAGGAGAATGAATATCATGAGGAAAACATAGTCTTTCTCTACATTTATCCAGCCAAATAGCAAAGAAATTTTTTCTCTATGTCTGTTTCATGTACATTCTTAAATAAAAACCCTCTGTAGTTACCATGTGTGATTTGAAAGCAAATCAACTGATTAAAAAAAGCAACTTCAATAAAAATGTCACTGCTCTGCAGAAGCATTCACTGAACCCCTCAGTGAGGCTGCTCTTAACTGTGGCTTTCCCATACCGAATATGGATATTGTAGGCCAGAACAAATCCCCCCAGAGGCTAGAAATAATTTGACCCTTTGAAGAAATTGCTTGGGCAATAGCGACATTCAGCACTTTGCCATCTCTTAATTTGTCTCTAATTTTGGCTCACCCGATTTCTCTATGAACAAAACTATGCAGTCTCCTGGAAGCTTTTTAATTCAGATTCAAGACAGGCTCTGTTGCAGTCTCTTTCTCCGAAGATGAAGCATTAATAGTAAGAGTTTTTTTGCCTGTCTTGTTTGTTCAGATTTATCATTTATTCTAGGATTTGTTCCATAGTGTGCTTGCATGGCATTTCCAGAGACTGAACTGAAGCCAGCATATAGCATTGTCATATAAATAGAGTCCTGCTCCTTCAGCTGTGCATTGCAACCACAACCGGCTTTAAGCAGCATTGGAACTTGGTTAAGTTACCAGTATCTAAAAAATCATACCAAAAAGCTGCCCCAAACACTGCCTGCCTTAGGTGGCTGAAAGCTGCCTTCCTGTCCTGTTCTACATATGCCCTTTTTACCTCAGTGGGACTCGAGCTCTGACAAATCTGTCTCAGAAATGTCACCTCGGCTCTCTTGTGCTGGAGATTGTTTTGCTCTCAAGGATGTGAGATATTTGCAGGTATCAGAGCTGCACTAGAGTAAGTCCTGAGGTCAGACCTTGCATTACCCTTCATTTTCTAGCAGCTGCTTTGTTGTTTTCTTGAGGTTGCTGCTACCCCTTTAAAAACAAGCATCCCAGGAATTTTCTGTTGAAACAGGCTTCCCCTCTCCAAATCCAATTATACTGTTTCAGCTGGGTCATTTTCAGCCCCTGCCACATTTCTTTTCTTTTCTTTTCTTTTTTTTTTTTTTTTTAACTGAATTTATTGAAAAACGTGGCCCTGCCATGGGGAAAGCAAGGGGAGTTTTCACCCTGCTGACTCACAGCTCTGCTCCAGCGACCCTCGTGGCTCAGGGGTCTGGCAGGTTCCTTTGGAATCCAGGAGCAGGGGATGCAGAGGCAGCCCCCGGCCGGACACGGGCCGTGGGCTCCTCCCAGGCGGGAAGAGGAGCGAGCTGGGGCAGCCCCCGGTCGGCCCAGGGGTGGAGGGGAGGGGGAGCGCCCGGAGAATCCCCCCCAACCGCCCCGTGCAGCAGCGCCGGGCTCGGTGGGTGCATCCCCCGGGCTGCGTCCGGGGGCGCAGACGGGCAGGGACAGCCCGCACCGCTGCCCTCGCTGTCCACGTTCGCTGGCAGCGCCTGAGCCCCAGATGTGTTCTGTGCAGGGACAGCAGCTGCAAGGACGCGGCAGGGTGGGCGTCGAGGGAATTGCAACAGGAAAGAAAGGGGGAGGGAGGACTGAGGATGTGGAAGTGGGAAACCAAACTTATGTCATTCGTGTTGATTTTAGTTTATCAAGAAAAGGAAAAATTCTGTATGCCAAGGTGTCCTTGTAACCTTGCTATTACCCCACCACCTATATATCTAAATTAGCAAAAGGAATTTGGAGTTGAGGTTGACAGCTCTTATTGTCCTTTGTTCACCTTTGCACAGTTTTAAGTGGAGGGCACGGTGTCAGTGCAGAAACCCCAGTGTCACAGATGCTGTGAATCATGTCCCACAAGCAGTGCCTTTAAGTGTGACTGTAAAATGGTCCACCTGCTTGCTCAAGGTGAATGATCCCAGAGAAAATGACATTAGAATTGTTATCAGAATTTCATAACAAATCATTTTAGTTTAAAAGGAATAAATACACAATACTTTATTAACAAAAAACCCCAAAAAAACAAACCAACAAACAAAAAAACCACCACCAAAACAAACCACCACCTCTCAAGCACTTTGGTACAATTTCTCCCTCTAGCAATGTTACTCTCAAGTATCAATTAGCATTCATGTTGTAGCCATGTATAAAGACCCTCTTGTTATGGGTAGTGAATGGGGACAATAATGGACCACATTGCCTTCTTTAGAAAAGTGGACATCTGCTCTTAGAAAACATTAGGAAATTTTCGAATACAGTAGAATTAAATGTATTCCCTAGCTTCAAAATAAAGTGCAACAGTCTCATGTAATTTATATTTTTGCTATCTGCAGAATGCTGTTATCTGTGTTTAAATAAGGATTATTTAACACAGATCTATTTTATTTTAATTAAACCCTTAAATTTGTCTTTCAAACACTTCTTGGGCTTTCCTATTTTAGTGTTCTGGGCAGCCACATTGGATCTTACTGCAGCTCTTCATGCCACCAGGTGGGAAGACCCTGCCTACCTCCCTGTGACCTCCCAGCTCCACAGGGTGACCATGGGCGCTGCCCAGGCTGAGATACTGTGGGAGCCTTTTTGT
The DNA here is from genome assembly GCA_013396735.1 of Grallaria varia. Taxonomy (NCBI): domain Eukaryota; kingdom Metazoa; phylum Chordata; class Aves; order Passeriformes; family Formicariidae; genus Grallaria; species Grallaria varia. Next base: position 133,975 of record VWZG01010838.1, read on the forward strand.
AAGCCTGGAGGCACCAATCACTTCCTGCAAGAGGACGTGTAAGTTGGGAAGATGCCATTTCTCTACTTAGGTGTCTTTTGCCGGAGCGCTCAGCAAATGACTTGTTGTGTAACATTTTGCATTGCAGCACAGCTTTGCAGCCAGTGCTGTGCTGCTCGGCAGAAACAATGGAACAAATCAAGTAAAGAGGCTTTCAGAACCGAAAAATGCATTTATTTTTGTTGTGAAATCCCATACAAATTTCCTTAACAGCTGTGCCACACACAGTGAGGGAGAGAGAAGATGTCTACTTCTGTCAGCTATCACTGTTTCTTGCTTTAGCACAGGATTTTATCTCTACAGCTGGAAAGAGGCTCAAAGTTTATAAAATGCCTGAATCTGGGTCAGGAAATATTTCTGCTTATTGCAAGCTGATTTCCCCATCTGATGTAAGCTGGAGGTGTTGAGAGCAAGACGTCGCTGCACAGCTGCTGTGTTGTTGCTCTCCCTTCTAATAATGGAGCTGTTTGGAAACCAAGAAGAACACTGGGGTAAAACTGCCCTCTCTATTAACTGATACTATCCTGTGCTCCTGTTGTGATGGAAGGGTTTAACCTAAAGGAAAAGAACATGTATCACAAACTCATGTATCTCAAGGGGTAGCGCCCAGTGCACAGGAGGGGAGAGAGACATGCGAGACACCGGGTGTGTGACTGATCCGTCAGTTGTGCATAAGGTTTCCTGGTGTCCCATTTCACTGATCCCCTTTCTTCCTCTCGTCCTACCACACAGCAGCATGGTAATATCCTCTTCCCTGTAATGCTAATTTTCACACCATGGAGGGACATATTTGACCTAACCCCTTACAAATCCTGAGAACCGTTGTGTTAAATAGGCCCAGGTGGGGATTGGGTTGGTGGGCAGGAGATACGGGCTCAGCTGCAGCCAGTATGTGTCTTACAAACACCTTTCAGGTCATAAGCCCTATCCTTAAGGGGTTTGGCACTCCCATTGCTAAGCATGAGGTTGCAGTTTCACCCTCTGAGCTGTGGAGAATATCCATGGCAACTTATGCTGTTTTTCCTATGGAAAAGCATGAGGTAGTTTTGTATCTGTGTTCTTGAACATTTAATCCCTTCTAGACCTCACCAATGCTGGAAGTGGGATAGGCCTTAGCTGAGGAAGCAGAGTTAGCAGTTCAAGAGGAGTGACGTTTGCCTCTGCCTCTACACTGCTGGCATTTTGGGTTAGTGGTGGGCTTTACAGAGTCATCCTTGATTCTGTACCAAGGAAGCAAATGTTACCACACACAACATTCAGTTTCTCCATTCCTGTCATTTTCTGATGTTTGTTCTTGTAGTCCCAATCAGCATTTGCTGCTTTCTATCCCAGAGGCAGCTGCATTTCACTGAATGAGCTGCATGTTTTTTACATCATGTAAAAACATGTAAAGCATTTATCTCCCAAGAATAAAAATGCACCCCAGAAATAAAGATTTGTAATGTTGCTCTGAGTGTTTTCCTTTTAATAAATTGCAATCAGTGGGTCTTGTTTAATAAATTTGTGCCATCGAAGCTTCTATTTTGTTTGTGCTGTGTCTTGGTTCACCTTGGCTCTCTTTTGATTCCAATCATATGAAAATGCTCAAACTCATAGACTATCTTGAAAATGGATAATTTTCAAAAATAAATCTTTACTGTCAATTCTACAAGAAGTGCTGCTGCGTATGGGTATTTGGTTGTTTGTATACTAAAACATGTCAAAACAGACATTTTGAACATAAGAGACTAAAAGAGTTGGAGTCTAAAAAAAAATTTTGCATTTTATTATTATTTTTAAAACCAAATGATCTTTTTAAAAGCCGTGTCATGGAAATGCAATGAGTCTGGGTCTTTTACCTCTTTCTTTTATTTCCCCCCACTCTTGGATATGGTCACACAAAATCTGAGTTTGATTCAGTCTCCTTCACTGATTAAGCAAGGTTAAAATATAACACATGTTACTTGTGCAAGCAGGAAAGCTGTACCTCAGGATGGTCAAAAGATAGTCAGGATGCTCTCTATGGAAAAATCAGCTGCACCAAATGTAAGAAGGACATTTGTGCCCAAACTTCCCAGCTGCCCTGGTTTAGGTTAAGGAGTATTGCTTGCTGTTTTGTGAATGGAACATGAACCTTTTGCATGTGTCTGTGTGCCTGTGTCAGGGCTTTTGTTTATGAGTTTGGTCACTGTTTCCATTTCAGAAGAAATAAGATAAATCCTTCTGACGTTCTAGCTCTTCCTCTTCTTGGCTGTAACTCCTGGTGAATACTTTAGATTTGGCAAAGAGTTTTGTCTGCCCTAAAACTGTATTTCTCAACATTTGCTGGTAAAAGTTTGCCAACTCTAGTCTGGACTGCAAAGGTTTTTAAACATTTCAAACCTTAAGAAGAGCCTGTGTGCGTTTTTCCCAGCTCTCTGTTGTTTTAATAAAAGATATGGTCTCTCTCAATAAGCCTTTCCTACCATCACAGATCATTATGATTCTGTATCTGCGTATTAGTAATATTATGCATGTCTTTTTTTCTCTGATGTTACTTGCAAATATTTATCATGTGCTTTGCTTAAGCAGTTCATAGAAGTGGATTTTTTTTTTAAGATTTAAGGAAAAAATTGATGGTAGTTCCTTACCATAATCTGTCAGCCTCAATAAGGAAACGGCTCTTGAAAGATCATTCTTCTGGGATATATGTATACATTTTCTGTTTTTCTGCACACTTTAAAAAGTTAATGTGAAAGTTGCTTTTTGCATCATTAACAAATCTAACCAGTGTTTTATTAGACTTCTCTTTACAGCCACTTACCTGCAGTCAATTACAACATTGTGTATATTATTTTGGATGTGAATATCAAGAGACAGAAGAGGACATTGAGACTGCACTGAATGTTTTGTAGAGTTTTGGTTGTTTGGGTTTTTTTTATGGGAAGATATAGAAAAGAAGTGTTTGAGCAGACGTTCTGAGTTCTTAGTTTTGCAGCTATAGATAATTAAACAAAAAAGAAAACAAAAGTCAACCCTTTTCTCTTTTTGAGAGGGAAAGTTGGGAACAGGGACAAGGGCCATACCATGGTATTGTGGCAGTCCCAATCATCTCAGAGCTGAGTCTTCATTTATGTGTGAGACGGAATAAATACCTTTGCTTTTATTTCTGGCTTCAAAGTACTTCTCAGAGAAAGCATAAGCAAATTGCTTGAATTGAGGCACAGCAATTCATCTGGGTTTTTTTATTAATGTTCACACAAAGTATAGACTTATCACTTAACAATCAATGAATGTTGAGCTCATTACCCAAAAGCAGATTGAACATTTCGAAAATGTTGTTTAGTTTCCCCTCAGTAGATTCAGGACAGCAAAATCCTCCTCAGCTAATCAATGCAAGTGCAGCATGGCCATTGTTAGCTATTAATGTATAGCATAGGACCTGATTCTGCAGCACCTTGGTCTCAGGTTAATAGCAACAGTGCTGCTTGGGAGAGGCTTGCAGGTTCTGAAAGGATCATCTGGGCATTCTGAGACAGCACCATCTGCTATAGCCAAGCCAGGGGTTTGTCAGACTAATCATTACCAGTGATGGATGTGCTTTCTCTGAAGCTATTTTTAGCTAAACCATCTGAATACAGGATATTTGGTAAACATCAGTATCCGGTGTTTATCAAAATAAAACCTCCTGCATGATTTGTAAAACTATAAATAAAGCAAGAAGTTCCTCTGCATTGAAATTTTAATCATTATTTGCTTGAATGGCTGCACAAACAGCTCAAAACCCTGGCCATGAATGAATACAAAGCATATGACAAGAAAGGCAGATGTTCCATTCACTTCTGCTCGCTGGCATCTAATTGCTGAGCTGGTTGCTCTTCAACCTCTATTTGAGGTAGTTGTATGGGAAGTTAATGGTAGCATGGCTTTTAAATTAAATATGACAAAAAAAGCTCCAGTTGCAAGCTGGAGATCTAGATTTTCCTGGTTAATTTTCATCTAGGCCCCTCAAATTGCTGGCTAATTGTATATTTTGAAATATTCGCTCACAATTGCATCCTGTTATTGCGATGTGAAACTGATAAAACACGTTAATGCAATGTCTGGATGGCAGGAGGAGAAAAGGCAAGGCTGTGGGAGCTCTCAGGACAAATAGGCAGCACACAGGTAATAAATTCTTGCCCAAGGCATCTACATGCACTGCACAGAGCTCGCTGAAATGGGGCCAGCTGGTGTCTAGGCAAGGCTGGATGCAAATTGCTGCAATGCATTTAGGTAGAGGGGACTAAAAATTGTAGAAAGACACAGTTACTCACATGGATGTGGTGGTGATGCACCTGATGTTCTGGCCTTCTGTCACCTGTAGAATCTGCCAGATGCTACAGCAAATTCAAACCACTCAGCTCTCTCATTATGTCTGGTGCAAATTTAATCACAGAATGAGTCAGGTTGGAAGGGACCACAAGGGTCATCTGACCCAATCTCCCTGCTCAGACAGGGTCACCCTGGAGCACATGGCATAGGATTGTGTCCAAACAATTCTGGAATATCTCCAGTGAGGGCGACTCCACAACCTCTCTGGGCAATCTGTTCCAGTGCTCGGTCACTGCGCAGTAAAGTTCTTCCCCATGTTCAGGTGGGACTTCCTGTGCATCAGTTTCTTCCCATTGCCTCTTGTCCTATTGCTGGGCATCACTGAGCAGAGCCTGGTCCACCCCTTGACCCCTCCCTGCAGACACTGACAGACATTGATGGGGTCTGCTCTCAGTCTGCTTTTTTCTTGGCTGAACAGTTCCACTCCCTCAGCCCGTCTCCCATTCCCGAAAGCAGAAGACATCTATTCATTAAGTAACTCTACACTCTGGAACCCTACAGATACTGACAGACATTGATGGGGTCCCCCCTCAGTCATCTCTTCTCGAGGCTGAACAGCCTCGGCTTCCTCAGCCTTTCCCCAGTTTCTTCATCATCTTCACAGCCTCTGCTGGACCCACTCCAGGAACACCGTGACTTTCTGGTACTGAGCAGCCCAGAACTGGGTGCAGTAAAATAAATTAACCGTAAGAAATAAAAACATAAATACAGCATCTGCGTTCACAGAAGACACATTTAAGTAAATTTGAGCTTAAGTACCCGTTTTTTGATGAAAGTGATGAAAGAGCATCACTTTCATCAGCGTCGCTGTAGGACAGGGGTGTTAGTTCAGGGTCGCGGCACGGGCGTACCCGGCCCCCGCACGCCCTTCCCTACAGCCTGTGCCCAGTGGTACATTCAATTAAACCGAGTTCCTTCAGCTCAGCCATGGGGAGGGCAGGCGGGGGAGGCTGCGGAGGCTGCGGACGCGGGCGCTGCCGCAGGGGGGCAGGCGGCGCCGCAGCCCGGCCCGCGGCGTGCCCGGGGAGCCTGCCTTGCAGAAACACGAGGAATAAAGGCCACAAGGGGGGTTTTAGCTACGAGGAATAAAGGCCACAAGGGGGGTTTTAGCTCTGCTGATGTAAAAGTGGTGACAGGCATTACGTGCATTGAGTGAATTTACGTGTGCGTTTGCAGAGGGTAAACAAATGAATCTGGGCTTGAAGTCACATCTAAACATTTAGTTTACTTGATGGAAAGATAGAGAAGTCTGATGAGGAGCAGCTGAGGGAGCTGAGAGAGGTTCTGCCTGGAGAACAGGAAGCTCAGGGGAGACCTGATCACTCTCTACAAGTACCTGACAGGAGGATGTAGTGAGGTGGGGACCCGTCTCTTCTTCCAAGTAACAAGTGACAAGACAAGGGGAGACATCCTTATGTTCCCATGTAACTAAATAGGAGTGAGTTAAACCAGTTGCGGTGGCGGCTGCCGGACAAGAACCCCTCCCACACATTTGCTGGAGCAGATTTGGGGCTGGGGCTGGAGCTCCAGACTGGGCTCTGCACCCCCTGTAAGTCATGTGTGCCCTTAGCTGGCAGAAAAGGGAATGCGGGAATGCCGGGCAGGAGGAGGAGCACAGCGAGGGATCGTTCCACAGTGAAGGGTGGAGGGCAGCCCTTCTCCGTGCCCACCAGACCCTTCAAGCCCTCTGCTAACTCTTGGCCACAGGGCTGATGGCTGCTGCTCGTGATACTCTCTGCAGGGAGGACTCAGACTCTCAACAAAGCACCTGAGAAGTGAGTAAGGGCCAAAGGAGTGGGGAGCTCACTTTTTTGCCCATTGGGAATGTGATCCACAGGTCACAGTGACCTGGCATGTAGCAGGGCCAGGCAGCAGCTGGTGACACTGTTGGCTTCTTAGGGGCACTTGCCCAGCCCATCACACAGGCACTAAGTTAACATGGAAGTGTCTGGGAGTGGTATAGTCGTGGAGAGATGCCTGGTTCATTTCCCAGCACCTTCCCTCCCTCTGACCTTCCTTCTCCAGTGCCGCTCAGTGAGAAGCAGATGCCCTTTGGGATGGGACTGCCATCTCTGCAGCAGCCAAGCACGTTCATATCACACTTGCACCAACAGGTCATTCAAGGAATACATTAAAAATAGAATGATAACACTAAATGTCAAGGTGTAATGATTTAAGACAGATTCAGAAATGCACGTTTAATACCAACGAGGACTTTCAGGGTTAAATAATATGGCCTCCAGTTTAACATAGTCGCTGAATATTCCTGAATTCGTTTGTGCTTTAAGTTCAAAACGAGGTATAATGAGCTATAAAAGTGTACAGTTAGATGGCCCATTTCGTCTTAGATACACTGGTCATATCAGCCTCCTTAGCCAGGCTGAGTGAATTGGCCAATTAAGTATAATAGCTGATCAGCAGGCATGGACTTGAGTGGTTTAGTTTACTTATTCTGTATGGTCATGCATAGTAAAAGCTCAGTTCTTCCATGCTCTTTTCAATGCATTTCTAAATATTTTAAGTTCTACTGCTGGAGAAAAAAAGAAGTTTTTTTTAAAAAATAACAGAGTAAACATTTATCAGAAAATCCTGGGAGATCCAAAAGGTGCATGTGAACTTTGAAGGGGTTTCTGTCTCAGGTGGTGGGACTGCTTTCTGTAATGTGGATGCTTGGGAATGTGTTAAGGGTTAGGACGTTCAAAGCTGAGAGACAGCTTTCCCCCCTTTCGGTTTTAGAGTAGATTATGGTTTTAATTCTTTTTGTGGTTGTTTTTGTTGCATCTATACTTCTAAATAATGCATGGTGGCATGTTTCATGATAATTATGTTTATTTGAAAGGCCGTGCCTTTCTGTCAGTTTATATACACCTTCTCAGGCTTGCATTGCAGGGATTAGCTAAGATTTCCCCATGGGAAAAGAACACCCTAAAACTTACAATATTTTACCTATATTTCCTGATGTGGTGAAAGATATCTCTGCCTGTGTAGGGGGTTTGGACTAGATGGTCTTCAAAGATCCCTTCCAACCCAAACCATTCTACGATTCTATGATAATTTTCTTTTTTCCTTAACTACCATTTTTACAAGTATACTTTTCCTGCACTTTTAGACTCATATACCTTTTTTGATATGCACTTATCTTGTGTGAGTATGCTTCATTGCATATAGCCTAAAGAAGTAACCAGATGTGTGATAGCCAGTCTCCATACACCTTAACAGTTCATTACTTTTCCAATTTGTTTTAACAGGTGACAGACATCCAGTGACACTGTAGTTAGGTTCCAGACATAGTTTATGACCACCATAGTTGACACTGCATCTTTTTAACTGATGCAAACAAATAATTGTGTGTATTGAGGCCACCTCTTAATTCTGAAAAGCTTGCAGAAAAACAGCAGTGCTTTTTTGTTCTCATGTTCTATCTGTCCCTAGCTAATGTTGGAGGTAGATTTTGAGCCATCCATTATTGTCAGAAGCAAGCAGAACTGAGTAAAAAAATCTGAAAATATACATGTCTGTGTAGACAATTTCTCTTATCCCTATCTCCCAAACAGTATTTCATGGAGACCTCAAATGTTTCTGAATCCAATGGTGGAAGGGAGAAATTTATCATTTGCATTAACAAATCGAAAATGAAATGCTTTGACTTCCATCTGGAAATTATATTTGGTAAAATAACCTCAGAATGCTTTATTTTCACTTTCCACCATCTCTAACCAGTTGCTAAGGCTGCCCACCAGTCAATCCCCACCATTCTTCCCCAGCATCTATTCTTATCTGCAGATGGTCATAGAATCATAGAATGGTTTGGGTTGGAAGGCACCTTAAAAATCACCTCATTCCAACCTCCCTGCATGAGCAGGGATACCGTCCATGAGACTAAGTTGCTCCAATCCCCATCCAGCCTGGCTTTGGACACTTCCAGGGATGGGGCATCCACAGCTTCTCTGGGCAACCTGTTCCAGCACCTCACCACCCTTACAGGGAAGAATTTCTTCCTAATATCCAATCTAAAGCTGCCCTCTGCCAGTTTGAAGCCATTCCTTCTTGTCCTGTGCCCTTTGAAGTTGCAGGAAAAATGACTGAGTGATAGATGAAGCCCACTGTCTTGCTGGAGTGGTGACTTCTTCCATGCAAAGGCATTCAGGGGCAAATTAACATTTGACAAAACAACTAATCCATCAAACTCCATCAATCTACATAAGGGTTGTCAGGACCATTGCCATGAAGGCACTGTCAGCGTTGACTCAAGGGAAACCAAGAGCTCCTTGCTGAAATACGAACTTTGTCAATAAGGTTGGGTGTCCCTTGTATACGCCCAGCAGCATTAATGTCCAAAGGACTCATGTTCTTTCTGCAGTGCTACAGAAATCTGCATTAAAAAGTGAGCATAGGGAGGATGGCAATGAAACATCTGAAAGTGTTGTGACCTGTTGGGAGGTGCCTTCTGTCTACCTCCTTTCACTACCAAGAGCAATACAAGTACTGACTGCCAGTTACAAGAAAATTGTGCAATGCATTAAATGTATTAGTATGTTTCTTAATATTTGACAATTATATCATCCATCTCTGAACTTCTCACATAGAAGACATGCCTACTGAGATGAGCTGCATGATAACTTACCTGGGACCATACTGCCAGGCTGATATTGAAGATTTGGGAATATGAAGCTATTTACTTACTTGCAACCCAGTCAAGAAAGTTTGGTGATTGTTTTGTCCTTTCCAGTGCTGGGTCCAATCTGTACTGAGATGGCTCTGGTAATGTGTCTAACTCTTCTTTTTGGCAAACAGCTCTACAGTTCGATAAGACTTTGATAAGTTTTAAGTTTTCTTATAATAATTGCTTTCCTCTTCTTGGCACTTCAGTTGTTTACATCAGCAGAAGAGAAGTCCTTCTGAATGTTTTTATAACTCAGCATGTGCAAAGAGTCAGTTTTGTTCCAAATTGGGAGGAGAAATAAATCATTGCTCAACCAAAATGTCTTTGCTCCAGGAAGAAATTGGTGGTTTGAAACTGACCAGTCATATCTAGTCCCATTTAATATTTCAGAGGGTTGCTTATATGACTGACTTCTAAACAAGGGGGCATGTAAGACTCATATAAAATTCTAATGAATGAAAATAGATCATTTGAAACAATGAGATAGGTGATAAAATATTTTTTGAAAAGATTTTGATAGAGTTGCGGAGGACAAAGTTAAAACTAATTACTTTGACTAATACTGAAAGTGAGCATATGGATATTTTTCATAGTTGTTTTTTAGTAAAATGGCTGATCAATTTGATCGAAAGCTTAGGGAGGGGAAAGAAAATTGGAAAAGTAGCACATACTTCTGGGGTACATTTTCAAAGACAGTAGTTTCTCAGAAAATCCTGCAAAACACCCTTGTTCATCTCTGAAAATCTTCCTTTCTCATTGTTTCAGAAATTAAGGTTGACTTTGCTGTACAGAAGCTTACACACACACACACGCACACACACACTGATCCTACTGTTACAAGAAGGTTATTTTTACAAGTTGAACTTCTCTCTCATATTTGGCTGATCACAAGAGGTGCTGTGCTGAGCCCCACAACCTCCCTTGTGGAATGTCTAATATCAGCAACTGCTTTCTTCTGGCAGATAAAAGCACAACAGGAACAGTGGATTTAGTGCTCACTGAGACCAATGAAAACCCTCCCTCTGATATCGGGACTAAGGGTGAGGCACTAAATTAGTTCAATAAAATTACCACATTAGTAGGTAGATGTAGTGAATTTCATGCCATATCACTGAAGATAGATAAAGCCAAGTCATTTTAATTTCATTAGTTTTCCTTCCTGAAGAGTGTACATTTTCCATGCTCACCACAGCAGTGCTGATCTGCTCTATCCAGTGTATTACACACACCAGTGGCTCCGTGTATTTGAGTGTTAAGGCCACAATGTTCAAACCTGTCTGAATGCGGTGAGACAGCAGATCATCTCTTTCCTCAGAAAGAGACCTGTTGCTGCAGAGATCAATAGAGTGTTAAATATCACCTCTTATTACAGTGAATGCTGAATAAATACCATGAGCCCAGTGCAACCTCAGCTGGTAAGTATTGACCACGGAATGCGTTCAGATGAAATGGCTGATCTGAGAGGCTGTTTTAATTATGGGATCTCTGGCAGTAGTCGGAGGGAACAGCACAGTGGGTAACTCAGAGATAGGCAGAGAGGAGAGCAGAGCTTTGCTGAGCACTGAGCATGGGTATGGGTGACCGGCATGGGCACAGCTCAGGATGGAGCCGAGGGTGCAGTGGGCACACACTTTCCTTCCACACCTAATTGGTGTGTCTGTGGTGGTGGGGGGGAGTGCCCCACCTTTCAGTTTATCGAGCCAAATAGGAAATAACTTGGAGGCTGTAGTGTTGGTAAATGTTGCCTTTCCTTCTGGGATGGGTTAACTACAGAGGCTGTAGCCTCCAGATGGCCTCATGTGAGCAGTGGCAGAGTCCACCTGCCTCAGCCGTGTCAGCATCTCTGCGCAGGCAGCCTGCGAGACACAGCTTTATTCCATCTCTCTCCCCTGCCTTGGGAGAGAGGGAGATTTACATCCAAGCTGGAAGAGCTCTGCTTTCAGTGTCTCTACTCCTATAGATTATGTCTGTCTTTTCTGAAATTATTGTAATATCATTTGCGAATCATTAATTGATGTTATTAATTAGTACTAGCATACGTTTGGATTTGGATATTGACTGCATAAATGCTGGCATTTAACATTCTGTTAATCATCTCCAAACATGGTACAGCTATTTCTTAAAAAGTGTGTGTTTCTTTGTAGTCATCTCATACACACATTTAATAGTTAATGTTATTCTGAAAGCAAACATGTGATACTTTATGCAATATTTATTGGTATATCATAAAGATTTTTATTACATTACTCATTAAAAAATGTTCTTAGTTAAAAAATGGGTCTTTATAAAATGTGAAGACAGTCTTCCCCACCACTGAAAGGTTTCTTTTTAGAGTGCATGAGCTAGAATCAGGTTAGAGCCACTTGTTTTATGTACTTACCATTGTTCTGAGATATATGTACACCTATCACCGTGTGTTGGTGGAGTTATTTAATTTTCCAGCTGCTTCTCCTTATTTACATTAAATGTCATCTACCCTGATGAATGTTTTTTATAATAATCTATTAATATCAGTACAGTTCTCCCAAGTGAGTGTTGATGATCAGAGGACTAGAGCATAGCCTTGGCAGCCAGTGCCAAGTAAGAAGGTAGCTCTGAGCAGATTATTGCTCTGCTAGTTCTCCAGAGTTCCCTGCCAACAAAAAATATTCTGTTTTTGTGATTCTCTGTTTATTCGCACCACTGACAAGTTTCATTCTGACATCTGATTTAGGATTTTTGTTTGTATTTAGGTCCTGTGATTATCAGACACTTTTTATTCTTTGCTCAGTATTGCTGATTTACTGCTATTTAAGTAGAAAATAAATTACTTCTACATACAGGTAAATTCGACATCTTAAATGTAGATGTTATTAATATATAAATAATTCTTGGAGTAGCTAAACTGTAGCAAAACTACAGCTGAAAAGCTCCTACTCAGTATTAAGTCAGAGCCTTCTTTATGCTCTGTTGTATGTTGGAAAATTGAAAGTTTTTTCAGTATATAGAAAATGAGTTTTACAAACCAGGTGGATTACACAAGCACAATGACAGTTTTTGTTTCTCAAAAAAGAAATCTGCTGCTGATGTTCACCAAGACTAAAAGTATTTGAAAAATTGCCCTGGCAAACACTGGGAATTTTGTGCCAACTTTCTCCCTCCCTCCTTCTTGGAAAGGTGAAACTATCTCCATAATAACCCTGACAAAATTTTGCACAGTCTGCTGCTACATCTCCTGAGAAGGCAGACAGTCTGCATCTGGTCTATCTAGCCAGCAGAGAACAACTACAAGAAAGATTTCCCCACTATTCCTTCACTGGATCCCTGGCAGGTTGTTTCAGGGTCCTTTATTTTCCCCACACCTTCTTCCCTTCCAAGAGTGCTGAAAGGTGGGTGCCTGAGGATGAAGATCTGTGCCCAGAGAGATGGTCATTCTGAACACACACCGATTGCTCTGGGTTATCTGCCAAACCTTGGCTGAAGATGCTGACTTTAAGGCCAGGCTCACCTCTATGCCTCCAGGGAGAGGTGTGGCTTCCTGCCTTCTTAGTAATCTTCAAATATGGCAACACTGAAAACGTTGTGTATCAAGCTCACTGATTATTTTTAGAAATTATTCAGTAATTATATGGTAATTTCACTGGTTCTCCCTAGCTCTTCTTGTGTTTGTTTTTTTTTTTATTTATTTCATATTCACTTTGTCTGTATCACCTGTGAGTTTATAGACTTTTATCATATCATCCTCCAGTTGTCTCTCTTCTAAGCTGCCCTTCTCTCTCCAACACTGTGAACTGTAGCATAGCAGTGTACTCTGGCTTTGTTCTCCATTCTTTCCTGAAATTTTCTGACATTGTGCTCATGTTTTGGTCAATGGGCAGCAATGAGATGTGTTTAAAGAAGCATCTGTACCGTCTGTAAGGTCACCTTGAAATGACTGTTTCTTTCTTGAGGATCTATCACTGTGTATGTATTGTTTGAATACTTTCGTTTTACATGTGCTTCATTTTATGGATATTGGATGTCATCTGACATTTTTTTAAATCCTCATGCTATGAGATTCCTCTGCTCCTCTTTAACTACCTTGAAGTTGATTATTCTCTCCTTAAAGAATATTGTCACCTCACTGTTCAGTTTCTTCTGAGGACACTTATATCTGTGTGGAACTTCCCGCAGTCCCGCATGCATGCTCGCTGGCTCAGGGTGCCTTGTGAAGGAGACTGCATTTAGGTTACCTGAAGGATAAGGAAACATTTTATTAAATACACATTGAAGAACAACTTTCCTGGCCCTTTTCTCTGTTTTACCCGAGCATCTGCAAAATTAGTTTGGCAACTTCATATCTGATCCCTTGTTCTCCTGTGCCTGTGGGCCTTGAACCGCCTCCCCCATTGCTGCCAGAACCAAAGTGGGGCTGGACCTTCCCCTGCCCACCTGCAGTTCCAGACACCATGAGTGCAACCGGTCCAGCCTCAGCTGCAGCTCCTCCCTTTGGAGTTATGACAACTGGCAGGTGGCATGGAGACCTCCCCGAGGCAAAGATCAATAAAATCAGCAAGAAGTGAAAGACCAAGGTTTGTAATTTCTTTCTCTGGGGCTGGACTCCGTAGCAACAGCTGAGGCAAGTTTGTCTTGTCCTATCTCTGCCTCCAAGCTTGTCACTGTCTCCCCTGGCAAAACTGGGGCAAGCCTTATACCTGCAGTCTCCTCTCTTCTGCAGAGCCCATTTTCAACAGCTCACTTAGATCTTCTTTCTCCCAGGTAAGTCAGGACTGTCACACTCCAGACCAAGGCCGTCCCTGTCCTTATAACCACGCAGGAACGCTCCTGGTGGAGTCCCGTTTTCCTGTCCCTGGGGGTGCACTCAGGCAATCCTGTACACCTGCCTTTCATTTAACTCTGTTCATTTCGGGAAAGCATTCTCCAATACTTAGCAGTGCAGTCAGACCAGACACATCATTTCGGAAAGCACAGGGATTTATAACACACTTTTTTGGTTCACTTCATTACATTTGGGAAATCACATTACTTAGTTTTGTAATCGTATCTGCTGTTTGATTGACAGTACCAATTTTACTGAGTTTTATGGCTTCACCTCGTGCTTTGTTATCATACCTCCTGGATCATGTGGATATGAGAATCTCATTTATGAAAATAAAAGTTTCCAAACCCCATGAGTCTGGAAAGAAACTAGAAAGTGAGAACACATTTCAACGTGTAAAGGGAAGCAGAAAGACCAGAAAGTTGCTAATGTACCTAAAATAATCACGTGTTCCTTCTGAAGGCAATAAGGGCATGTGGCCGTAGGAATGTACAGATTAATAACGTGGAATTAGGAAGACTGAAATAAGGTGTTTCTTAGATCTTGGTATTGGACTTCATTTGCTTGTTGAGAAGACAAAATGAAAGTGAGATATTTGGCAATGCAAAAGTCTGGTATGGGAGGGGTTTTGTTTTGTGGGTTTTTTTGGTTTTGTTTTTGTTTTTGTTTTTTTGCAGTCTTATGTAGGCAGCCCAAGATGAATTAAACATAGGATTCTTTTTTTTTCTTTAGTGAGAGATGTAGCTGAGGAGACTGGAAAGAGAAGTATCTCAGGAGGCTGTAGAAAGAGGGCATTGCAATGTCTGTTGATTGACAAACAATCCAGAAAGTAATTGCATTGAATGCTCATAAGCCTCCAAAAAATATAATTTGAACAGAGGAAAGAGACAATCATTATTAATGTCTGCTTTTCCAGGCTACTGTTTCACTGGGGCTTATTCAGTATTTTTTCAAGAGGTCTTACCTGTATTGGCGTAGGCTATGGTATTGAAAATGCTTCAGATGTGCAAGTTATTCCTTCTGCTAAAGGAAAATTGACTCTATTATTTGAAGGCTTTTAAATAGTCATTAAAGAAAAATACAGGCAGAAGAACATAAAGGAAAAGACTTAGGAGTACAGCGCCAGAATATAGAACTGAATCCAAATACTTGAATGCACGAAATTAGATGTTATGATCTCATTTTTTAGCTGCATGTGGATTTCTCTCTACTAAATAGTCCATCAAACTATATTCAAACTCCAGCCTTTTTTACAAGCATTGTAATACAGATTTTTTAAAATGATTGTGCTAGCATTGCTATATAATACAGCACTGAAATATGTGCAGATTATCAAAGACATTTCATAACTGGGCATAAATAGAACTTTTGGTGAAAGATGCTGATATCACAGCCGTGTCAGAATTCACTGGTCCATCTCTTAATTTTTATTTAAAAAACAATTTTATAGACAATGAGACAATCCTTGCAGCATACATTTGTAGTCGTATATGCACTGTGCTAGTGGCAAATGCCAGCCTCTAGTCTTGCAGCAGGACTGTATCAGAAGTATTATTTGATTTTTCATAAGTGCCTCTGTATATCATCTCTTGATGTTTCAATCTAACATAGCCATTTATGACATAGCACCCTTTTTCCAGGAGATACTTTTCCTGCAGGGAACTTTCTCCAGCATCATAAAGCAATGATGGATTAATCCTCTTCCATAGTGTTTCTGCAAGTAGGAGTCAATGTGGTTTCAAATACAGAGTACTGGTATTATCCAGTCTCCCTCTTTTTGTCAGTTTGGGGAAATTTTGGTTTTGCTTTTTTTTGAAGACTTGCATAAGCAGGGTGAAAAGGAAAGGGATGGAGTATCTGTGTGAATACAAAGCAGGAACATGAAGTATTAGGTTTTCATTGGACTCCACCTATGAAATGATGCGCAACAAATAGGTGCTCATGTTTTGGTTTGTGATCAATGTTCTTATACGCCATGGCTGTGACAATTTCTCTAAACAGGGCTATTCATTTATCCTACATTTCAAATAGAAACTAGTAACTTTTTGAAACTCAGAGGTAAGGAAGAAGCTACTTCTCTGCAACTCCTTGCTTTTTCTGCCACACCTCTTTTCTTTTTCTTATTTTGCTCTGGAATTGAAGAGAAAGTGAGGTAGAAAGGGAACACTAAAAAGGGACCTGTGTATAGGTAATACAAAAAACTCCTTAATTCATTCTGCATGAGTATTTGCCTCCCCAAAATGTTCACAAATCTTAGATTAAAAAGGATGCATTTATAAAACCATAAAAAGTTCGCATTCTTAGTTCTCTCTACTGTGGTATGGAGCACTTTATGAACTTGCTGCAGATGCTGATGTTTCATTCCTATGTTTTTCTCAACCCGTTTTGGGGAGTTTTGACAAGCATTCTTTAACAATCAAATGCACAGATCTGTTCAGAAGAGAAGGAAGAGTGCAATTTGTGTGGCACGGTTATGTTCTTACAGTCCCAGTGCCCCCCTCTCTGAGAGACTCACTTCCATTAAACGAAGAAAGTAAGATTCAAATGGGTGAGGTGATGTGGAGTTTCAGGTCACTGATGTTCACATCTTTTTACCTAGGGACCCATTTATCAGCCCCCAGAGCTTTGTAGCTGTGGGAGCCTTTGCCATATTGGAGGGATATTAGCAGGACTTGGCATGGGAAAGAAGNAGATCTCCATCAGCAGCATCCCTGTGGACAAGCAGCACGTAATAGCAGTGGGCAAGTCATCCCAGCTCAGCCCCCAGAAGCAGAAACCTGCCAGGGCAGTAAAGGAGTGCCTGTGAGTGCCCAGCTACCACTAAATTACATGACTGAAAACGCAGAGTCCCCAGAGCTTTTAAAAAGCTATGGAAAGGGAGACAGCGTTTCTCAACACTTAGTTAATAGGAGTTGGGAAGGGAAAGGAAGTTTCCTCTACAACAAGGACCTATTTTATTTCTAATTTTTGGTCACATTATTTTTAAGAAAGCTCGAAAACTGGGATAGTTACACAAAGCAGAACTATACAATGCCACCATAGCACAGATAGAACTAGTAAAGCAGTCAGAGAAAATTACTTTTTTATCTGATTACTCTTTTTTTCCTCAGCTGGGTCAAGTTCTCACTATAATTCTGTTTCTCCTTCTCTCTGTCTCAAAAAAAAGGACTTTTTTGATCACATATGATAGGATCATCAAACTTGTGAAACAGAATTGTGTGCACTTATGCTATCTTCTGATAAATTTTACTTGAACCTGAAATGCTCTTTAAATAACTCCAGAAAGGCAGTAAGAACTGGATACAGATAGGTCAAGAAATCTCTAAAAAAAGCTTAATAAATCTTTGTTTGCTCATCGGTGAAACTTATTCTCAGACAAAACTCTTCTTCCCTTCAAGTAGAATATTTCATGCTGGTCCAATAACACTTCAGAGAAAAACAGCTCTTCTGCTCCTTAGGTATTGTTCCATCCCAAAAGCAAGGCCATATTGAAAATGTAAATTTTCTCCTCAAGGCCTGCCATTCTGTACTTCTCAAGCGGCAGAATTCCAGGGAAAACCCATCATATTTCACCCTACAGCCTCCCGTGCAAACTCATCAGTACTTAAGAAAAAGAGGAATTGATTTTAGATTTACATGTAACAAGTACTTAAAAGCAGAACTGAGTGCTGATTTGAAGCTTCCAATTCAGTTTCCTAAGAGGGCAAACTTTAAGTGAATGCCCATTGGCTTGCAGGAGTTGCTGATAAAATCTGTAATTCACCATGTAGAAATCTATAGGTTGAGGATTTTTGTTCTTTATATCTGCATTTCATACTCAGAAATGTTTGTGTTCTGTCTCAGCAAGATGAAATATCTTTGTCCGACGTAAAAATGATTAAGAGATGTTACACAGCCTAACTTCTCATCTGTTCCTTGCAGTCCAATAAATGGGGGGGGTGGGAAAGGGATAAAATAATCACATAAAATGACATAAATGATAGTAAAAGAATTTATGAAGAGGGATCGATGACCTTAATGTGAAACCACATGCAGCTAATGTAATTGCCAACTCAGAGCAAACAAAAAGAAGGACAAGGAGGAGCTGATGCCATTTAAAGTGAAAAAACCTGGTTTCACATTGCTCACTATAGTGTCATTTGCTTTGGAATTTACTTTTTCAGCCTTTAAATAGCTCACATGTTCTGCTTGAATTGTCTAGGGTTCTTGTTTTACTTTCACCCAGAGTTTTTAATTTAGGTAATTTAGTGTAGCTTGTACAGGAAAAAAAAGAAAAAAAAAGTTAGGAAATAAAATGCTTTGTTGGTGTAGACTAGTGCTTGCTGTGTGATCTTTTCTGAAATTAGTACTGTAATTATTATTTGTGATATCATACCATGCTCAACAAACAAATGTGTTTTAATACTTAGTTTTCTGCATGACAGTGGCATTAAGTATTAGGCCCTGTGTTCTTTTGTGACTAATGTGAATACAACACAAGGGTAATGAGTATAAGCAAGGAAGAAAATACATCTTAGGCTGCTCTATTATATGTTTCTTCTTTTCTCCTTTTTCACTCTGAATCACTGTGGCAGAAGATACAGCACCAGCAGACACTCACACAGCTATCTAGCCTATGCAAGGCCAAACAGGCCAGACAAAACTGTGCATGTGATCATAAAGAGAAATAAAGATTAATTGCTTAATGTCAAGTCTGTGCAAATTTCTAACTCTCTGCAAAAGACATAATTTGGCTGCTTAGAGATTTAGGCTGCTTAGCAAGAAAGAGAAACTGGTAAATAGGCATTATTATGTTATTCCCTCCACCAAAAATGGCTCACAGGAAAAGCAATGCTGAGCACACCCCTGCTGTTCCTCCAACATCTTCCTCTGAGGTAATTTCTATCTCCTTCTCCTTTCTTCTCTGCCCTTCCTGACCCCTGTGCTATTATTATTTTCTATTATTCTGCCTTTCTTAGAGCAGCCACCCATGGGCTCAAATTGACACTAGGACCTACTGAGTTGGGCACAACATGAGTGCAGATGAACAGCACTAACAAGTTAGTCCTTTCAAGGGAAACATTTCCAGTGTGTAGGACTATCTGTTCTCTCTCTTCCCGACTTCATTCACTTTAAAAGTGCTAGGCTGTTCAGGGCATGTGAGATGAGTTGAGCCCCAAATCAGCTGTAAGAGATTTTAGAAATTTCTAATATGCTGCTGGGACTCTCCTATGAACCTAAGAGTAAGTAGCCTTTTTAAGCAGCCTTCACTCTGCAGGGAATCATTGTTGTAATAAAATCATCTTCTGCATCTTCTCTCATAGACCTTTCCCTTTCTAGGCTGTCTGCCCCATTTTTATTTCTGTTTGATATGGCTGTAACTTTTCAAGGCAGGATTGGCTTGACTGCACCAGGGGCTGTATGAGGTGCTTTGCTTATGTAGCATGAAACAGATACTTGCTTGTAATAAAGTCCATGGCACCACCCATTGTCAAAAAGAGCTAGATGGAGAATTTTCACAACAACCAAAGGAAACACCAGATTTTTCCAGAGCATGTGTTTTAAAATTCACGCATTGGTAAGTATGCTTGAAAGACATATGAGAATAGAAAGAGAATGAAAAGCAATTTCTTCATTCGCCAACCCTACAGTCTAAAAGACAGTCAGAGGGGAAAAAACACTCCTCTCAGAGGGAAGCTCACACAAGGAAAGTGTCCCATGTCTGTATTTCTCTGCACTCAGCCCATGGTTATCTCAGACAGATATAGCAGCACAAGAGCCTCATTGAGACAAAAGTTAAGAAAACAAATAAAAATTAAATTATTAAAATTACTTCTACTTGTGCCTGATGCCCCCACTGAAAGAATAGGACTCTCTCTGGGGCTGATTCTGAGCCACCATATGGCAAAGACACACACATGTGCCCACAGGGACACTTTCTGGATTGACGTGGCAGTCACAGATAATTTCCTGGAGATGTTCTGGTCAGGTCTCTCACAGGGCAGAGGTATTTTGGGACCACTGCCTGCTGTCTGGACTTAGCATATCTGTGGTACCTGCCAAAGCTCCTGGCTGAGCTTGCCATGAGGCAGCCTCACCTTGGGCTGGGAATGGCCAGGACTCCTCTCAGGCAGCAGAAGAGGGTGAAAGTATGCTCAGCACTAGCTTTTCGTTCCTTGTTCTTGTAACCAGCACCTTCTACCTGAATAACCTTTCCACGGGAGATTGGACAGACACCCTTGCATTAAGGTCTGCCCACCCACACAAATGCCTCCCTTGGCCAGGGCTGTTGGCTCCGTCCTCAGCTGTGTGTGCATCAGAGAGGATGTGTGTTCAGAGTTGCTTTTTTTGCAAATAGTCAAACTGAGTTTAAAGTAACTTACACAAAATGTCACACAGAACCAAGGAAATCTGACCACTACAAAGCTCAGACAGAGCAAGTGAGCAAAATGAAGGGGTAGGGATAGAAGGGAAGATGACATGGCAATAATACAAAGGTGTCAATCAGCAAGAATAAGGATGGGCAGAGATACTTGTCCCACCTTGCCCAAGGGACGGTCTCCTTGAAGCCACGCTTTCACTCTGCTGCAAAACCAGCTCATGTCTGGTTAGAGACATTCTGTACCAACCTAGTAAGTAGGATCTTTGGAGAGATTTTAATATTTTAACTCCTGTGTTTCCCGGATAGCTATTAAAGATCCTGTAGTAGAGTTAAGGAGGAGAGGAGGTCATCAACTTTAATGTTTGGGTGCAAAATGCTGACTTTCCTCCCACCGTCTCTAACATGAACAGTACAGTGACTGGCAAAAATTTACTTTGTAGAGAGTGCTATTGTCCAGTG
The DNA here is from genome assembly GCA_013396735.1 of Grallaria varia. Classification (NCBI taxonomy): domain Eukaryota; kingdom Metazoa; phylum Chordata; class Aves; order Passeriformes; family Formicariidae; genus Grallaria; species Grallaria varia. The sequence goes on from VWZG01010838.1 coordinate 154,627, forward strand.
ATAGGAAGAGATTAGCCCCTGAAAATTATCTGGAACCTTCTATGATGAATGGTAGGATTAAAATAAAACATTTTGAGAGATGCACAACACAATTCTTAAAAAGCCCCTAATGATTTTATCAGATGGAGCAGTAATGTCATGGAGGCCAGTGATATAAAAGAAATAAAAATATATTTGTAGACTGTATCTTATTTTGAAAAAGGTATTAATACTCAGCACTGTTGCGTTCCAAGGTCTGTGGTACTTTGTGCCAAACTAGACCTCACCTACAAAGTTGACAAAGTGTATAAAGAGGGAAGAAATTTAGTCAACTTTACAATTTCCCTCAATCAGACACACCATAAGATACATTTCGTTCTTTAATTTGATAGCAAGGAGAGTGAGAATCAGTTTGAAAGCAAAAATCACCCAGTACTGACTGCCTGACTGACACTCAGATTAATTTCAGTAAACAGTGAGCCCGTGGGAGGAGAGATGAAGCCAGGTATGACTAATCTGAATGCCTAGAGATGATAATTTGTCCCTAGTTAGAGGAGTGTTCTTTATCCAGCCCTTCCTACGTGATGTTTCTACATCCACCATTACAGTTTATCGTTATTATTATTATGCTTTTATATGTCTGGAAATGTACATGGCACCTTACACTATTAAACCTGCAAGTTGCTGATTCTTGCCAACTCAAGTGTGAAACATAAAGCAATAATATCAGTAATATAAAAACCATATGATGTTTTCTATAATCTATTTGTATGGAAGAACAAAAATCTTCATATAAAGTATTCTGCTCTGTTTCTTCAAAAGACAGTGAGGATTCCTACCAAAAGAAAGGAACTTTCATTTAGCAAACAGGATAAAAAAAGACTATTTTGAAGGTTTACTATTTTAGCAATCTAAACTGGTTATTTTTGAAATGTGATAAAGGACACAATACATTGAAAATGGAAATAAGGATAGAGTTCATAGATGCTGTATTGGTTAATATAGCTTTCAGATATTTTTAATGAGGTGGGACCTTTGGAGATGTGGCTCCTTCCTCCCTCCCTCCCTTCCCCTCTCCCCTCTCACACCCTGCATGCATTAGGAATTGGCTTTTCCCTACGAGCTGAGGTCCTTCCTTATGTAACAGCAGCGCATCCACCCAAGGGTGGTGCGGGCCTGGAGCCTTGCCCAGCAGAAGATGTAGGGAAAAGAAGGGGCAGGAGGTATTTACTCACCACTCTCAGCTGACAAGTTCCAAATTAAATGGGGGATGCAAAACTTGTGTCGATTAACAGCACAAAGCCAGCTACTGAGTCATCATTTTAGCTTTCCCATCTGTGGGATACAAAACATTTTAGCACTTACTCATTCGCAAATTACTGAATGGAAGACCTAGGAAAATGCCTTTTAAAATTGAAACGGCTTTACCTGTATTTAGATGTTTGCAGTCATGAATATTCTAGCAAATGTGTTTACAAGGGGGAACAGTCACTGGAAGTTTAGGATTAACTGCAGTAACAGAAGATATTCATGAAAATTATGTTTGACTTCATAAATATAATTAAAAAGTCAAAGAATTACACTTACCAAACACATAAGAGGAAAGTGTCCCCGAGGCATCCAGTCTGTACCAAGCAGTGTATGCCTTGATCCGGCATTCAAGTCTCTGGGGCCACAAACGTTCCCCGAAGCGGTTTCAGGAGTGAGATCCAGCAAACTGACGGAATTTTGATTCTGAGCAAGTCAGAAGAGACTGCTTATAAACTGTCTGAGGGAAAGCTGAGTAATGAACAGTTTCAAGCAGATAGCATGCTGCTCTTCAGAAAATGAACCATTGCCTCCAAGCTAAAGTACCCTTGTGGCCAATGCTGCTTTCCATTGGCTCTGCAGGAAAATGAAAAAACAAAAAGAGAAGAAGCTGGCCGCAGATGTTAATTAGTTAAATTGCTCCATGTTATTTTTACAGTACATTATTAATAGCTTTTATTATTTCACAGACATCAGTGTTTCTAAAGAAATATGATGGCTTTTTCCTTTATCATGTGCTTGTAACCTTCCTCATTATCTCCCCTGTCATAACTCCAGGAAAATTGTCATCAATTGCGGTGCATGAGTCTCAGTGAGATTTTCCACATTTGGCTTTTATTACTTAGAGTTGAATCTGTGCTCTTAGAAATAAATACGTTCATTTGCCCTTCATGTAATTAGCCTCACAGATTGAAAGCTGCAAGTAATTTTGAACTCGCTGTAAGTAAATGCATTTAACAGTATGACTGCCAAGCTGTTAAATCTGAAATACTAGAACCTGAAATTTTATAACATATGCATGATTCATAGTCTTGTCTGCACTAGAAGAAAGAATTCATGTTATTTCATACCAATATGATGCCCAAAGATGCTGCAGTGTCATAACTCTGTGAAAAGTGTTTTATCTGGCTGTTCAATTGCAAAAATGCAGCAAATTAATGCTGCATTTGATCATTTGCCATTTTATTGCTTCCTTCAGCAATGAGGAGTGTTAGGATTTGTTTGGTTGTTTTTTTGGGTTTTTTTGTTGGTTNAGCCATGCATGCAAACTGCTTAAGAAAATTAAGAAAACCAGGTATCATAGAACTGTATAACAAGTCTACGACCCACTCAGAACTATCAGTTTGGAATTCTTTCTGGCATCCTAATGCGATCTCACCTGAGCCATGTTTTCCAGTCCTGCTCAAGAGTCCCAAGCACTAGGGATGCATTCCCAGCCTGAAGGAAGAGGAAAAAGGCCAGCTGCTAAATACAGCTGGCCCCATCTCTCCTGCCAGCTGTACTCCAGAGTCTCACCTGGTCTCGGATGACTGATATGGTAAAAGGAAGGTCCTCACTTCTGATTCAGATTCTGCAGGAACCTTGCAACTGAGCAAAGAACAGAAACATTTTGAAAATAGTTGACTTTAACACAATTATGATTCTAATCTTTCCTGTGATCATAGGATGAAAATGGTGAAGCAGCCTACAAGAAATGGCTATTGTGCCACTACTAATTCTCCTGGTCCATGCCCTGCCCCCATCCTGTTCTTCTTCATCAGATACTGAAAATCCAGTCCTGCACTCAGAGTGGCATCTAGCTCAATGTACAGGAAAGGGTTAGTTTAATTTCTATTCAAAACCTCTATGGTAGCACTGTATTCCACATTTCATATCTCTGCATTTCGTATTTCCCAGTGCACTTGATTGGGCTCTGCCCATGCTGAACACAGAGCTGGATATTCAGGGGAGCAAGAGGCTGTGATGCCTGAGGTTACTGAATATGCTCCAGTTCAAGTCTAAGCACACATTTTTATTTGCTATTTGGCTCAGTTAAGGTGACACATTGTGCCGTAATACTCACGCTCTCACACCAGGCTGGTACATCTGTATTATCTTTATACCTTAAATGAACTGTTAATTGTTCTTAAAAGTAGATGTGTTTTAAAGAGAAATATTTCCCTGTGAGAAGAATCAGCCTGGAAATGATGCTGAAGCTGCCTTTCAAAGTAATGGTAGCAAATGTTTTTGAATGCTTTTTTTATTTTAGTTACAAAGAACAACAACACAAGCAATGAGATTGTACTTTCCCAGTGTCCTGCTGCTTGACCAGTAGGACAGTCAGTAGGGCCTGTCTGGGGTGTGTACAGCTTAGCATTTTTCTTTTTCAACTCATCAGTCCTAGATTGCTATGTTACAAACAAGCTCAAGTTTGATCCTAGTGTGGGCAGACCCACAACTTCTTGTCCCAAAGCATTAGCTGTGGATCACTTCCCTTTGAATGCACTCAGAGGCACATTTGCTAGGGACAAACCATCAGGGCTCTGGCACTCTTGTTCTTTGATGCCTGGGTTCTGCACTCTTTACTTGTCCCAGTAGTCCTAATGATGGATTGGGGCTTTAAAAGTTTTGCTTCAGCTAAAGGTTCATCGGGCACCTGAAAAACGCATTAAATGACTAATGTGTGCCCTTCTCTTCGTGAATTAAGGGTAGCAATGTACAATGTTACCAAGGACCTCTTTGAGTGTGTCTTATTAGCATGGATTTGTAATATTAAGTCTAGTTATAACTTTGATGGACTTGTGTCATTAATATTTTAATATTCCATGAATATGGAATTTTATTAGCACTTCATCAGTTCATTTATAGGAGGGTGACAGACCCTTTTTATAGGCGGGTTGACATTTTTGACTCACTGTTTCCTATGTTTTTGTGTCACTCACTGGCCTTGTGAGCACAAGTAAAGTAGAGAGTCCGCAACTGTGAACAACAAATGATGGATAAACAATTTCAGCAGGAGAGTGGCATTTTTGTTGGACAGTTTGCTCCTTTCACTCCATAATATATAAAACTGTTCAGCTTGGCAGGTTTGGATTTGCAATCACAAACAAAAGATAAAGGCGAATAAAGCTCAGACATGGTAGCAGGCAATGTGTTTGGGTTAAAAAGCAGGTGGAGGCTGGTGGGAGGCCTTGGATTTATTTAACTTTATGGCTTTTTCATTCTTTACTGCAGGGCTCAAGGCAAGCAGGGGATATCAGAAGCTGTATGTTGTTTTCTTCTTGTAAATTTTAACAGTAAGAATCTGGAAAGTGCACAGAGCAACATGTTGCTTTAGAAAATCCTGTATTGGAAGTAGCAGCTGAGCAGAAGATTCACCTGGCAGCTGGAGTTATGAGAAGGGAGCTGAGGAAGATTAGTTCATTTCCAAGATGATGCACACAACAATTTCACCTTTTAACCTTCCTTTCCCTTCCTCTTATTTCAGTGAAAAATAAGAAAGAAGGTAGAGGGATGCAGAGAAAGAGGATTAATAACTTTTTTTTTATTGTTCATGGAACCAGATGGAAGAGGGTGAGCACTGAAAGCACACGCTTTCTATGGTTTGCTGCATTTGCAGAATATACTGCACACAATTTCTATCATAATTCATGTGACAGAAATAAATGCAGCTGGGACAAGAACTTGGAAGGCCTGTGCTGTACTGCTGTTCCTTCCCAGCACCATGCTTAGTATTAGCTAGTCCTCTCTTTGCACCAAGGCCTTTCTCTTCCTTAATTCACATGACTATGTGAAATGTGCAGCTTTATTTTTTTTCCTTGATTTTATAAACAAGAGGGTTTTTTTCAGATGTCTGGATAGTGGAAACAGGAAACCAGAAGGTGATTAAAAGTAATGTTATATTTCTTTTATTTTTAAACTTCTACATCCTTATGGAGGTATTTTTATGATGCCTGAATAACTGGGTTGGCAAAAGCAGGAAAACTCCAATGATTTTGAATTCTAGTTTATTGCCTCTAGTCTGGCTTTCCAAATACTTCCCACTTTCCAGGTACAATCTATATGAAAAGACTGTGGGACTGAATTGTAACCTGACATGTGTGGTACCTCCTGTTATTTCAGCTAGAAATGAATACAGGGAAATCATGGAGGGAGCAGGATTCTATGGGATGCTTTTCCCCTGTCAATCCTATATAGTAGTAATTAAAAGCCAGGTTGAACCACATGGACTCTCCAGGCATAAGCCACCCCCTCCACGCTCACAGCTGCCACTAAGGGAAGTGCTAGCCTTCATTTTCTGATTATTGACCTCCTGAGAAGTAGCTAACACTGGCCCATAGGAATTCTAGTGCCCCATCAGACACTGAGTCTTCTCTAGTGATTATTCGCCCTCTGCTCCTGGCCTCAGCAACAAGTTCTTCCTTCCTTGTCTCCTCTCCAACCCTTCTTCGGTTTTAGTCCCAGACTCCTTCAATGCCCAGCTTTCCCCTCCCTCAGTCCTAACTAGCTCCTTGTGGGTCAATAGGGAGCTGAGTGTTGCTGGTACCAGGGAGGGGATCCCTGAGAGTACGGACAAACAGACACTTGTGCGGTCAACAGTTTTCAGTGGGGAATGTCATTTGGCCCTTGAAGGAGCTACCTGAGGGCATAATCCACAGCAGATGGAATGAACAGAGATTAACAGCTGCCAGATGGCCGATGAACAAGGCAAACAAAAATTTCCAAATGCACATATTTTGGCCAAATTTGGGTTAGACTTTGTAGGGGACAACGAAGTGTATGAATCCTTCTCCCCACCTTTGAACTTGTATCTCCAAAAATGCTAGCACTGCCACATGCAGTATTCTATAGGAAATCTTTTGTATAAACCAGGCAACATCTTTGTTCTTAATCTCCTTAGAAATAACTGAGTGATTCTAAATGTTTAAGGTGTGGGGACAGGTAGACAGCACAGCATGTTTCAGTCCAGGAGACTTAGACATGCCAATACTGTGGTGCAGAATTACCCTATACTTAAAAGTCTACCTACCTCCAACACCTGGACTGCAGAATTCAAGTTCATTACTTAATTACAAACTATATCTATAGAGTCTTTTATGCAGATAAAAAGTATTAATGCTTAGGAAACTGATCCAATCCCCTCGTGTTCCTTGGTGTGGGATCCATCTGGCGGATTGTCCAGGAGTTAGGTATTGAATCTCAGTTAGTCAAGGAAGAAATGGGAAGACAGGCATCCTCTAGCAGCACATTATGTCCCCACAGTCAGCATCTCAGTCACATGGAGCAAATCATCCTTGAGTGCTGCTTGTCTCTGTCAACTGACCACAGTAGGAATTTTGGCAGTGAGTATGGTTAGACGTCTAAAGTGTTAAGTATCTGAAGTGAGGGAAGGTAAATCCTGGCAGAGGAAGCTTTCTAGTGACAAAGATGAGTTGGAACCAGCACTATAATACATTCAGGCTTTTCATCTAAGCTTATAACCCTTAGAATCTCAGTCTCATAACCAACCATAGTAAAACCCAAAGCAGATTTTAAGAGGACGGTGGAGGAGGCAGCGTTTCTGTAACCAGAAACAGCCTGATACCATCTTGTCTGATGATAAACTCAAGCCAAGATCTTTATCAGTCCTGACTGTTTGGCAAGGGAAGGTGTGGACAGGATGTAGGGGCCTGTTTTTCATTCTTCTACTAAAGAAGGCAGTGGGGCTGAACCAACAAGAGATGGTTACAGCTTTCTCCTGGTACAGGGCCAAAGCATATCACCTTTCCTCAGGCAAGTGAGAAAGAAAGAAGAAGTTTAGGATTAACTCCAAGAAGAGAGACACCACCCTTCCCACACAATTGTAACAAGTGCTGGTCTGTAGGACTTCAGGGTTCACATGCAGTCAGGATGCTATGATGAAAAAGACTCAGTAGGTTGGCACATACACTGGGTGAACTATAATGTTGTATTTCTCAAAAGAGTAATTTCTTTTTATTTTGGGGTTTGATCTATTTTTGAAGTTCAGGGCATTATGAAGGAGCATTAATTGAGTCCAGAATGCCTGTCTTCTGCAGGAGAGTATATGAGTCATGTTTCTTTTCAGCTAAGAGAAGTGCAGACTCAACTAGTACCAAAAAATCAAGTGCTTTCAAACATAATGCAGGGAATATCTTCTTATTCCAAGCTTTTTCAACAGGTTAGATTAAATTTTTTTTTTAACATGTAATATTTTTTGAGTATTAGAACACTCACAAACACCGTGGAGGAGCAAAGAGTCCAGACAGGACAATTTAATATAATGAAATCCAAATATCATTATTTTCTCCCTGGATTACAGCTCTATACTTCAACAGACTTATAGGAAATATATAACTGAAATTAATCTCAAACTATTAAAAACAGATTATGGAGTTTTATATCCAGTAAACTGTAAGACTTCATGTTTTAATCTGACTTGCATTTTGGTGGAAGCCTGGAATCTTTTGCAATTTGCCAGGTGTCTTATGACAATTAATACATTCATTATATTTATATTCTATGAGGGAACTTAATCATAAAATTGTATATTCATTCATGTCTTGTTTTCAGCCACTCAAAGAGCATTTATCAAAACTATCCAGAACCCCTTAACCTGCAGCAGTGACAAACACTTTATCCACAATGAGTCAGTGGGCATCAGCAATTCCCTATGACGTGCTCTGGCAGGACTGAGGCTGGCATGGTTCTAATTCTGGGAAATATACCGTTCTAGGGATGGAAAAAAATTGGAAGCAGATTCTGAACTTTCAACCCAACACATGCAAATACAATAGGGCAGGCAATTTCCCCATGGAAAATTCTGTAGCCCCAGTGTTGTGGGCCATAATCATCAATCACAACTCTTCCTACCTCGTTTGGCAGGCTACCAATGCAGATTTACATTACTCTATTTATGGAAAGAAAGCCAGAACAGGTGATTTTCATACAAAACACCTATCAGGACCTAATGTGGGATGATGTTCCCTTAGATTGCTTTTTCCTCCAAATGTTGCTAGAAAGATAGGCAAATAATTCCATTTTTGAGAGTGTGTTGAGAAAAGAAGGTTGGAAGTTAGAAACCCTGGGCTCTGTTTCTAGATCTGTTATTGATTTGCTTATTATTTCAGTCATGTTATACTTTGTGCTTCTGGGGGTTTTGCATACTTCCTTGGGATAATAGAACATAACTCAGAAAGGTAGAATAAGGTTAAAGTACATTTGAGATCCCCGGTGCTGAAAAACTTGTAGCTATTGTTAAGGCCCATTGGCCTATTACTGGTGTATTACTGAGATGCTATGAAATTCCCATCTGTTTTATTGCGGTCTGACAATCTGTTGTTATGGTGCAGACACATAATAATAACTTCTGAATCTGCAGGGATGTATTTACCATTGACTATCTTCGTTTTCAGTCTCTGAGTCATTAATGAGACAAAGGAGGAAAAGTATCTACACTATTTTCTACTTGTGGCCCATACACTACTGTCCTTGTGCTCAGGCTCAAAGGCAAATGAGCCTCTCTGACCTCCCAGGGAGGAGTTATTTGGATTCAAAATACTAGACTAGTATTTGATTTCCATCAGTGCAGGCCATTGGGCAGCTTCTCCCATGTGCATTTCAATATTTTCTCCTCATCTCTGCTTATTGTGAAAAACTTTTTCAGGACTACACTGTGCCCACTATCTCACCACCTGTGATGTCTGTGCCAAGCTTCCCAGGGACCAGAGCTGCAGAAAGACAAGCCAAGACAGTTGCCCAGGGAAGCTGTGGATGCCCCATCCCTGTAAGTATTCAAGGCCATGTTAGATGGGGCTTTGAGCAACCTGATACAATAGAAGGTGTCTCTGCTCATGGCAGGGGGTAGAACTAGATGACCTTTAAGGTCCCTTCCAACCCAAACCCTTCTGTGATTCTCTGATTCTGTTATGCTGGTGCTTAGGATAAAAGATGATCTACGTGTTGGCCATTTGCAATAAATGAGTGGGTCCTGCTGCCATGCACTAACTTGCTACTTGAAAATTCTGGCTGAATGAAGACCATTGTTATATAGAGAATAAATTAACAAATGGGCTTTAACATTTGTCCACAAAGTTTCTGATGAGATTGTTGCGAGGTTTGTTTTGGTTTTCTTGTTTGCTCACGAGGCAGACTGTCTGTCCTTGTGCCAGCTGCGTCAAAGTCAGCTTGTGCCTCCTTCTCCCTCTTCAAATACAACAATTTCTTCCCATTGACATTTAATGTCATGTTCCCTTCCACACCTGAAAAGCCCTGTATGCTTCTGGGTTTTCTCTCTTTTCCTACAGATCTTCTTCCATCCTTGGCCATCCATGCTTTTCATAAGACAAAGGCATGTTTGTAGGCATAAAAGAGTTTGATTCCTTATTGTAACTATATATGAGTTAATGGCTTCACACTTTTTCATAGAATCGGTGAGGGATTGATTCCTTGTTCCCAGAAATGCAGTACATTAGGAAGAGAATAAGAAACATGAATGTGGAGTGGAAAAGTTGCTATCTATTTCCTTCCTGACATCACCCTGAAAGATGCAGGGGTATGATGAAGCCTGGCAATACATGGGTGTTCCCTGTCTAACAGAAGGAATCAACCATGGGGGAAAGGGCTTCATGCTGAGCTTTCAGAATAATAGGGCAGCATACGTGTCTAAAATGCGAAAGCTCTGTTAAGCATTTCCCTCTCTGAAGCAGCATGTTCCATGCCAAGCACACACCGAGTAAACAAAGGGTGAGTGTGACTCTGCATTACAATCCTGCAGTGTTCCCACAAGTGAACTTCCCTGCGCGATAGGACTGACCTGCATGGAGATACTCAGAGCAGTATAATAAATGTTCACTTTCCATTGACATGTTTAGGCTTTGCCTAATGATAGTCTTGACTATAAAAATTGTGGTTGCTTTCCTCACTCAGACATCTATGCTACAGTGTGGTTTTTATCCAGCTGAAGTTACACATCATTGACCGCAAGTTTGCTATTAGGTCTTTGATTACATGGATGCTCGTCACTCTAGTAACAAACCCATTGCAGAATCAGCTTCCAGACAACACTCTGCTCACGCACAGTCTCCCTGTAAAACCCTTACACACTCATTTGATCCACGGAAAGATTTATACATAAAGCAAGAAATTGCTAGGCTATTGAAATGTGCCCTATGAAAACAATTTGCTTCTCTCCAAGGCACTATAAATCTGTGGGGAAGCAGAAGTTATACCAAAAAAGGTTTAGCCCTTATGAAGACAAATATTCTAATAAGAGGTCACTGTCTATATAATCACAATGGTCCAGCAGGAGATTTTCCTTTCTTTATATGTCTCTGCCTTACTGTCTAAGAATTTTATAGAGGAATACTTTTTATATTTGGTTATGTTTGTGGGAAATGGGGTCGCTGTCACATTGCTCTGCAGCAGTGGTTCCAGGCTCTGTCACTGCACATGTGTGAGCACACACATCTCAATGATGAAACAAACTTCTGTGTACATGTTCCATGGCTGGGACATTAGATTCCTCCTGACAGGCAGTGTTTGTATGATGTACCCAGACTAAGCACGCTTATAAATACACTGTAAAACAGCCAAGTTGGAATTTTCCTAGAGAGTTTGAAGACTTGGAGAGACTACTGCTTTTTCCATATTTATGGTTTCAGCCACTGAGTGGCGCTGAAAAATTTTTCCAAGTCTTCTTTGAAATCTGAGTCTCTGACCAAAAGTTGCTCTTAATATAGAACTTCTATTCAGGATGCTTACTCGGGGTCTACATTGTCAGGGCTTGGCCTGGGTCATCAGCTCCCTGGGGACCAGATTCTGGGAGTGACAGTGGCTCCCCTGGGATAGCAGGGCCCATCCCACCTCCCCAGCCAGGAGCAGGGATTTAAATTGGAGTATTTTTAAATGACAGAATTGTGGCTGTGATGGCTAATGGCTTCTACCTGCAGCAGGCAAGGTTTTGAATCATTAGGTCAACTCGTCCAAAAGGCTGTTGTAACCAGCCTATATTAAATGAACAGACATGACCATGGCAGTCCCAGCTTCTTCTAAACTTTCATCAGAAGGAGCAATCTCTTTCTAATCATTGCAGTATGACTCAGTTTTCTGTACTTCATGTCCCATGGAATTGTTTTGAAGAGATCTTACTATCACTAAAAACAGAATTACAGAGGTTTTTCAGTTTTGTTATTCTCACGATTCTCCTTTGACACATGCTGGTACCGTATTTGATACAACAACAGCTTTGTGATAAAAGAACTTAATATTAGGCCTAAAATTGTGTTTCTTCACCAGTGTATCACTCATCTCCTGAACCACACTAAAGCCACAGTGGACAGATTTCTCAGCTGGAGGAAACTGTCATAGCTCTGCTGACTGGCAATTAACTCAAACTGAAAACTTGATTCTCAGCTGGGGGGAAAAAGTCCATCAGCTCTCTTTCATCTCAATGTCCTGCTCATGTCTGCTGGTACTGACTTAAAGTCTTTTGTGAATATGCTGCCCTGTCCATTTTATTATTAAAGAAAGGTTCCAAAAGGATCTCTGACCTAGTTGGAGAAGGGTGTTACAAATAAGATATCTTTGATGGGTTTTCTTAACTTGGTTTTTGGCACTACCAGGGGAGCTCTTTCTGCTTACCAATTTGCCAACAAGAGAGAAGTGATACTCTTATCTTGGTTGCACACCTGGGAAATGCTCCAAGCACCCAGAAGCACCCAGAAGCAAGAGAACAGCCTGTTGTTACAGTAAGGAATGTAGTTTCTTTTTCCTAAACCCTTATTTCACAACTGTGGGAGAAATAAGTGAAGAAAATTATTGGGATGGGTTCTCAATTATGCCAGGGTGCTGAGCAGCTGTAAGAAAACAAACCAGAAACTTTGCAGTCTGAAAGCCGAATTTTGATAGATACAGGGGTTTGTGTCTGGCTGTCCTGAGCTGACAGCATGAGGGAAAGTTTTCGTATATCCTAGTCTGTGACCCATAAAATGCAAAAAGATAACGTTAGAAAGGGATAACAGCATGCTGTCAGAACTGAACTGGCTGTTAAATGTGATTTAGAAATAAGCATTGTACAACCTTTGTGATTAATAGAAATAATGGGAGAAAAGAGCCTAAAAAATACTTCTCTGGGAATATTAGAAATTCAGCTCTAGTCCTTCTAGGCTCTGTGAATTACTTGGAACACCCAAAAGGATATTTATCAGTACGTGTTTTCACTACTATTAAGCCAATCAAATAAAATACACTTTTGAGAAATGCTCACACTTACCAACAAAATTTAGAAGGGACAAAGTCTTCGAAGCAAAACTAAACCTTTACTTAACCAATTCAGTTGAGTCAGGTATGTCTCTCTCTGGCCCAGGAGACAGATCCAGGACAATAAGAAATAGAACTTTTTATACCCTCTCTTGGACTGGGGGGGTCCCTGCCTCTGTTCCTACAGGCTAGTACTAGGAGCCCTACAATCTGGTCCGATCCACCTACCTACCCAAGACAAGACCCCCACCCCCCATACCAAAGGTGCTAAAACCAGGTCAAAACTGCCTTTTTAAACTCCCAACCATTAAAAAATTCAACTACCTCTTTCTCCCTATTCTTTTCTTTACCTATGTAATTCCTTTGGCTTCAGCAAAACCCCAACTCTATTTCTAACACACTCAAACTCAATTAGCAACATTATTCTGTTATTGCATTGTCATTGTCAGTATTCTGCATTACCCAGTGTCTTCTCAGAAAAATTTCTCCCTTGAATCTTGGAATAAGACCTTCCTGTGCCACAGAGACTCGACTCTGCTCTTTGTCGAATCCAACACTATCCTTCATCCTTAGCACAGAGACTGTACCACTGGATCCAAGCAATGGGATCAATTACACGTTTTTGTAATCCCCTGCAATGAACACAATCCTTTTTTTTCAGTGAGAGCATGTACCTGAGCAGGAAGCTGAAAAGCAGGACCCTGTTGGGGCAGGCACCTTTCTCAACATACTCCTAAGTTGTTTACTCTGTGAACAGTCTATTTTTCTACTGAAATGACAATGTACTTCCTAGAAAATAAAAATATCTCATTGCCAAAGAAAACAATAGTTAATCTGAAACCCATAGTGAGAAGAGCAAACACCAGGAGAAAACTCCTCATTTTGTGGAAGGTGCTTGTTTTAAAAACATAAAATGCAGTGCATAACTTTGGGAAAACCTAAGATCCATATTGCATTTGTGTCTGCCTGTCAGCATTGTTAGCCATTAGAAACTGATTTTATCATTATATTTTTTCTCACAGTAGTAGTTTCTGACACAGTGAGTACCTTCCTGCTGCTTTTGAAAATATTTTTATGCTGTAGAACAAATCAAGCAGCACTATGAAATTCTCAGTCTTACTGGTTTTAAACTACATGGTGTATATCTTCAGCAGATCATTTCAGACATGTTCTCCAGTTATTTAAATTTAGGGAGAGGGTCAGGGACAGAAAAACTCAGATGGAAGTTTGATGGTTTCTTGAGGCTTGACCCACTGAGAAGGGAAAAACTTTACACCTATGACAATACTGGTCACTTCTACTGGTTGTTGGGCAGGTAAAGGGTTCTTGTTGTTAAGTACTTTCTAAACAATAATTCAAACACCATATGCAGTCATATAATTCTACTATTTAGAAAAGAATGCTGACAGGGTTTTTTTGCACTGGGTATGCATTTAATCAGTGAATTCTCCATGAATTCAATTCTTGAGGTATAACATCTGAGTGACTGAAGGTAGCAGATTTGGGATTATTCTTCTTGAAAAGCAAAACAAAAATACCCCAGATATTTCAGAAAACTACCCTGTGCTTAGGAGTTTTGTATAGGCTTATTCCACGACGTGATACTGGACAAAATACAAATTCTTCAGTAGGAACACTGTCTTTAACCCACACTAGAAAAATGTAGTATAAGTGTTATAGCTCTCTCAAGTTGTGACATAGCACACCAGCCTACACATGACTATTTCTTGAAAAACCCGACTTTTTAGAACACTATAAATATTGTTAATAAATTGAATATATGGAGATAATGTATTTAGCCTTGGACAGTTTGTCTGAGTGGACACTATTCTGTATTTTGTTCAAAAAATTGGAATTACTCAAAATCAACTTGTTATTTGCTAAATGGATCTAAATTGGCTCACGTGATATTATCTCAAAATATAATTGTAAAGAAGAACAAGTCGAGGGGTTGCAGTCTCTCTCTAAACACCTCCTTCTCAATTGTTGTTTTGTGCTATTTAAGGTTTGAAGTGTGACCTGCACAGCTCTATAAAATCAGTTTGCAGTGAACATGAATGCAAGGACAGCAGCCAAGAGCAGAAAGGATGAAATCACTGATTCAGAGTCGTCCAGGTAAATGTGAGGCAACCTGGCAAACCACCTTCCTCTCGATACAGCACAGTGCAGCCACACACCTGGGAGTGGGACTGGAGGTCATGCTCCAGTAGGAGACCGTGGCAGCAGGGGGTCACCTGAATGTGCAGTCGCATCACTGATGTAGCCAATGCAGCCTTTGACTGTATCACTGGGGGTAGAGATAATGTCCATTTTAGTACCAACAATGTCTGAAAGTCTGAGGTGCTTCATCCTGATTAGAAATGAAAAATCCAAGGTTTACAGTCAGAGAGCCAAATCATAGACCACAGAATGGTTTGGGTTGGAAGGCACCTTGAAGATCATCCAGTTCCAGCCTCCTGCCACAGGCAGGGAGGGACACCTCACCCTTTGGATGCTCCAAGCCCCATCCAATCTGGTCTTGCACGCTTCCACGGATGGGGCATCCACAGGTTCTCTGGGCAACCTGTGCCACTGCCTCACCGCCCTCACAGCAGAGAATTTTTTTCCTAATATCCTATCTAAACCTGCTCTCTTTCAGTTTGAAGCCATTCCCCCTTGTCCTATCAAATACCTAGGGGGTTGGGGTTTTCTTCAGATTTGAAAAAGAGAAAGCAATGGTTAACTTGAATACTCTCAAGTCAGTTCCTGCAGCGGGAGGAGAGTGCAGGGCCATCAGGGCACTGTGGTGCCCTTCTCCAGCCAGCTCCCGTCCCACAGGCCCCATTAGGGCAACCCCAGCCCAGCTGGGACATCAGTGTCCCCAAGGGCAGTACTGACAGATGCTGACAGTGCAGGAATGTGGATATTTTCCGCTGCCAGGTATTTGCTATGGCTAACAACATTCCCGACTTCCCTTCTAAAACTTCACACAGGCTCAGACCAATTGCAGAGTTGAGTTAAGTGTCACACATGTAACTACATAAGGAACAAAATTGTATTTCGTGTAGGCCATGGTCTGTCTGCAATCCCATCTGATACTGGCCTTGTACAGCAGCCTCTATGGCAGGTCTGGTTTTTGCTCACTAAATAAAATACAGCTGCTGACATGGGTTTCCTTTTAAAGTGCAGCAGCAGTACCTGGGCATTTTCCAGTGTCATTGCCAACAGGCCCCTCGGGCACTGGCACAGCAATCTGTCTTCCATACAGCAACTCTTGCTCCTCCTTTCTGTCCCACTTCTGTAAGCCAGGAATAACACAGAGTGTATTATACCATATAATAATCCATGTGCCTCAAATTGAGCCCACTGCCTGCAATGTTACACCAACAAATGTTGTTAAAAAACCTTTCTGTCTAAACACATGACAAGGAGATCTACTGCTATTGACAATGTATTTCTGTAAGTGAAAAATGAAACCTTAAAACTTGTCAGGAAAATGCCCTTAGATAGGGCAGATTTTCCTGTCCTGTTCCATAAGGGTCATTGTAACTCATCTCACTAAAGGCTGGCTCACTCTGTGGCTGGCTTTGGTTGTTTCCTGGATCCTTTTGTAGTCACTTTCAAGAGAATTCTGAAAATTAAGATGGAAGAACCCTTAGAAAACCCCAAATGTGAAACTGAAATACAGGATATGTACATTTTCTGTGAGAGCTGGTTTATGACAGCCTGTGGACAGGTTCCAGAAATTTGAATCTGATGCTTTAAGTTTCTTAATGGCTACACTAGAAGAGCATCAATAGCAGACACAAAGCTGTATGTCTGTTGTCAAACTATGGCTACCTCAACAACACTCCGGTGTCAGAGACACAGCTGTGGATGCAGACACCCCTCCTCTCCCTCTCTTTCTCTTGCATACCACCAAATGTTTTCCTGGAGTAAGTAGCGGTAATATTGGGGTCCAATGCACCTAATGAAGCCCTGTGTGGAGAAGTCTGACGGCTCACATCTCCTAGGGAGATTTGTTTTCAGCCTTCTCTTTCTGCTGACACAGCCAACATAGAGTCCCTCTGGGGCCGTCTGGCTCACAAGGACTGCTCTGGAGACAAGGAGCACTGTGCCAAGCACATCATTCGTGGGCACAGCTCCTCTGCTAATTTACCCATAACGTGAGAGCAGGTTTTCTCTTAAATAAGGTGCTCCATAAGGTACAGAATAAAGGATTACTCTTCCAACTTTGTAAGACAGGATGAGCAAAAGGTTGAAAGCAGAAGGATGAGCATGGACAGGGAACTCCAGCCCAGCATCCTCAAGAGTCTTTGGGCACCTCTGTTCACTGGGTGTCGGGTCCTTAAAAACCTTTTGAGTGCAGTCCAGGCCCTGCTCAAAAGGCTTCTAGTTGAGGGCCAGTTGCAGGGATCAGAAGGGCCATGTCCTCTGAAAACCTGTCCTTACCAATCACCTGTTGGTTGTGCTCTGCCCAGTGCAGTGCTGCAGCTTGTCTGGCCTCTCTTACAGGGATTGCTGCTCCTCAAGTCTGTTTCCTTTTAAGTCTACTTGACATCTTCAGTCTAGATATAAAACTGTACCACATATTCAAGGGAAAGCTGAAGATTGCTTACCTCAATTACTGTCCAAAAAAAAAATAAATAAAGTTACAAGGACCAAGTTGCAAGGCTTTTATCAGTAGCTATTTCTCCTGTATTTCCACTTCAAAAATAGCAGAGAGGATGGAAGTGTACAGGTGAAAAAATAAATATGCTGGAAGCTCTACTGATGTCAGGGGGGATATCAAAGAGTTAAAAAGGTGATATTTTCTAAGTATTTTACAGTTTATGATTAGTTTATGTCTACATGACTTAAAAAAGACCGTTAAGTAAGTTCAGCACAAGAGATTATTGAGCTGATTTAATTAACATGAATTGAGAACATATATTACTTTCTTCTGACAGCATACCCTGTGATATATATAAAATCAGAAATAATGTGGAGGTTTTGTTGAGAGACAGTCTAATGGTTGTTTATTTCAAATTCTTAAGCGAAGTGCTGGGAGCGTAGAAATTTTAACAAAACCTTGCTGATCTACACAGAACATGAGGTGCTGAAATTAAAGTGGTGTGTTAATAAAATCAAGAAAAAAATAACTTTTAAACAATTGTGTTGAAACCCTTATTATTTGCTCTAATAGCTCATTTTCTTGTCTCTCATGCAGTCATGGTTTCATTAGCTCTAAAAAAGAATCATCCGGTCCAGCAGGATCTGAATCCCTAATGATAGACAGGATGGAAGAAAAAACCCAAGTGGCCTTAATATGTAAGACAACCTAACTTTGGTCCAGTCCTGGAGAGCATCACAAATGTAAATAAAGAATTAAAAGAACTGCAAGAGAAGCTCTTCTCTGGCTTAAATCCCTTTCTTCATCTAATAGCTCTTAAACATGCAGCTTTATTTTTTTCCAAAGCATTACATTGTTAATGCAACAGGTGCTTTTGGTGGTATTCTCCAAACAACAACACATTTATTTCTGTGGTATCAGGTAAAGAAAATTTTCCAGGTCAGATATTTTCATGTTGGCTGACTACTATGCCATCAATTAGTTAATTAAAGAGATGTTTCCATATCACTTGTGACAAATTATTACTGCTAATATGAGGAAGAGGAGTGTTGGCAGGGAGCTGCCATTTTGTCATCCGTCATGTTTCTGGCCTTCCTCCTGCTCTGTGTGCATCCTCTTGCAGGTAGCTGCTCTGTGTTGTTACTGATTCATTTTTCACACAGGCTGTAGTCTCGGTCTTTGTTTGCAGCAGCAACCATTTGTGTGGGGTAGACTCCAGCTGGCCTGGGGTCTCTGTGGAACAATTGGACTATGCTAGGAACCTTCTGCACACGTCAGGGTGATATGCACGGAAGGAAGGGCTGTGACACTTAGAACGGAAATCCGGTCTCTAAAGTGATGAGTCATGTTTACCGATATGTGTGGTTTGTGTGTCCAGTTGGGAATTATTTATGTATAGAGAAACCAATGGTCCTTGGACATGTGTCCATACTCAGGTCTATAAGAACCGCAGCCTCTGATACAATAAAAGTCCTGGTTCTGTTTTCGGAACAAGACGTGTCGTTTCCTTGACCCACCTCGACTGCACGACGACAACCATTGTATTTCTTTATTTTCTGCATTGTTTCAGAGGTCAGCAGACTGCAGATTTACATGCCCTGCTCTGTTACACAAAGCATGTACATTCACTAGAAAAAAGTCAACAAAAAAGAATAGACTGTCCTGTAACTCTCATGTAGATAAAAGGAGCTGAATTCTTCTACATTTATTACAGCGGTATTCAAGGATGAGGAGTCTCCCTGGCAACCTTATTGTCATATGGCACGCAAAAAGCTCCAAGTACCCAATGAAACTACTGTTTACCGTTTTAAAATACTGATCGACAGGGGAAAATATCTATAAAGGTGTGTTTCAGTGAACATCAATACATAGCTGTGTCCATAAATAACCAGAACAAATCTGAGGTGTTTACTGCTGGTATTTTTTTAATCAGTCTTTGCACATGTGAAACTTTTATTCATGAAAGTGCTATTTACAACCTGCATGAGGACTCCAAGGTCAGCCATGTCCTGTGTGAGGAGCTTCCTCATTCTTATTTCTAACTGCATCTGGGATTATCACTGTAGGGGCAGAAGAGCTATTGTTGGGCCCGGTCATACACTGTAGCAGAGAGCACATCTGATGGAGTAGGGACCTACCAGAAATGAGTCAGAGCAGAAGACAAAAGGTATCCCCTTCCCTTCCCCAACAGTTTCTAGCAACAGCATTTTTGTTCTTTATTTTTTTCATACTGGCAAAAGAAGACCTGTAGGCCTAATACCAGTGTAGGGCAAACTGAGAAGCTGCACTAAACCCCAAATTCATAAATGCAGAGAGAAATATGACATTGGAGAATATCACATTTCTTTGTGGAGACAAGGCATGCCTCACAAATCCGCATGAGCCCTATGAAGTGGATTGAGTGGAAGGGGCACACAAATAGGTTAGTTCATCTCCAGAAGGCTTTCAGCAAGATTTACTCCTCCCCAAGCAGAAAGATCTTCAAGAGACTAACTTGCTAGAGACTGAAAAAAGAAAGTTCTCTCATGGATTAATTCTTTACTAAAAGGCAGGAAACAAAAGGTAGGAACGAATGACACTTTTGTAAAAAGGGAGAAATTGTTGCAGGAATTGTTGCCAAGATGTCTGCTATCTAACCTATCCCTAAATGATGTAAAAATGAGTGGAGAGTGCATTGTTAATTTGCAGATGATACTAAATGTTTCAGGGCAATGGTCAAAAGAAAAGAAAAAAGTCAACTGCGACAGGCTGCAGAATGTTCATAGAGAAATAATGGGTGAATAAAATGGGATGTGAAATTCACTGTTTGTGAGGTGATTCCCGGGAGGAAAAAACAACCCTCGCTTTGCATATAGAATGATGGGCTCCAAACTAACAATTACCATTCAGAAAAGAGATCTTGGAATTATAATAAATAGTTCTGTGAAATGTCAGCTCAAAGCTTGGCAGCGGTCAAAAAAGCAAATAGAACAGGGAACAAAAGCACAACAATCACTGGAATGCTGTATAGATGGAGATGGTTGCTGCATCCTCAGTAGGATGCATAACCTTCATTCCCCACCTCAAGAGAATATGAAACTATTAGAAAAGGTGCAACAAAAGGTAACACAGGTGGCTAAGGTGTGGGGCTTCCATACACGAAGAGATTTAGCTGAGTAGAAGCCTCCAGCCTGTAAGATACATGACCTTTATGATATGTATAAAGCCATGATAATGCAGCAGTAAATAAAGGATGATTATTCACCGCTTCCCAGTATAAGGACAAAGGGCCATCAAATGCATCATAAAAGCAACAAGCTCAGAGCAACCAAAAGCAGTCACGTTCATGTGCAATTCCTAGCTCAGATATGGAATCCCTTACTGCTGGAGGCTGTGAGAGTCATAAACCTTCTCAGGGGTTCAAAATGAAATTCAGACACATACATACCAGAAAGTTCCTTCAAGGGTTATCAACAAAACATATCTGAGACTCAGAGTGAAGCAGCATTTGCAGTGTGGTTTTGTGTCTTCCTCAGGCCATGCATCCCATGCCTGCCTTCTTAGTCACCAACAGAGACATGGTAGTGAAGCAGACCTTCCCCCTCAGTTCTTATGTTGAACCATTAGAACTGGGCTAATACACACATTTAGCAAGTTTTCCTCAGGAAAACATGGAATTATCCTTCCTGTATACACACTTAAGCTATATCTGTCTCAGTTCTGTACATGTTTGCTTTTAAAAGATATCAGACTTCCCTATAGAGTCTTGATCCTTGAACTGCAAATGTAGTCTCTTCCCTTCCTGAGTAACTGAACAATATGCCCGAGCTCCTGGTGCAATTCTTGATCAAAACAAAGGAAGAACTTCCCTCAGCTGCAAATTCTTAACAGGCAGGATGTGCGTAGAAAAGCCAATTCTCCATTCACGGCCTCTAACCAGCTACCGTCAGTGTTGTACGTGCCATTTTATACCAAACTCCTGTATTGACTACCATCAGTGGTCCCCTCTGGCCTCCAGTCGGGTGGCATGGAGACACACCATCCATAACGCTGCTGCTTCCTTTGAGAACACATGAAGAATCAGTCTCGAGGAGAAAAGACAACGCAGAAAGAACCGTGCCTCGCCAACACCGCCCACGGAGACTTTCTGCTGTGCCTTTTTGCAACCAGACTCGCCTATCTCACATCAGCCTCTTTAGCCAGCAGAGCTTGCAGCAAGCGTGGGTAGAGCCCTTCCCAAATCTTCTTTCACGGAGCCGAGCCATGAGTGAGAGTGAAAAAACAGTCAAAAGCCTGCTGCAAATATACTCCTTATATTGTTCAAATGCATTTCAGACATGGCATAATCTAGATTAGGTCCAGAAGAGAGATTAAAAAAATCTTTAAAAGAATTAATGTATGCTTTCCTGATGATGATGGAGGATCGTTTTTATCATTCTGAACTTCTGCGTGGGAACTCACATTCTTGGTCATGCAATGCTGTAGTTTTTCATCAGAAAAATGGCATATGTCCAAGGGTGAGCACTTCGATAGAGAAATGTGGAGAATGCATAGGGAGGGTGGCAAGCAGTTATGGATTCTTACAAGGATCATTTCTTTCTCTTTAGGTTCCCATCCAGTATCTGTATGAAGCCACAGTATGGACTTAGCATGAGTACAAAGAAGTAATTTCTTATTTATTATCTTTATAGCAAATTTTAAGAGTGTGGACTGGGTGGGGGGACTACAAAAGGGATGAAAAGCTGACAAGAGCATTGGGCTCAAATAATAGTACTCAGTCGTTCAAAATCCTGCTCTGTCAGCCTTTCTGGACTGAGTACTGAGCCCAACAGTTCTACATCTCCAACTGTGACCTGGGCAATGTGACAAGATTCAGCTTTGTGGATAACACCAAAGCAAGGGTAAGCAGTTGGCAAGGCAGAGAGGAGAGCTGCATGAGTGGGCTCACAGCCGGAGAAAGACGCTGAAATGACCCTCCTGAAGTTCAACAGAGACAAATTCAGTATTTCACCTGGAACTGAAGCAGCACGGGCTGAGAACTGGTCAGGAGGCAGCCTTGCAGAGAAGGAGCTGGTGGCTGACAAGGTTGAACATGAGTAGCAGTGCACCCTTGCGGCCATGGGGCTAGACCACAAAGCTTGCAAACAGCAGCTCGAGGGAAGTGATGTTTCTCCTACATGCAGGTCTTTTAAGACCCCAGCTGGAGGACTGGCAAGAGGAACACCAACACACTAGAGCAAGTCTGGGGACAGACCGTGAAGACACCAAGGGGCTGGTGAACAAGATGTGCAAGGGGAAGCTGAGGGAACCCTGCTTGTTAAGACTTGAGAAGAGAGGGCTTCAGGGCAGCCAGGGCAACACGTACCTTCTTCAGGTATCTCCTGGGATTTCTAGAAGAGACAGACAGAATGGTCAGAGGTGCACTGCAAAAGAACAGGAGGCAATGTTCACAAGTCACAGCAAGGAAAATTCCAACTGTAATGTAAAAAGATCACAATTTTGGTGTTTACACAGTGGCTCAAGTTGCCCAGTGAATCTGCTGACCCTCAATGCTTGGAAATATTTGAAACATGACTGTACAAAGACTGACCAGCCTAATATGGGGAAGAGAAGGCTTCGGGGTGACCCAGCTGTAGTCTTCCAGTACCAGAAAGAAGCCTGCAAGAAAGGTGAAGAGAGACTATTTACAAGGGCCTGGAGTGACAGGACAAGGGAGAATGGCTTCAAACTGAAAGAGACTAGATTTAGATTGGATATTAGGAAGAAATTCTTCCCTGTGAGGGTGGTGAGGCCCTGGAAAAGGTTGCCCAGAGAAGCTGCGGCTGCCCCATCCCTGGCAGTTTTCAAGGTGAGGGGAATTACTATACAGGTGATGGCATTTTAGAGTTAAAGGAAGTTTCTTCCTCGCCTGTGGATATTTATAGCCAGAACACTGCTTGAGAAGACACTGCAAAAGTGTTCCTTTATTGCTTTATTTTCTGTGAAATCATTTTCATGTAGTCATTCTCGTAGGTAAAAATATTTTACCTTTTTTCTGGTTTTGGATTTCTTTAAATTACTATTCTTCCATGTTTGGGTAGAAACCAACAATTGTTACATTTTATTCAGGAGATTAGGAAGGTTCCGTCTTGGGTAAATACATGTTTATTCAAACTTAATAGAACAAAATTACTCCCACCAGAGCTATTCGTCTATCAGCTAAGTATGTAATTAAACTTTTTTGAAGCATCTTATGTACTCAGCAGACCAGAATGACAGTACAGAAGTTACTCTAATCTGGTAAATAGGCAATTATACCTTTTATTCAAATTTTTATTTACCATTTAAGACAGTCATTCAAGTTCATTACATTTTCTGCAGAGTGTATTCTTGTTCATCTTTGTACTGCTTCATTTATTCTTCTGAACTGAATGTACAGTTTAAGTTGTTAGTGGGGTGTGCATGAAGAAATGTATGTTTTCAACCATGTCATGAAAGTCTTAGTTGTATAAAAAAACTGCATCCAGGGTACGTCACTTACCTTCTGCCTATTGCCGCCTTTCTTGAGGCTGCTCCAAGCTTTCCAAATCCCTGCCCTGAAGCTTATATCAACATTTTCACAGTTAATAAAAATCTGTCACAAAATTAATTTGCCTTAAGATAGGAATGATATATAAGTATATGGTATTTCCATCCTGAATAACAACAGGATAAATATGCAATACAGCTCATAGTAATTGGACGTGGAAGTCTTACACTACAGGAAAAAAAAATCCCAACTTTTTCATTTGCTTTCAGGGTCATTTTATGGAATCTTTTATGAATGAAACTCCCCCTTATTTAGCAAATACTTGAACACATTTTCTTCTTTTGAACTGAACCAACAACTGGCACAGGGTACCCAGAGAAGCTGTGGATGCCCCATCCCTGGAAGTGTCCAAGGCCAGATTGGAAGGGGCTTGGAGCAACATGGTCTAGTGGAAGGTGTCCCTCCCTGCCCATGGCAGGAGGTTGGAACTGGATGATCGTTAAGGTCCCTTCCAACCCAAACCATTCTGGGATTCAGTGATTAAGGATGCATTTAAGGGCCCTGCTTAAGCATTTTCTCAGTCTATATCAATTTTGGAAACATCAACACTAAAGAGTGATCTCTTCTAAATAATTTCTAGAAACTTCTAAAATGTTTTTATTATGTGCTAGGTATGCAATTTAAAAATGCCTTAAAATGCAACTTAGTGTAATTTTTCTACAAAATCTGCGGGACCACCTTGTAAATGGATTGGTCCAGGAGAAGTCATCTGCAAAACTAAACAATCTGGTAAAAGTTCCAACTTTTAGGTGTTGATCCAGCAACGCCTCTACGCACAAGCTTAACTTTACCAAACAGGTACTGCCGTAGTAGAGGATGTAGTGAGACCATTCACAGAAATATAAAAAATGAGGTTTTTCATATTTTTAGTTTTGTACAGAAGAAAAGTAAGCCCAAATTGACAAACACCCACATTCATCATATCCCAGATACCTGTAAATGCCTTTCAACAATTAGTCAAGTAGTTCACTGTCAGAAATAAGAAAAGCAGCTATTTTTGACAAACAAGTAAAATATCATTTTAATATTGCCCCCTCTCAGCATAAACAACTGCATTTTTTACAGGGATTTTTTAAAGGTTTTTGTGGAGCACAGAATTTAGGTAAGAAGCATTTTGAAACTAGGAGGATGATGGTGGTGGGCTTTGTTGTAGAATTTGAAGAAAAGACTTAGCATGAAACCCTGGGCTCAAAGAATGGCAATAAAAAAGCAGCTCTTGTAAGAAACAGAGCCAAGCCTACTAAAATCTGTAAAATAATATCTGTTCTGGCAAATGTGGATGATGCTGATTCTCTTCCTTCCTCCAAATAACAAACAACCTTGGATATATTAAGCTGTGTTCCAGCCTTCAGGTGTGGATGCTATCATGAACTATGCATTCACTCATGCAGCACATTCTTTTATCCTGATATAATAATGGAAAAAACAAAAAAGGCTTTTTTTTCTGCATTCTCTGTTGGCAAGTGACTAAGATTTTTCTTCTGTGAATTTTAGTTACGATATTTCTTATTATAGCACAATTTCATCAGCAATCTTTGTGTTTAAAAAAAAAACCCAAATCTTCCTTTTATCATCATGCTGATAAAGCCAAAAGTGTTTTATATTTAAATTCATTACTTATTGATTTATTACACCTAGAATTCTACAAATTCTATGTCTAGTAGTATTCGAATCATAATATAACCATAGCTGATATAAATTCCCTGCTTTTGCAGATTCTGTTGATGGTATCAATGTAGTTCACAAAACAATAGTGAACTAAGCATTCTGTGCTTAGACTGTTATTGTCCAGTCTAATTTATGGTTTGATAAATGAGGAACACAAAGGTTAGGGAGCTCACAAAAGAAGTCCTTGCCTCATCCAAGAATAACCCCCATTTTTTTCTTTTAGCCTTCTGTTCTGGTTATTATTCCTGTTTCTCATTGTGGCTCCCAAGTAGTTGGGATTAGATATTTGATCCTGTGGTTCAATACCTTCCCAGTTTATGAGTTTCAATTTATGTTTTTCTGAAATTTGCACCTTCTACAAGCTTTGTGCATAAACATCATGAGCCAGATCCTTTTTTGCTGCAGACTGGTGTAACTGCTCCAAATCCAGTGGCTCTATGGCCATTTGCAACAACAGAGGCTCTAGCAGTGAATTCCAAAAGTAAATGGCATGTTTCAAATATCTTCCATGAATTTAGTGGGGTTTTTAAAATCTGAATGCTAAACCAGAATTTATCTAAGCCTCAATAACACTCTTTTTTTGTGGGTATTTTCTTTTTTTTATTACTATTACACCAGATGCCGTCATGCCCTGTAAAGGATGTCTCTGTCAGATAAGAGAATATCGCTGTTTCCTGAAGAGGTCACTCCTTGACTACTTGTCATGCAGACACATATTATTGACCAATAGCATTGCCTTTAGGAAGGAAAAACAGTATTTCTGAGTTATCTATTATATGTGCCAACTTATTGTTTAATGTTTTAGTTAAAAAATTACCCCATCCAACTGGTGTAATGCCATGGTTATAATTAAGCAGTCAATTTCTTATATAGATAGAAATATTTTCTGTTCTGAATAGAGAAAATAATATTGTGTGATAATCATCTGCAAATCCAAATATTCATTGACAATCACTTTATTGTAACTAATGACATGTAAACTTATTCATAGGCTATGAAACATACTTGAAATTACTTTTATTCATTGCCACCTTTTTTCTTAATCAGTGTTGCATTACTAGCTGAGTATATAACTGAATTTAAGAGACCTTTGGAGAAGATTTTCAGGAGAAGAACTGATTAAATGTGACCTTTCGTAGCTTCAGTTTTCCAGCTGATTTCCTCGAAGTGACCCTCATTGGTCATCAACCAGTTCCAATAATTATCTCTGAAAATAGTAAACAGGTGAATGGAATTTTAAACTTGTGCTTTATCTCAGGAATGTCTGACAGGAAGAGAAATAATGAATACAGTGTGAAGGCAGGCATCTTATACAGGGACTCCTGATAGAACAAAGGAAATGGGAAGGATATGCTTATAATGTGTGTTGTGCCTTGTGTAGGCATCTGGCCCAATTTCTGCCCTCAGAAAATCATCCAACCAGGAAAGATTAAAAGAAAAGGAAGCAAGAGTTAACTCAGAGCACTTTCACAGTCCTCCTCACCAGGCAATCCTGCCAATTCCCAAGCCAGAACAAGATACCAGGAGCAGAATAGGAGCACGGGTGCCAAACAAGGTGGCTCCATGTGGAGGAAGGTGTGGTTTAAGGTGTTTGCAGGTCTAAGCTCAGTTACGGTTGTCCATACTGACATAATACCATTTGTTTTCATGGGAATTGCCCTGAGCTGGTGGGAGAGTCCAGGCAGCTCTCCTGTAAGTGAATTACATTATTCCATTGGTTTGCTCTTGGTAAAATCCCATACTTATCAAATTTGGCACAAGGACAAGGTTGGTGCTGAAGAGCTGTAGAGACACAGTTTTCCAACAAAACAGATTTTTAGCTCCTCAGCATCAATACAGGGATAGAGAGTTTCCCTATGTCGCTTCCTCCTCCATCTCCCACCTTCCTGGGACCATAAATAAGTCTGCACAGAATGTTGCTTTGATGATTCAGTGAGGACAAAGTCCTGTACTGCAACACTTTTCACACACTGACTCATTCTGGTGTCTAAATAGGAGCTTCAGAAAGAATGTCGCTGCAGGTGAGGACTGAAGTACTTGATAAAATGTCATCCCTACTGCATCCAGTGCGCTTGGATTAAGACAGGAGGGAAGAGCTCGCTTTCTCCCTACCCTTTATAAAAAATAGTTACTAATTGTATATTGGGTAACCATTGTGTGATCCATTATAACTGGATATTTCTGGAGAGATGCAATTAAATCCAAATATACATAGATTCTCTTCTGATTAAGTTAGTAATCTCTTGTCTTAACTCCTACAATCCAATTTACCAAGTCTTTCATCACTCTGAAAAGAATTCTATCAGTTCCAAACCAGAATGTATATGGCTTGATTATAATGGCCCCTCCCTTATGATTAGAGGCCTGTGCTGTTCCAGTCCTTTGCTTTTCAGTTCCACATCTTGTGTCGCCACATGACGAACTCTGCAGAATACAATTAACAGCTGTTGTGCTGCTGGCAAGGGTGACATTGCAAGCAAACTGCCTCCCTATTCAAAAGAAAAACTTTAAAAAATGTTAAGAGATTGAAAATCTCTCATCCCCAAAGTTAAGGCATACCATGAAAATGATATTTCAAGCAATGGGCCATTGCTTGAAAAGGGATCACATGGACTGTTACGGTAGTTGTTTTCCTCTTCAAAAAATATTCCTTAACAAAAGATTCTGAGCCTTGATCTCTGTAGGACAGAACAGGCCTTCCAAAGACCCCAGTGTCTAGAAAGTATAAAGAAGGTACATTTGTCACTTGTTAGACATGTTGTTATTAATGGTATTTTTTATCTGTGTTAATGGCTCCTTTATTCAAGTAAATTCTTCTTATGGCAAAAGTCATTGTGAGATATCTGCGGGGTGTTTCTCAGAAGGATAAGCTTTAATCTTCCATTTATTAGTCCTTGGTGCTTACTTCTGAATCCTTGTCTGAATTCTCTCTTCTGAATTCTCTGTCTCTAGCCCCAAGACTTGAAGACTGTCAACTACAAGAGACCTCAGGATTTGAGGAGTAAGCTGTGGCTGCCTCATAGAAGAGCCAGAACACAGTGCCACCACATAAGAGCATGGGAAGAGTCCTTGACAACAGCAGTTTCCCTTCTGAATCCAGTAACTCCTCTGGACACTGACTCTTAACCTTAGCCAGAAGCACTGGGTGTCCACAATGAGCATTCTGTGATGCTCTTGCATCAAAAGGCCAGACTGCCAAAAACCAGAACAGCCAGCTCTGGTGCTTCCTGCTCTCTCCTATGGAAGAGACTTAGCCCTACTCACTCTTCTGAAATAATCCTGCTGTAGTGTCTTGTAAGGCTTGGGGTCACCCTCCGTCCAGCCAACAGAACAACCACGTGAAGAGGATAGCACTAGGCCATGTCCCTTCTCCTCCATCTGCCATATCCAACCACTCTCCCGTTATAAAATGGGTGATAGGTATGAATTCTGCACTGCACTTCAGTTTTCTTCCTCCAGCTTCACTAAACTTCCACATGGCTGGACATTTTTGTATGTTTGTTTGCCAGAACTCGGGCCCATTGCATAATTACATATGTGTGGGTTTTGTGTCTGTGTGTGCATAAAACTGTCTGGGGCCCCAGCACATGAAGGACATGGACCTGTTGGAGCAAGTCCAGAGGAGATCACCAAGGTGATCAGAGGGATGAAGCACTGATGTGAGGAAAGGCTGAGCGAATTGGGATTGTTCAGCCTGGAAAAGAGAAGGCTTTGGGGTGACCTAATTGCAGCCTTCCAGTACCTGAAGGATGGAGAGATGCTATTTACAGGGGCCTGTAGTGACAGGACAAGGGGGAATGGCTTCAAACTGACAAAGAGTAGGTCCAGATTGGATATAAGGGAGTCATCCTTCCCTATGAGAGTGCTGGGGCACTGGTACAGGTTGCCCAGAGAAGCTGTGGCTGCCCCATCCCTGGAAGTGTTCAAGGACAGGTTGGATGGGTCTTGGACCAACCTGGTCTAGTGGAAGGTGTTTGAATGAGATGATCTGAGGTCCCTTCCAACTCAAACCATTTTATGATTCTATGATATATATGCATATATACGATACGTATGTACATATGTGTGCATTTAGCATATTACTAGAAAGAAGAACACCATATTTGTATCTTTTATATGGGGTTTTTAATTTCTGTATTCAGCCAGAATGTAGTGGCAAGGTATGGCCAGTGTTGTCTTAACTTTCTCACCATAACTTAAGGATGAAACCAGTCTAGCTAATATTTCTAGTGCTATATTCAGGATGTCATTCAGGACTACACTTAAAGGAGGACCTCAGTCTTGATTCTGTCACTGGTTTCTCATGTTACAAGTTCTGTAATGTAGTTTCTCTACCATATTTCCTTACAGACCAGGGAGCAGAACACCACTGTAAGAACACTGAAAATACTTCTATTCTAACATCCTCTACTTCAAAGGGCTCATACAATTTGATTGCATAGAGCATTGAAAATAGGATACACAAGTTGTTCAGCTGAGCTTTTTTGGGAAGCCAAAAAACATCTAGCAATTGTGAAGATGTGTTTTGTCCCCGCATTTTATTAATACAAATCACTTGCTTCTATTGCCAGTTCTAGAGAATTAGCGAGCTGCCAAGGTGCTAATGAACATACAGTCTGAATAGTATTTCCAGTGCTACTGGCCAGGCTGATGAGGAACATTGCTGAATATAAATGGTGCTGTCTTGACCCTTCCCTCTGCCTCCAACTTGAATGAGCTCTACTGTGATCCAAAACATTTTTCATCTCGCTTTAACCAAAAAAATTAGAACATTTTGTTTTGTTTTTCAGTGAAAGCACTGCACCACTTCTGAAAGCATCCTTATGTAAGACAGAGAAATAGTCAAAAGCTTTCTTCCACATCCTGAAGTTGCTCAAGAAAGAGCAACTGCATTTTGACTAGAGCAATTCTAACACTGAAGCTAATAAAAGTGGCCATCTTCAAACACTTGGATTTGGGCCTTTTCAGAACTGTAGAATTGTGATTATGGTAGTTCAATTTCTTTCTCTTCCCCACCTCACCAACTCCTCATCTACCACTGTGGTCCCTCATATCAATTTATATAAGAATCTTAAGTGTAGACATACAGGCAAAAAGAATTTTGAAAGACAATGCAAGGCACTTCAACCAACAGGGACCGAGTTCTTTCTTGTGTGAGAGTTTAACAAACTAAGGTTATCAAATACCACTCTCCTGTTTCAATCCATGAAAATAGGATACTGAAGGGAATGACCAGGCATCGTTAGTGTAGGATATGTATTGGGCTAGTGCTGTTCCCCCCACCATTTCCACGAGCAGCATGTTGGACTGCCATCCTCTCAGATAGGCTAAGTCTATATTCCTTTAGGCTTCAAAACAAAAAGTTAAGCTTTCTCCAGTGCAAGGATTCCTGTCAAGTCATGCAATGTTGACATTGGGAGCCACATATATATTTTTTTGTAACCGTGACAATTAAAAGAATCTTTTACAAATGCTGGCCTTTTAAAAATAACAAATAGCTATCTTTGCCCAAGCAAATACGTTAAGAATATAGTATCACAAATGAGTACCTGTTGCAACCTTTTGACCAGGGACAAAAGGATCAGCCGAATAACTATTTCCTCCTTCCTAAATACAACAAACTGCAATTCCTACCCATATGCTCCTCTTCATTTGTCACCAGTCTCAGCTACTTGCTATTACATCTTTACTCAAGCAAACAAGTGTATTAATTTGTAATCCAATTTACCAGCAAAGTAATGAATAATCTCTAGTCTGGTGTTTGTTTCTCTGAAACATTTTCCAACACATATCTTCTTAGGAAAGATGAAAAGCCAATTTAGTGATGTTTTTCAATAAGTTCTCTGAAGGTCACAAATACCAGTCATTACAACACACACTGATACGGGAACTTGAGGCTACTCACCCCATGTGCTGGATGCTTCAGGAAAATGCAACATTTGGCTGTTTGCACTGTACATTCCTTTGGAAAAATAATTTCAGTAAGTTCATTATATTGGGGGGGCAGGGATCCCAAAATCCAAAGACCTTCCTACAACCTCGTCATTCTACTCTTATCACAGATGCTAAATAACAAAAGAGAAAGTGAGATGATACACAATGTGTTGGGAAAGCACAGGTAGAGCAGACTTTGTGAGAGAAAATGTACCATACCAGGGTTCTTTGGACTCTAATGTGTTTTCACCAGCAACTGCTGGTCCAATGAAGGCTTTTTTTTAAGCCTATACTCAACATAATCTTTTAAAATCCCACTTAGCACTGAATAGTGGAGGCACCATGTCTGTTCTTTGAATGATTCTGTTTTAAACTAAACAAGCATTCTGTTTGGAGCAGAAACTTGAAGTTCACTAAGTTCATTGATTCTTGGGTATTTTCATCTGCTTCTTATCTGCTTCTTTAATGTTAGACTCTACTATGTCTTCAGAGGTCTTGCTTTGTTTGAATTGACTCTGACAAAGGCTAACACTTCCTATGAAGTTTGCAGTGAAGTAATATATACTTGTAAACAAATCAACTTGATTAAAGAGAAATAATATGTAGTATTTTCTAAATGTTTTCTACAAAAATTGTATATAATTTAAAAAATCCAGGAAATTCTTTGATGTGGCATCCCTGAATGAATGTGAGAGAGAACTTTAAGTCATATTTATGGTTCCCTGAATCCTGTGCTGCTGGAATTTTCCTAAGTCATGACATTAAGTATTAGAATAATGCTAAATCTGGGCTGCTGGTAATAGCCTGTGACAAACTATGGGGATTTATTGGTTTCTGGGGTACATCACTTTTCCTGGCTCAGGGATCACAGAATCATTTAGGTTGGAAAAAACCTACAAGACCATCAAGTCCAACTTTTGACTGATCACCACCTTGTCAACTAGACCAGAGCACTGAGTGCCATATACAGTTGTTTCTCTAACACCTCAAGGGATTGTGACTCCACCATATCCCTGGGCAGCCCATTCCAATGCTTGACAACCCTTTTAGTGAAGAAATTCTTCCTGATGTCCAACCTGAACATCCTCTGGTGCAGCTTGAGGCTGTGTCCTCTCCTCCTGTCACTTGACTGGAAGAAGAGACTGACCCCTACCTGGCTACAACCTCCTCTCAGGGAGTGATGAGATACTTTGGTACAGAGCTCTCCATACTGATTCAATTCTTTCTAGCAAAATTGAAGGCTTAGCTGTTCATTTAAAATGTTATGTAGAATGAATGTGAAAAATAACAGACACCAAAACATTGATGAGATATTTTAACTTGGTAATCTCCAGCTTGTTGCTCATCCCCTCACATACTTTCCTCACTGACTGTCATGACAAAAAAGGATGCTGTTCACAAAAACTTACCATTGTGCCCTAAAACTATGTGCAGGATGAAATTTTCAAAATTAATTACCTGAAATTTAAAAGCAAAAGGAAAAAAAAAAAAAAAAAAAAGAGCATTAGCCAGACAACAAGGTAGCTGTCCTGATACTTTGTATGTTGATAGTTAACTGAGTTCAACAAAGGATTTAATGCCATGACTGTTTCATGGCCAATGCTTAGTTTCAAAAGGAAATAAAACCTAGTTTGGACAAAGTCCTTATATTTCTGGGTTTGATCCATACATCCCCAAAAGCTATATAAGCATTTAAGAAGGACCACTTAATTAATCAGATTCTGAATTCTCATACCAAATTATGAAAAAAAAAAAAGATTGATTGGGAGGGAGAAGGTCGGGAAGTAAAAAACCATCAATGCTAATGCCTAACCCCAAGATTTCTGTGGTTAGTGAATTTTCTCTGGATGTTGTTACTGTTTGCTAAGTTTCATCAAGAACTACAGATTAGTTTATTAAACAAATATTTCATTAAGGAAACCAATAAAGCTCATAAGTCCCTGTATTTTTAAAGAGTTTTTGTCAAGTCGGAATGAAATTCAGCCTTTCAGCAGATGCCTACTGTTAGAATAGGTTTATAAATTCCTCTCTGGTGCTCTACCAGAAAGGATACAGCATTTTTGAGACACTTCTTGCTCTTAATAGAAATAATGCCAAAGATGTTCCACCATTTCCCTTCTTGGACGTAAATGTGTGCATTCTACATATGCACAATTAGAATAACTTTGTAGAATATAACCACAATTCTGCAGAGATTCCAGCTACCTAAACACAGCAGATATAACTGAGTGGGCCATAAGAGATGGTTTTTTGCTGCCTAGGAATTATGGCAGTGATGTGTGATGCTTTTTGTCAGCTTTACACAGAAACAGGCAGGAGTGCTGAGTATATTCCTCATGCAACAGAGACCTGCAGTCTGTGCAGAGAGGAACAAGACTGTCTCATACCCTTCTTGGAGTTCTGTCATGAATTCTCCAGTGCCAAAGACAGTGTCAGAAGTCAGAAATCCCAAAGGAGATAAAAAAATGGCTTGTGTGGAGATAAGTACCAATGTAATCACAGATAACATTTGGGGAAAAAAAAACAAGCATGTATTTTTTTGTGTGTGTTATAGTCAATAATACTGTATGTGTAATCATGACAATCTACAATAAACCTAATACTAATGGAGTAGTCAGTAAAAGGCAGGGCACTCTGTCAAAGGAGGATAGAGTCTGATATTAAAAATCAATTTAAGTATTGCATTATTATTTAGACCATCCTCAGAAAAAGATTTAGCAGAAAGAGTATCCCAAAGCAATAATGAAACTGATTAGAAGTGTGAAAAATTTTCTGTTTAAAGGAGAAGAAAAGATTAAATCTTTTTGACTACTCATGGGATAAGTAAAGGGAGACAGAAGGGAATCAGAAGTTAAAAACCTGTGCCAGTCAAAGTTGAATAATTGGAAAACCTTTCATTAATTTCAGCAGAAGTTGGAGTATGCCCTCTGTCAGCTACTCCTGGTTGTTCTTTTATGGTGTAGGAAAAGAGAAGATCCTGGATGAAGTGCACGGTGACATTTATATGTACCATCAGAAGGACAGTGTATCTGTCATACTTCCTCCACTGGACAGTGACACAAGGAAGGGAAGGGTGACCTTTACACTTCCACCAGGTACAAGAGCACATACAGGCACTGCTCTTGACTGAGAGCCAGAAGAAGGTGGTGCTCAGAGGTGGCTAATGCTCAGATGATACTACCCCCCCCCATGCCATTGCAGGACAACATGGGGCAGAGATGAACAGGCAGCTTCCTGGCTGCCCCGTTTCCCAGAACCACAGGTTTACCCAGCTCAGCAGTCCCCTGCTGCTGCAAAGAGTGTCCAGGCTGTTTTGGAGATGCTCAAAAGTTGGTAAGCTTGATACACCCTGGAAAACTTGCAGAAGACTTATCATTCCTTATGTTGTGCCAGTTAGCAGCTCGAGTTCAACAAGAGACATCTTTAGCATGTCTGTAAGATATCCTGTTAATTGTTTTCAAGTGATTTCTCTAGAGGTAGTCTAGGGGTAAAGAGGTTTAAATGTTTGTCTTAAGCATGTGCCTTTTGCTCTATTAAGCTTCCTCCAGTGCTCTATGTGCGATAATTAGTGTTTCTAAACTGCTAATTAAGCTTCTGGAGACAGAGATGCAGGATTATAGGGAGTTTCAAAACACTAGTGCACTGGGAGCAGGATTTTCTCCTTGAACTGTCCTGAAGATTAGCACTTGAGGGCTTGTACACTTAATATGATGTTCCCAATTCTGTATGCTTATGAAAACCATCTTTCAAAACACATTTCAGATAAGAGATGATTTGGCCATCATGTGGTGCTGGTACAGTTTTATAAGGAGTCTCACTGTGGCTAGGACCTTAGCTCTAATCTTTTATTGTTCTTTGCTGTGAATTAGTCTTCCTTTAAAACCTCCTTCTGAGAGCACTAAATAGTTTTTATTCCCAGGAGGACCTCAGCACAGCAGAACCAGATGACACTGCCCTGACATTGTTCTTCCTATTTTCAGCTTTCTTCGGATGTGTTCCACGATGCTGGGAGCAGTGGAAAGAGGAGAGAATAGGAGACAATTTGACCACACGTTCTTCTGGCAGATTTCTCCATTTTCAGAGCAGACAGCAGAGCTGGAATGATGGGCAGGCAAGGGGATACTTCCTCTCCTGGGTGTCCTTGCTTGGGCTGGGGGCTGTCCCAGAGCAGCCCCTTGGAGTAGCCTGTGACAAGCTCTCTTACTCCAGCTCACCCATGGAAGTGGATTTAAGGATGACAACCCAGCGTCAGAAGATGAATTTTGTGACTTCCCACACACACCACCCCCCTTCCTCTCTTCCAAGAAAAATCCACAGGAGGCAGATTAAAAGTTTGGATTAAAAGTTTCTCATGGATTGTTTTCAACAGTCAGCTGCACTTTTCAATTGTGTGTCCTAAGGACAGTACTTGGGAAGTAATAATTAGGGTTGTGAAGTGTTAGAGAGGTTCAAAGGAATTGTTCCCTGTGGACAAAAAAAAAAAAGAACTGCAGAAAGTCCATAAGGTTGCTAAACTTTATGCAATTCAAGCACACTGGTTTACAACTACAGGGCAATTTTACGCAACATTTTCGAGAAATACTGAAGTGTGAGTTGCCAGGACAGCTGTGAAGGAGAGGGGACCGCAGAGGAAAGAATCAACAACAAAAACTGAAGAACACAAAATAAATACCAATAAAAGTCTTTTCTAAGACAGGCTGATGGTCATCAAAGATGATTATTTAAAATCAAAAACCTGGAGATGCAGAATTTCTGGGAGTTACCTCTGGATGTGAGATTCCTTTATCTGCTAAATCCTGTTCCTTTACTACCAGTACTATCTATTGGCAAAAGTATTATTTTTCAAACTTTTTTACAGATACAACAAGGGCCTGTGACCAGAGGGAAACACAGGCAACAAATGCAAATCCTTTGAAATTAAATTCCCCACCTGGTCCGAGTTTTACTCTCAGCAGCTAACATTTAGCTGAAATTTCCTTTTATACATTTAACTGTTTCGTAAAATAAGGGATACACACTGCAGGGTAGTTAAAAACATGTAAGGTTGTTTTTCTTTGTTGACAGGCAGGTTCTGGCATATATTTGAAACAACATTGTGTTGATAAACAAAACAACCAGCATTCAAGTGATTTCATTTGGTGGTTTGGGGTTTTGTTGTTATCATTGTAGAATAGCTAAATCCTGGGGGGGGGTGGGAACCATTGTACATTTCTGTGTGAGCCTTCCCTTGTGAGCTGCCAGCAGCAGGAAGCCCTTTATGAGCAGAAACACCTGTGGATGTTTCTCATTTTTGTGTGCATAGTTCAGCCTTCCAAAGGGCATTCCTCGACCTGCAGCACTTCATGCAAAGTCAGAGAGCAACCTTTTGTTTTGTGAGACCCCGGGGTAAATATTTTGGCCTCTGGGCCCCGTCTGTGGGAATTCTCACACTGGGCGAGTTGCGGCAGCACTTAAATGGTTATCAAAAAAATCAAAATTTAGTCTTGAAAAACACTTTAGCGGATTGTTCTGGCCTAGTGATGGAGCACGTTTAGCGCCGGGCAGCAGCACCACGGGCACGGCTGGCACCCCCATCCCCGCATCGCTGCCCTTACAAACAGTCATCACTTCGATCCCAGCTTAGAGACCATCACAGTTCAAATCGCGGCTTCCGAACTACCCCGGCTGTACCCCGGGCAGGACACCCCTCGAAGCCGGCGCTGGGATGAGGAGGGGGATGATGCTGGGCGCTGCCTTAGGCACCGCCGCGCTCTCCCCGCGCCGTGGCCGGGCCGGACAAAGGCTGCGGGAGGCGGGGAGCGAGAGGGGCCGCGACGGGGCGGCCCCGCCGCCGCCANCGGAGCTGGAAGGGGCTCCGGGCGCGGTGTGCTGTGCGTGAGCCCCCGCGGGGCTGCAGGGAGGGCAAACCTCGAGAGGGGACCTCATTGATTGTGT
Source organism: Grallaria varia (assembly GCA_013396735.1). NCBI lineage: Eukaryota > Metazoa > Chordata > Aves > Passeriformes > Formicariidae > Grallaria > Grallaria varia. The sequence goes on from VWZG01010838.1 coordinate 191,823, forward strand.
ATACGTGTCTAAAGCGGGGTGCTGAGAGGATGGAGCAGGCTCTGCTCCGTGGCGCCGAGCGGTAGGACAAGAGGCGAAGGGCAGAAAGTGATGCCCAGGAAGTTCCACCTGAACATGGGGAAGAGCTTTATTGTGCAGTGACCGAGCACTGGAACAGATCGCCCGAGAGAGTGTGGGGTCTCCCTCAGTGGATATATATTCCAGAACTGTCCGGACACAATCCTGTGCCATGTGCTCTGGGATGAGCCTGCTTGAACAGGGAGGTTGGACCAGATGACCCTTGTGGTCCTTTCCGACCCGACCCATTCAGTGATTCTGTGAACCCGCACCCAGCAGGACAGACCTGTGAGGTGCCCGGTCAAGGTGAAGGGACCGCAGTACTGCCGGAGCTGAGCCAGGAGGTGCTGGCCAGCACAGCTGGAGACATGAGTGCTTCTTCCAAAGAAAGGGTAGCAGTGCAAAAGCCTGGAGCCACGGGCATGGGGTGTCCTGCTGGGGCAGCTGTGCCAGGGCCTTGGCACGAGGTGTCCTTTGTGGCAGTCGCCCCACGTCGCTGCTCCCTCGTGGCAGAGATCTCCTTCTGAAGGTGGGTGCGCTGCTTGCTGCCCCAGTTCACTTGCAGGGGCGTGGTTGGTGGATCAGTGGGTTCCATTTTTTCGTGCATTTCTTTAATCACACAGCTTTAGGGCACAGCTGCACGGGCCAGCCCATACGCTGTGTTGCACAGCCCTCTCCAGCCCTCACCCTCACTTGGCGGTTGTTTTCAAGCACAAGCGAGTTAAAAGAGGTGACCTGGTAAAATGCCGCGCGCAAGATCCGGTCTGTGAGCTGGACCAGCAGCGAGCTGTTCACTGCACAGTCAGTGAGCAAAGGAGCCTCGGTGCGAGGTGGAGCAGGAATGGGAGCACAGCAGCAGCTGAGATGAGCTAGCCTTTCCTGGATCCCAGCACGCCGAAAGTTGGGCCAGCACCGAGGAAAGGCAGTAACAGCAGTGGGAAAGTGGCAATCTCTCAGCATGAGCTGCTGCCTGGGAAACGTGAGCCACATTGGGAATGCAGAAGTATAGTTTGCCATCTTCGTTTTCAGGTCTCTGTCATGGCAGTGTGTCACCAAATAGGTCACCAAGGGTGATGGTGTCTGGGACAGGCAATCTCTTCGGATTCATCCAGGCAACAGCTGAGGTCCAGAGAGTGGTGAGGGAGAGCCAGGGATGAGATGTGGAAAGTGTGGGATCCCCAGGGATGTTTTTACTTTGCTGTGGCAGTACACAGAGTCTGTGTGGTGTTATTTGCTTGGGAGGACCTGTCTTAGGTCTTTGGAAACACTGAGTCACAACAGCACAAGAGGTTGATACCTTTAAAATAGCTTCTCAACAGCAATAAAAAGGTACATGTTCTTCCTTGCTTCTTAATTGTAAAGAGCTCTCTTATTGTTGGTTCACAGTTTGGTTTGTTCCTCAGTCCACTGAGTTTGTTCCTTTTCCACTGCTGGAAACACTTGTGGCCCCAGGTGGGCAGGACAGTCGTTGGCAGAGGGGGCACCACTGGCCCCTGTGCTGGGCACCACCATGCCATGCTGACCATGGCCCTGGGGCTGGAGCAGAGCCAGGAAAGCTGCTGCCAGCTCACAAGGGGTAAGGGAGCCTCAGGCAGCTCTAATTTGCGCCCCAGGCTGGGCTGGGCAGGGACTGGGGGAGGTACCCTGTTCTCAGACACCTTCCTTCTCCTCCCTTGCCACCCTGCAGATCAGCAACACAGGCAGGCTGGACTCAGGTTTCCTCTGGACTTCTTGCTGGAATGGAAAAAGTTGATCCGTGGTGTCTTAACATTTCAAAATGGGGTTTTTTTGTTTTTTTTGTTTTTGTTTTTGTTTTTTTTAATTTCTGCCATTAAAATATAGGAAGGAACTTGTGAGGCCAGCTACAAAATACCCATACACAAAGCACCTAACTGAAATGCAGGATGAGTGGGAATGGGCTGCCATTAGGATTACAGGGTCAGCTGTCACCTCGAGTGAAGACCTGTGATTGTATAAAACTGTTAGAATCTGTTTTCTTTAAAGCTGTGCTGTACAGTATTTTGTTGTTGCTGCTATTTGACCTCATGAGTGTTATTTTTATTCAGCAGAAGATTGTCTGGCTCAGTGTGATAATGACTGCAAAGCTTACTGCTGTGATGGGACTACTCCCTACTGCTGTTCATATTATGCCTACATTGGGAATGTCCTTTCGTAAGTATATTTGTGCTTTAGGAAAAAAAAAACTGTGTTGTGTTCATGGACTTGATGTAAATTCAGGTTGTGGGAAACTGTTTTGGCAGTAAACAGTGGCAAGGTTTTTTGGTTTTAGTTTGGTTTGTGTTTTCCTTGCTGTTAACAGACATCGGATTCCTTTGAAGTCTCATGTTGCATGTGTTTTTGAAGCAAACCAGAAAGCTTGCTAAAATTGAGGGTTCTCTCCTTAGTTTTGTGGACAATAATATAATTTATGGAAGTAAGCTTTAGAGGTAATGAGAACTTTGTTTCAAGCTCTTGGGATGAAAAACCCAGTGAATAAAAATTTTATGGGTTTTGTTGAAATGCTTTATCACAATACCTGAATCAATAGCGATTGAATAGTGACTGAAGCTATTTGGATTTGAAATTAATTTTGCTTTTAATTTTTTCCCTTTTCTTTTTTATTTTACTTATTTGGGTTTTTTTTGATTGTTTTTGGCTGTTGGTGGAATTTATTGAACAGATTCTAGGTGAGTGTAATCTGACCATTTAACACTGTGGTATGAATAGCATGCTCCACAGTGCTTTCAAAAACACAGCAGGTGAAATGAGGTGGTTATGAGTATTTTCTATTTCTATCTAGAGAAAAATACAGGAGAAAACTGTTGATTTAAAACATAGGCTTCTGTGCAGTGTTTGTCTTTGCATTGGTGAAGAAGAAGAGAAGTTTGCCTGCTAGACTCTGGCCTTAATGTGAGTGACAACCCATAAGTATTACATTCATGTGCAAGGGCAAACCTAAGCTAAACATGAAATATTGTTCTTCAAGATAGGGCATCTCTAAAAAGGCTTCATCAATCCCACCAGTAATTTCCTTAACCTTTAGCATGCAGTCTGTAGCTTATTTTTGTTTTATGTTCTTGACTAAAACCAGAAAATGAAAAAAAGGCATGGCATGGAGACTGCCTGGTGCTGGGGGAGGAGTGTTTGGGAAGGTGGCAGTTGCTTTTTTTCTAAAAAGGTTCCTCTGATACAGGTTTTGTTTCAGCCGTGGTACCTGGGGAGCATTCCAGTGTTCCCTTCAGCATATTTTATAGCACTTTGAAGGAATAGGCAGAGCGATGGTATTTTAATACTGAATTGATCCAGGGTTTTTAAAGCAGATCAGACACTGCCTGGAGTAAAGCAAATAAAATTACGATAGAGCACCAGAATCCTTCATTCATTTGGAAATGGAAAAACATGTACTAAAGATTGATTACTGTTGGAGAATGACAAGTGATTTTTCCTGCCCATTTACCTAGGGAATGCCTGCTTTGATTTTTTTTTTTTCTTTTTTTCATTCCAAAATTGCTGTTCCATTTACAAGCATCAAAGAATGTGCTCTTTTTGAATACCTTATTCCAGCTCACATGTGGTTAGAAATGATGGACACAAGAGCACAAGATATCACATCATAAAAAGGAGACTTCTCGCAGGGCAAGTGAATTTCATCTTCCACTTCCATGTGAACATTGCTGGCATCTTCTAGCCTGATGTCAGAACTGTGCTTTTTTGGGGATCGACCAGAGAATTCTTTGGAGTGACTGCTGGAATGTTCAAACCATGCCTTCAGTGCCAGGTTGACACCTAGTCTTTCGTATGTTTATTTAATGAATGTAAACAGCTACTGAATTAGAGTTGAGTGCCAGTGGCTCTGACACACTGGAAGGGTTTGTGTGTATCTGGATCAGTTTGAATACTGGAGGAGGCTCTTACAAGTGCTGTTTGCTGCAGCCTGACTTGAAAGAGACAGTTGATTCTTCTAATTTTTTATGGTTAAGTACTCCAATTTTTACACTCAAAGAACAGTCAGGAGTCATGTTACTCCGCTGACCTGACATTTCGAATGATTAAGTCACAGATATTCTTTTTTCCTAAAAGCTGATTTGGGCTTGTCTTCTTTAAACGTGTATTCTCATTTTGAAAACTTCAGGCATTAATGAGTTGACCATCTGTTGTGGTAAACTGCTCTATAGTTCATTTACTAACATTGCTGGGAAATTTTGCTGGGAAATGAAGGTTGGAATTCCTACTGTCAGCTCTTAACTTATCTGCGAGTTTGAAATGTGGCCCTAAATAGTCGTCATGACAGCTCTCAACCTTATCACTGAGCTGGGTGAACTCTGTCAGCCCCACATATAAGATTTGCTTTGTTTTGTTTTGCCCAGCTCAGGGGTCAATTCTTTGGCCTTTGAGCTCCCTCTCCTGTATTCACTTCCTTTAAGGGTAGCTGGCAGGGCTGAGCACAAGGTTTCAACAGAAGTCTTGCTAGGACTATTTTTTCCTGTACCTTTCTTTGAGTACCTATTTTGAAGCACCTATCTGTGATGGTCACAGAAGACATAAATTAACTTAGCAATTTGTTCCAGCTCTGTCTGTAAGTCACAGTCTACAAAGCATGTCTGCTGCTTTAAGCCTGCAAACTGTACTTTACTCAGGCTACTACCTTGGATTTAGCTGCATTGCAAAAGAGTTTATTGTGGCTTTAGCTATACTCCATATGAATAACCTCCCCTTTTCTTTATGGGGCACTATATTGTTTTGGGGTTTTCTTCTTATTGTGCAAAAGATTTCATGTTGCCTCAACCCCAAATGAAAAATTCATGAAATTGCACTAGAATTTGGAAATGGTCACACATGACCTTTCTGCTTATGTCTTTCTGTTAACAATTATGTATTGAAATCTTTAAAAGAACCAAATTTAATCCAGCACAATATGTGTCTTGATAATTCCATGTAATGCTGTTCTTTCAATATCCTTCATGTCCTTCAATGTCATAATTTTTGATCCTACTGTCTGCACCAAGCACTGGATGTGACCTGCACGAGTGCTTTCAGAAGTGCCTTTTTACTGCCTGAACAACCATGAGGAGTCCTCAGTATTGTCTTGTGTCTGCTTTAGAAGTTGCTTACGCTTCTTCATTTGCTTACCACAATTTTCTCTGCTCTCTCTCTTCTTCACAAATCTGCGTGTCTTTTGATGTTCCTGCCCTTTTTCTTCTCTGAGAGGGTTTTGTTTTTCAAGTGTAACTCTTTCTTGCAGTTTTGGAAAAACCTTTTGGTGTGCAGTAGATTCCTTTTAAACAATTCTCTGTTTTGTTTCACACCTCTCACTCTTCTCTTTTGAGACCCATATGCCAGCAATTGTAAAAACAGACTATAAACACCAGGCAATAATGTATACACTGATTTAAAAACGAAGTCAGTGTGACTAGATCATGATCATTAATACTTAAGTTGCTTGTGGCCTTCAAGTGATTAATTAACTCTCTTCACTCATTAAAACAAGTTTCGACATTGAGATATTCCATGTAGGGGTTTAGAATTTTCTATTTTAAGAAATCATCATCTTTTTATGACACCGGGGAATTTTTTTTAGTTAGAAGATGTTCTCAGCAAACATCCTCCAGGCTGTGTGCATCTGTGATTAGCCTGTTTTTCTTTCCACACATGAAGAACAGATGCAGATTTGTCAGCTCACTCTAGTATTATGATTTCAGGGCCTGTATGAGATGTTCCAATAACTCTATCTTTAGTTGGACTACAAGTATAATCTGTAAGCATTCAAGACCTGTGGTTGAGTCACCTGTGAACCCTTGAGCATCTCTAATGTAAAATAACTCATCCTTCCTCCTCCTCTCTCCCTTTATGATGTCCTTTCAGAGCAAGTTGCTAGAGTATTAATGTTGCAACTATATTTCCCTTCCTACTAGTTTTCAGTAGCTACAGCCTGTCATTATTTCCTCTAATATATGCATATATATGCATTTCCTCCTGTTCATTTGCTTGGCATCCAGTCCTTAACAGTTAGCCCTTCTAAAAACCCCAGAGCTCCTCAGAGGCGGATGTCAGTCCGAAAGGAGTTTCTTCTGCAAATTTGAGTGTGTGTTTCTAACGGTGCCTTTTGTATTTGCTTCCAAGAGGCTCCAAATTATCTGACCCTCATGCTTGTCCTAGTGGATTTCCTGTGGGCTAATTTCCAGCTATGTCTTCACCACGTTGTGCCTGGTGTTTATCGTGACACTCAGGTAGCTTTTGAGCCACAGGTGGCTCTTTGGGCAGCGACATCAGTAATTGCATGCTGTCAGGGCTGGTTCTGGATGCTGTCTTTGCTCTTCCACAGCACTTCGCAGCCACGCAGCTGGTGTGAAATAATCACAGATAAATAATGGAGCAAAGAGGGCAAATAGTCCAGCTGCTCCTTGAAACGAATACTGCTGGGCTGAATGTTCAGTGGCAATAATAGGACACCCAGATTTGGCCCACCAAATTTAAGAAGACCGTTGGTAAAATATTCAGCCGCGGTGAGTGGTCTGTGTTTCCCTGGGTAAGTCTTAAAGGGGAGTAATCTGGTATATTGCCTTAAGAAGAAGAAAGCTAAGATGCTACATTATGTTGCAAGGTTTTTTCATACACTTTGTCTTCAGAAATATCTTACTCTAAGGCAACTTTTATTTAGAAGAACAACACAAAAGAAAACAAAACACCTGATCCCAAGAAATTCAAAAGTAACTGGAGGAAAAAGTAAATAAAAGCTTTAGAGAACTATGATCTCATTACAGGTAGCAAGATAGTGATTTGCAAGAGGGTAAGTGGAAAAACTGTAGCAGAGATACTGAGGATGCAACAGCCTGTTTAGTGAAATAGCAGGCACTATTTACACGAACTTAATGTTTATTGGAGGGAATGAGGCTTTTGTGTCTGTTTTGGGTTGACTTTTTTTTTTTAAAGTCTAGAGGTTTCACAATGCAGCCAGGAAGGAAGGAAGGCAGACAGAGCGAAGGGGAGGAAAAGAGGCAGAGAATACATTTAGCATAAAAATTGTGTGTACGCCTCACCCTGCAAAACTGAAGAAAAAGCTGTGTGCAGTGTATCTGTGGCATTTGACAGGGAGTACTTTCTATCCAGTAGTACCTTTGATAAAACCAGCTCGCCTCAGAGAACGCCATTTTTATTCCTGAAGGGAAGAATGTTCTATAAGCTGATTTGCTTGATATGGGTATATGGGATGGAGGCTGGGTCTGGAGGAGGAGTGCACCAAACGACAGAATTAACATTTTAAGAGTTAGAAATATAGAGGTGTAGCCTCTGGAGTTCATTGTGACTAGAAGAAATTTGGGAAGCTTGGCATTCACTGCAGATTTCAAATAATTAAAATTAGACACTTTTGGGCATCCCACAGTAAGTATGTGTAGCAGCATATGGCTTGAGGATGGTTCTGCGTCTGCATGACAGTTGTATGGTAGTCTGCTTAAAATAAAACTGTGTTCCTCTTCATCAATGTACTGTTCAAAATTTCTCATGACTGAAGCACCTTGGGACAGTATGTAAACCAGCAATTTACCTGGCAGTTGTCATTTCATGCTTCTGGCTCTGGGTCTTTGATTCCGTGCCAGATGTCTGCCAAAAGCCCAGTCCAATAAATATTTTTTTCCATTTTGCTCGATTTCTGATCAGGAGAGTCTTTCTGAATGAACACGTGAAGGAGAGGCTCAGGATGCTTGTGCTGAGTACAGGGAGCTGGCTATAAATGTGTCATTGGTAAGGCCAAGACGGATAATTAACTGTTTCCCTTTCATTCTGTCTAAGAGGTGAATAGCAGTTCAGCCTTTTATTCCTTGTTCTTCAACATCTGGAGTAACTGTGGAAGCATGCTATCCGTTCTTCAGCCTAGGAAAACCTCTGCAAGAGAGGTCTCTCCATGCAGGGAGTTGATTAACCACAGCTTAGAGAAAAATCTAGGACCATGTTTTTGTTGTAAGATCTGTTGGAGAGAGAATGGGTATTCAAAATGTGACCTTTGCCAAAGTGTTTGAACTACCAGTTGTTTTTTGTTCCAGGCCTATTGTACCAGTTCATACCCTTAAATGAAGAATGCGCCATCAGATTTACAACCAGAGCAGTATCTGCTCCTGATGACGGCTGCAGAGGAAACCCTTGTCAGCACCAGAATTAAAACACAGGGCGCCTCTTTTTTAGCCCTTTGTGTTTTCATTTCTGACCCTGTGTTGTGACATGCAGCTCAAAATAGGGAAAGAACTGGTTTGCTTGCCAAACAGCAGCTCTCAAAAGATAGCTCCCGCTTCAAGTCTCCCACCTCTTTTTCACTTGGATGTCTGAATAACTGTTTTGAAATGTTTGAGACTAATGGGATCTCGTTCTTTTGTTTGTTTGATATTTTTGGAAGTTTATGGGATTTTAGTTTAGTAAGAACTATAATACTTTTTTTAGTGAAAACTAGAAATCATTGTAAACATGCAAGTTCAATTGTTCATAAGAAAAAGGGCTTTAGCATAGTTTTGTGCTAAAACTTGAGTTGTTGACATCCCTGTGGATCATCTGTTTTTCATCATTTGGAAGATTGTTAGAATTTGGCCTGAAAATGGAAGGACTAAGGTATAAATCACTGAAGTGCTCTGTGGCTTACAGAAAACTCTGAGGGGGAAAAGTAAATATTCTTAAGGAATTCAGCGAAATTAGCTTGCTTATACTGCTCTATTTTGAAAGTATTTTTTGGTGAAAAGGAGAGATAATTTTTTGTTCTTCACTTGCAGTAGTCTGTTTTGGAAGCCTGCAGAATTTTCTCATAAGGTTCGTCCATGTAGAAGATAAATGTTTTCTTAACACTTAATTAGACTGACAGAAAGACTAAGCCTGTGGATTATGTTGATCACAAGAGGACTCTCCTTTCTTCATAAGGTTTTTACCTTCTGTCTGTTATTTTATACCCACTCACACACCTTTTCCTTTTTCAGATGGGGGAAGGGTCCACTTCTGAATTTGATAAGAATCTGTTCAGTCCTCTGTATATCCAAACCTTTCAAGAAAATTCAGATAATATGCTCAGCATGAGTTCAACAAAGTAGTTAAACACATTTGTAACTTCCAGGTGGTGAGTAGCTGTAATGGATAGAGTGCTCATCCTGTTGAAATCAATAAGCTAATTACTTCAGTGGGGATCTCATGCACTTGACTCTAATGGGACAAGTTGTAAGCTGAAGTACCTGGTTGAATCCAAGTGTTAGAGAAAGACATTTTTTCTTTCTGCGTGTTTGGTTTTTTTTTTTTGTCACCATGGTACCTTCTGTGTTCACTGCCACTTTATGCTTCCTTGCTGCTGGTTCAAGCACTACTTAATAAGGTGTGTGACTTCTGGAGGGTCAAGAGGTGCAAAGGACAAATACCCGGCCATCTGACTCATGCGGTCCCTGCAAATTCAATGTACACATGCCTCCCCTTACTCCCAGCTGGGAAATTTCTGGTTTATTGGCTAATCTGGAGATTTCACTGAGCAGGCAGGATTCTCAGAGGATTAGTTTGTTGCATTTTGTACTGCTTGTTCTGTAGTGAGTAATATCATACTAACTTGGAGCAGGATTATTAATGAAGATACTTCTGGGTCAGAAGCTCTGCAAGAGGACCATTTGATGCTGCTCACAGTGTAGTTGCAGCCAATCCAAATAAAACCTGTAACGTTAATTCAGTATTTGAACAATAATGTCCTAGAAAAAGAAACTCTCATTCTAATCTTAATGTGCCTCTTGAAGGGACAGAAACACAGTTCGGCGCATATAAGTGAGTTATTAAAAATTAAAGGAAATGAACACAGGGCAGCCACAATTTTCTTTGAGATTTATAACCACAACTGAGTAGAAATTCTGTGGTTAATATACTCCTTAGAAATCCAATGATGTTTTCTGAATGATTTTACTCTGTTTAAAAAAGAAATGGGTTGTGATGTTTGCTTTCAGAACCACTTCTGCTGTCTTAAAAAGTTTTTTTTTCCCCTGCAATGAATTATTTTTGTAAAATACAAGGCTGCTCCTGGGACTCACTACATACATAAGTATTTAGTATGGAATTGAGGGGCACTAATACCACGAACAGGGCAGGCATGTTTCATCATTGTGTCTCTTCTGTTGGCTTTTCCACACAGATAAGTGATTTTTACTGCTATCATTACATGGAGTTATTCCTTTTGCTCACAAGGGAGACTTGGTTTAATTCTGAATGTTCCAGCTTCTGTCTCTTCATTGAGGCCTGTGGTACACTTTGGCACAAGCAGAAGCGATACTAAGGATCTACAGCTATTGTTGAAACATCTGTTCATCAGCTAAGATGCACTGAACCTTGTTTTTAGGTGCCTCATAGACTTGCTGTGCTGCTATTGAAGCATAAAGGGATTCTGCAGACTGTCTCTGCTCCAGTCCTTCCTACTGTCCATGGTCAAGATGATCTAATGAAGGTATAGTTAGATTGCTCCTGCCCTGTAGCTATTTCCAGCTGCTGAGCAGCCCTTTGGGCACCAGTGTTCATGAACTAGGAATAACATATAAAATGCAGCCTCAAATGTATGTGCTTATGCTATCACATTAACAGCAGTTTTGGTCTCTGATATCATGGGCTGCTTATTCCTGTTGTGCCCATGCATTTGACTTTTTCCTTGCCACAGCAGGGTAAGAGACAGCCTGGATGTAAGTAGTGTCCCTTCTCTCCCCTCACCCTGTTGCGACAGACAGAAAACAGAAGCTCAAACTTTGTCTGGCAAAAGCAAAAGGCAAAAATGCAAAAAGCCCTTTATTCACTACAAGCTTATCTTTTATACTATTTTACTACATGTGTCTGTGCTACACATCATTGGTCGGTGTTCTTGTCCATCAGTCTTAGTCCAATTTCTGATAGGTGGTCGTCACCTCTCCTCATGCTGGCAAATCTCAAAACACACTCATGCTATTCTTGGTCGTTTTCTTTACTTCCTTCTACTTTCCCAGGCCTGGCCCAAGGGCACAGGTGGTGTTTTCGGCTGCTTTCCCAGGCCTACAGCTGCATCCTCTCGAGGCCGAAGATGTCTGTGCCCCAGTATTGTTCCACATCACCCCAGTAAAAGGAATAGAATAGAAATAATCATTTGGAACAGGAGGGGAGCCATCAGCCTTGGAAAGTGGCGTGTCCCTCTGTGGAGGGAGAGGCACCGGCTTCACCAGCAGATGCTTTGTGTCAAAAGACAGAGTTCCCTATCCCAGGGCAGTTTTCAACCCTCCGGACAAGGTAATATAAACTGCAGAGGGGGGAGTGCTGCAGATCCCTTGTTCCCTGATGCCTCTGCAATAGAACTGTGCAGAAAAAGAGAAGCAGAAATATTCCAGTAGTGACTGAGGAGAATTCTGAAATGGAAGACAAGCAGTGTAGAGACCCAAAATTAATTACTTATGCATAAGTAGTACTTATAATGTGATGGTGTTTAAATGGTACATGACAGAAGCTCTTAATTCTTTTGTTTGGATCAAATCCTTCAAGTCCCTGAGCTTTTGGGCCTGTCCTCATATTCTGCTTTGGAAATGTAAACTAAAAGGAAGAAAATAAGCAGCTAGCATAAATTTAACACTTCACTTTTCCTTGTTGGAACTAAGGCAACTCTAACAGTATTTTTTACCAGACCTTGTTGAAATGTATCTCTTGGAATCTTACAGATTCCTGGAAGAGTGACAAAAATTTTGTTAGTGCAACAATTTTATACAAAGAATACATCTTTTTTGTCATCATCTTTGCTTTTCACTTGTGTAGGATTGTATTCTGAATACAGACATTGAACATGTCATGGATAAGCATATTCAAATGACTTCTTAGGATGGAGAAGACTTGCTTATGAAGAGTCTTTGTGTGCCCTGTCCTGCACGAGAGTGCTCTCAGCTGTGAGTGAGAAATCTTGATGTTATAGTAATCTAAGCAATTATTAAACTTCCTACAAACCTATTGCACATTTGTCATGTGCAAATGTTAAGTTCTTTAAGACAAGAGTTGTTTTTGTCTGCCTTTCTGTTTGCCAACGTCACTTCTCTGGGCCAGGACCTGTCCCTCATTTCAGTGGGCTAACCCCTTGCATGGTCTGACTCCCCAGAGATCTCAATGAGGCAGTGTACCATGGTAGCTAATATATTTATATGGCTGAAAGCTAGTATTGTTTATTCAGTCCACAGTGGTAACCCTGTGTTTGGCTTGGGAATAAATGGCTTATTTACATAAAATGAAATTATAAAAATGGATGACGGGATCACCCGTCTGCTCGCCTCACATTGCTTTCCTCCAGTGGTGTTGTCGTAAAGTTAGAGGCAGGTCAAAGAAACGACATCGTATTGTTCCAAAAACAGGACAGGAACTTTATTGCAATGGTGGAATAATGCAATGTGTGTGTGTGTGTGTATCAGAGGCTGTGGTTCTTATAGACCTGAGTATGGACACATGTCCGAGGACCATTGGTTTCTCTATGCATAAATAATTCCTAATTGGACACACAAACCGCGCATGTCAGAAAACATGACCCCTCACTTTAGAGACCGGATATCTGTTCCAGGTGTTACAGCTTTCCTTCCGTGCATATCACCCTGACGTGTGCAGAAGGTTCCTAGCATAGTCCAACTATTCCACAGAGACCCCAGGCCAGCTGGAGTCTACCCACACACAGTGGCTCCTCGCAGGGCTAATTTGATACTAAATTCCAGTGGAGAGCAAAAGAATAGAGCTTCAAGGCATGGGGGTCGAATTGAAAGTTATGGTACTCATTCTCCATTTTCAACAAAATTTAAAATTGGTTGAAGTAAAGCACAATTCATCTTTGTTCCTGAACCATCACAGTTGCTGAACGGAACTCAAGGATTGAATTATCCTATCTCCAGAAATGTAACAAAATGTCAGCTTGGCACTAATACTCTCAGAATTGCTACATGACAGGGGCGCTGCAAACATACTGGCAGGGCTGCTGTATGTTTCGAGTAACATACTAACATTTAAGAAACCAGGCTGAGAGTAGAAGGGGAACGCCTATATTTGGTAAGCTTACATTGTTGCTGTGTCCTAACATAATTCATTTTGCCTTACATTTCTTAGCAAGAGAGGAAGTTTTTCTTGCTTACTCCTCATGCCTGTCCCAGTCATCCTTTCTTCTGAAATTGGTGAGGATGAAATGGCCTCTCTGTGCTAGCCGAAGATGGATTTGATGACCTAGGAAGGTCATTTCACATTAGCCACAGAAGTAAGACTTTGTTCTGGTTTGGGCCTGGGCTGACTGAACATTTTGAAGCTCTTATCAACCTGGGGTATGGAATCTCTCTCCCGTACTCCTCTGCAGACACAGGCTGACAAGACCTGCTTACAAGCTGACCTCCAGGCTGGAATGTGCACATCAGACCATGATCAGTATTGCTTATCCAGCAGGGAGAGTCACCTCTGCAGGTGAACTGCCCTGTGCCCTGCCAGGGAAACAGCCCTGGTGTGCATCACTCTCATTTAGAGAGTTACTAAGCAGCTTTGTTTTGGTTTCTGAGCTGTGGATCAAAAAGTAGGGGGAGTCTTTTTTTACCTCCTACAAGGGAGATTTTCTTCTCTGTGTCTGTGAGTAGTTGTTATCATGAAGGATGTCCCAGTAGGGACCTGAAGAGCTCTGTGATCCCCTCTGAAGGGCTGGGAAGCCTTACTGGGGGATCCCATTTGGGCAGGTGGATGGTGAGAGGCTGCAAAGGGGCTGTTGGCATTGCTAGCCCTTCTCATCCCAGTGTCCACTAGATAATCAGATATTTTTAGGAGTCCAGAAAAATCACATCTGTAGTTTATATCCATGTCATTTGAAATCTGTCAGATGCAGGTACAGTCAGGTCCTTTTGACAGCTGGGCTGTGCCAGAGATGGAAAACTGCTGCTTGGTATTCTCTTTCTATGGCTCATTTTATACTGGGTGTTAAGGGGGAATTGTTCATGGCATTTGTGCTCCATAACTCAAGGGAAAGGGCAGGTTGCACCATGAGTGCTTCCCCCAAACTGCTTACTTGGTAGGCGTCTGACCCTGCTGCCCGTCACTGGTTTTCACCTGCATTTTGTTCTTCCTGTCCTGCCCATGTTGCTGTGCTCCAGGGAGGACACAGGATCAGGTATGTTGGTCCAACCTTATGTTCAGCCTTTGCCTAGTGACTGGGGGTCTCTGGAGGAGACCACAGGAGGGTGGAGGTCCTTGACAGGGAGAACATGGTGCCTCTTGCACCTTCCTGGTAGGCTCCCAAAGCTTGTCCATAAGGATACAGCCCCTGCATTGAGGGAAAATAGGGTATGTCTTTCAGCTGATATAAAGCAATTACTGTTCTGTGAGGTCAGGAACTGACAAGTAAGTTACCGGTGAGCAGCACTTTTTTTAGTCTGAAGGCACTACCCCTCAGTGAGGGTTTTCGCTTTGCCTTCATTATGTGTCAATAATTTAACATATGTTACAGCTGTTGATAGGGCTTTTTAAATGAGATGCCCTTGTTTTCTCAGACTGAATACGTGCAGTGCTCACAAAAAAACACTGGGTGTGGGTATGTCAGACATGTCAGCTGATTTATTACTGTTATCTGTCACTTGCATTGAATGGTTTTAGTAACTGCCAGAACTAACAGCTCCTTCATAACTGCTGGTAGCTCTGCTATAGCGGTTGCAATATTTTTATCACTTTTTTTTTTTTTTTCAATTTGTGTCATGAGATACAAACTCAATTAACAGGGCAAAATCCTCAACTCATTTGATTTACACTCATGTACGATGGCTGAAAATACAGTCCCACAGGAGAAGAGCTATGAGATTTTCTTCAAAAACTGGTGAACAAAGTATTTCAGGCTGTCTCTGGCCTGTCTACTGCGGGGGCTCTGCCACTGCAGGGCATTTCCCATGCTCCGATGGCCATTTTCACATGCAAGAAACACCTTTTTACTTGGTATTATGAGTAAAATTGTCATAATTGCTTCACAAGTGCATTATAAACCTTTTTGTCCAGGTGCCTGTGCCTTAAAGCTGGAATCTGACATTTCTTCTCCCCTGAATTCAAATCTTCAGCTGTGGATTTTGTGCTCTGACCTACTTAAGAAGTTGCTTGTGGCAGAACCTCAAACAGGCCCCTGTTTTGTAGCTAAGTGGTTGCAGTCGTGTTTTATTTTTGTGGGTTTTAGCTGCTTCTTCATCAGAAAATAGCCAGCTGATTTTACTTTTTGTCTCTGTCCCACCTGCCCGGCCTGCTGGTGTTCTTGGAAAGGCCTCAGGATAACTGCACAACACAATGGCCTCAGCCACAAGGACCTTGCTTGGGAGAGTTTCTGCCACAGCTCCACACAGGGCCAGGAAGCAAAATAAAAAGTTTGGGCTAGGAAGTGCAGCTTATCCTTATCCAGCAGGACCTTAATGGTTTGGAGGAAAAAGTTCACCTTTCTCTTCTTCACGCTGGCTCTGCATCATCGCTGCTGTTACCCAAGGGGGACAATGCTATGCCTCTCCTGCCATAGGGATGTGTGGGAGCGTGAATCAGCCATCCTGATGAAGGTCAGGCTGCAGCCTCTGGGTGGGACAGGCTGGAATCCTTGGGAGTTAGGTATTTTCCCAATGTTTAACCTAAACCTCCCTTGACACAGCTCCAGCTGTTCCCTCAGGTCCCGTCGCTGGTCACCACAAAGCAGAGATCAGTGCCTGCCCCTCCACTTCCCATCATAAGGAAGTTGCAGACCCTGTTCGGGTCTCCCTTCAGTCTCCTCCGGCTGAACAGACAAGTGAGATCAGCTGCTCTTCATATGGCTTCCCCTCCAGACCCTCCATCATCTTCATAGCTCTCTTTTGAATGGTCCCATCCCTGTCAGCAGGATCCCAGCTCTTTTCCAGGGACAGATAGGTGACCTTCCACAGGACCCCACTGTGTGTAACTACTCTTTCATTAAAAAGTTAAAAGGATTAAGAGCTGGCTGAGACGTCAAAAAGTAGAGGCAGCAGAGAATTATCAAGTAATGAGGGCTGCTTGCAGTGAGGTTCTTTGGGGATTAATACTAACATGAAAATTGTCCAGTGCCAGTGAGGACCTAGGATGTAAATGCAGAAAGCCTGGTCGTAAATGTGTGTCTGTGAGAAAGATACATTTTAAATGAATGCACTTTGAAAGTTCTCATATGACAGATTTAAGGGTGTTTCTCTGACCTTAATTTGTCCCTCTCCTGTATACTTTGTGGCACTGCCATCAATTACATGGTTTTCACCACGCAGTGAGATTGTAATACTCTTGTGTGACTTCCCCAGCAATGCTGTCGCTGTGTAAGGACATGAACATCTCTACAGATTGTCCCCTTAACGCCTTTTGCACAGAATAATGCAAAAGCCTCTCTCTGGTCTTGCTGTGGGAGATTCCAGACCTGTTAGTGGCCAAAACCCTTTACTAGTTCATATGAAATATGTTGCTGACCTCATTCGAGCAGTTACTGATTAAAACTGAAAATCATCACAGCTGGTGCCAGGTGAAATATTAGTTGGATAGCTCAGACTGGAAGCACAGGGGACAGAGAACTGCATGTGCTCTCTGCTTGGGCAGGCACTACCCCCGGCCAGGACAAACAACTAGTAAGGCAGTGCAGGGATGCTTTTTTCTTGTTTTCTGTGGCATAACTGACCTGAACACAAACCAGATCCATTCTTCTGTGGTATTAGCACATTAAAAAAAAAAAAAAAAAAAAAAAATCACCTTAATAATTGTTTTTTTTTATTGGGGTGTTTCAGCAATTCCGTGGCAATACAAGGAGATATGATCTGTTAAAAACATAACAAGGCGCTTTCCAGCCCCTGTGTTCATAGGGATCCAAGATCCCATTTTCAGGTATCCAGCAAGAGGCGTGCTTCCAGAGGAAAGGTTTCAGGAGGCCTCAAATGACTGAGATTTTCTGCAAGTGGTCTCCTGTGGAGTCACCCCTCGCTTTTGGGACACTCTTTTCGTGACCAAAATTTTACCCCATATATTGGAAAACTGTGTGTCTTTGTGTATGCTGACTTCAGTGCACTTAATTTCTGACTTTCTAGTCTTGGCACCACAGTGCTTTCCTGTTCCTTCAAAAAAAAAGCAAACCCACACACCCCTCAAAAAGCCTTTGCATTCTCTGCTTGCTCAGTTACTCTGATTCTTGATCTTTCTGTGCTTTCTGCTACATCTTTACATTATTTCTGCCAGATCATCAAATGTCTAGCAGAAATAAACTCTTAATCGGATGTGACTGCATTTCTATTTTTGAAAGCCATCTAACATGGTAAATTAAATCAGGAAGGAAGTTGGGGGGTTGGATTGTGCTGTGATCTCTGATATAAGTTGAAATATTGGTTGAAAATAGGTTTTAAACCCCTTTGAATTAGTGCCATCGGATGTAATACAAAATACATAGTGTTTCAGGGCATCTTCTCAAATAAAGGTCAAGAAGAGAGTGAAAGTAAGTTTTATCCTGTTTTAAATATATGTCAGTAACAATATATTCATTATCTTAAGCTACTTTGCATATTTTCTATGACAGAGTTATATTTAATCAATGAAACAGGGGTTTTTTCAGTTGTATTTTTAGCAAGATAATTTTAAAGACTGTCTTTTAAAAATTGTTTTTAAATCTGCTTTTATATGAATGTCTCAGGCTTAATTTCTACAGTCTGAAAACAGATTTCCAATGGTCATGAAAATGCCTACGTGATTTATCTTGAGGTCAATAGGAATTTTGTTGAGGCTGTGGAACCAGAGGGATAATAAATGCCTCTAGTGCATTGCGTGCACAGTGATGGTTGATGCATGGTTCATATGAGCCATTTTAATCTCTGAAATAAAATAGGTGGAAATGGTGGTTGTAGCCAAATCATCATAGCGATGCACTATCAGTGTAGAGTCTTTGTGGCCTTCTTCCATCTCTTTGTGAACCAGGATATTGTAACACCCAACTTTGTACGGTAAATGGGCTCTAGAAATTTGTTGAGAAACTGTCTGCTGAAGGGGTTGCCTTCCCCAAGGCTTCTGACATGGACCTAGCAACTTTAAGAAGACATTGCCTTGGTTTAAAGCCTCTCCCACCCAAAGTCAGGGTGAATTTCCCTAGCAAATCAGTTCTGCCTGCATCTTGCCGTTTGATAACTATGCCAAGTGATTTGTTTTGGTTTAATTCACATACTTGTGTTAGTTCGTGGTAAGGTAGCTGTCAGAGGAGCTTTCAGAGGTGGCAGTTGGTGGTAGGGCTCTGCAGGCAGGTATGTGAAATGAGAGGTAATGGGCAAGTGTGTCTGCCCCTTCCAGAAGTGTTTTAAGTTGGAGGAGGGGCAGGAAAGGGGCAGCAGAGCTTATCATCCTGCCCCTCTACTCAGCCCCAGTGAGACTTCGTCTGGAGTGCTGTGTCCAGTTCTGGGCTCATCAGAACAAGAGAGACTTGGAGCTCCTGGGGTGGGTCCAGCAGAGGCCACAAAGGTAGTGAGGGGAGTGGAGTGTCTCTCTGATGAGGAAAGGCTGAGGGAGCTGGGCCTATTCAGCCTTGAGAAGAGACTGAGAGGGGACCCCATCAATGTCTGTCAGCATCTGCAGGGAGGGGTCAGAGGATGGACCAGGCTCTGATCAGTGGTACCGAGCAATAGGACGAGAGGCAACGGGCAGAAACTGATGCATAGGAAGTTCCACCTGAATATGGGGGAGAACTTTCCTATGTGTGTGGTTGTGCACTGGAATGGATCACCCCGGGAAGTTGTGGAGTCTCCCCAACTGCTGATATTCCAGAACCATTTGGATGCAATCTTGTGCCATGTGCTCTAAGATGACTCTGCTTGAGCAGAGAGGTTGAATCAGATGACCCAGTGGGGTCCCTTCCAACCTCACCCATTCTATGATTCTGTGAAATATAAGTGGCAGTTCCCAGGGATCTTTCTTCTGTCGTCATCCACCATGAGCAGCACATGGAAAGAAAGTTAATCCCTCTGGGTACCTGGGTCACCCGTGCCCTTATGGGGGTGTCCACCCATCCCCAAGGTCTCACACCCCACCGCCTCAGGGCAGCAAGGAGGAAGAGAAGAAGGCATTTTTCTCTAGTGGGTTCAGCAAGGTAGGAGGGAATGTGATTTCAGATAGCCCACTTGGTTGGGTTTTCATAAGGAGTGGGGCATAGGAAAAAACATCTACTATGAAATACTCTGATTCTGAACCTAAGTGACCTTTCCAACACCAGTACAAGTTTCTGAAAGCCTTCATGTTTGGAGGGAGCCAGAGCAGTTTTATGCTCAGGTGTGTTGTAATATTTATTGAATCATTTTAAAAGGGCCAAAGTGTTGTTCAAAATACTGTTTATTTTGTAAGTACAAATTTTGCTGAGAGTGTTTGGATTTCCTGTAACCCATGTAAGGGCTTCTTTTTGTTTGTTTGTTTCATGTGTAATGAACATCTTTTAAAATCTGCATGGTTTGTAACCTGGGTCCCAGTTCAGCTCCCACGGAATCAGCAGGAAGTTTCATGCTGTTCATGGGCTATGGTGTAGAAGGCTGGGGAAATGTCACCTTTCTACTGGTAATGCCATCCTCTCCTCCTCTAGCTGAGCAGAAATGGTGTTTGCTTTTCAGTTCTTCTGCTGACTCAACCAGTCAGGAACACAACTGGCATTGATTATGGTGGCTTAACAGCCAGTTATGGCTTTTGGGAGCTGAATCCCTTGCACTTCAGAAAGAGGACCAAAGCTATCAAATCATTTCCCTGCTGATCTTACAGAAGTATTTCTTAACTGATCACATGGATATAAATTTTATTAGGACTCCCCTGGATGTCTTAATCTCTCAAGCACTGCATTTACAATGGAGTGTAATTTCTATTTAGAACCTGAAGCAAAGTCATATACTAAACACAAGACTGTGGAGTTTGGCTCCATGAGAGGTACTTTGATGTAAAGCTGATACAGTTGGAGACTATTTTCTTAATGTCAGGACGGAAAACAATGAATATTGCAATACATAGCCCATATCTGGCAGTTTCCAGTGAATTGGCTATATAGAATAAATGAATGGTTTGAGTTGGAAGAGACCTCAAAGATCATCTCATTCCAACCCCCTACCATGCACAGGGATGCCATTCACTAGATCAGGTTGCTCAGAGCACCATCCTGCTGAGCCTTTGAACACTTCCAGGGATGGGACTGCCACAGCTTCTCTGTGCAACCTGTGCCAGGGCCTCACCACCATCACAGGAAAGCTTTTCTTCCTCATATCTAATCTGGGCCTACCTTCTTTTAGTTTGAAGCCACATCACTCCAGGCCCTTGCAAATAGTCTCTCTCCATCTTTCCTGTGGGCCTCTTCAGGTGCTGGAAGGCTGCAATTAGGTCACCTCAAAGCCTTCTCTTTTCCAGGCTGAACAATCCCAGTTCTCTCAGCCTTTCCTCACAGCAGAGGTGCTCCATCCCTCTGATCACCTCGGTGGCCTCCTCTGGACTGTCTCCAGCAGGTCCATGTCCTTCCTGTGCTGGGACCCCAGGGTTGGAGGCAGCGCTGCAGGTGGGGTCTCAGCAGAGCGGAGCAGAGGGGCAGAATCCCCTCCCTCCCCTGCTGCCCACACTGCTTTGGATGCAGCCCAGGACACGGGGGCGTTTCTGGGCTCCCAGTGCCTATGGCTGGGGTACATCCAACCTCTCATCCACCAGCACCCCCAAGTCCTTCTCGTCAGGGCTGCTCTCAGTCGGTTCATCCCTAGCTCAGATTGATACCAGGGGTTGCCCTGACCTTGCATCTTGCACTTGGTCTTGTTAAACCTCATGAGATTCACACTTCTTGAGCTTGTCCAGGTCTCTCTGGATCGCATCCTTCAGGTACATCCACCACACCACTCAGCTGGGTGTCATCAGCAAATTTGCTGATGAAGAAGGTGGAGTGGTAACAGAGACAATACCGACATAAATAGCTGGTCTTCTGTCATCTCTAGGGCTCCATTTGAAAGGCAGTGTGATAATGAAAGCACATAACGTTGCTCAGACATTAATATCTACTGCCCTGGTCTGCAGGTCCTGCTGTAGCTGCTCCCTGAATTTAAACAGGTACTTACTCTGTGTGTCTGCACCAGCTGGCATAGGCTTAGCACAGCCTGTGCTGCATAGAGTGACATGGAGTCTTTTGTGTTGGTGCTGGTGAGGGTATGTCCAGCAAGACAGATGAAGTACGGAGTTTTGTTCCCCACATAATGCCTTTCACTGCAGTGTCAGCCAGGGAGCAGATGACGTTCTGTAGCAATGAATGACGAAAGGGGAGTGATGACTCCAGACGGGAAAAAGTTATCAACTTGAGCAAATAGTTGATTTCCTGGAAGATTCCTTGTACTGAGATAAGTGGTTAAAGGCAGCCCAGCTACACTTAATAAAGCAAAAATGTAATCTTTTTAGCAGCTCACTTTAGTGCTCTCCTATTATCACTTTAGTAAGAGGATGCAAATGCCTTGCTTCAGGGTATTTGCACAAGTGGTGCATCTGTCCTGTTGTTTCCAAAGCAGGAGTTTAATTCCAAAGGAGGCATTTAAAATTCCTCAGATGATCTAAGTTATAGGTAATTGTTAGTGTTCTGTCACTGAACTTTTTTTGTAGTCTGTTTAAAGCAGGACATTTAGAAATTTCCCAGTGCCTCTGAAAGTTGGCAGAGGCTGTGTGGCATGCTGAGTTGCTCCGCTCCATGCCCATCTCTTGGCTGCCTGGCCTGGATTCACAGTGGTCCTGGCATTATTAAGGATCTCTGCACACACAGTACTTCTCCAGAAGTCTATTTATAATGCACACTTGAAGGAAATATAAATTAAGGTGTATACTATCATGTGACAGAGACAGGACATGTTTAAGGGCTGAGTGGAAGGCAGGTCAGTTAACGTTTGTTTTGCCAAATAGAAAATACAAAAAATATATATGAAATGCTCTATCTTTCAAGAAAAATTAAATTTATTAGTCATTCTGTAATCAGATTACTTCAGAAATGCCAGAGAGTAACAACTGCTGTATTCCTGCTTGTGAGGTGCTACGCATCTGGAATTGTTTTCCTGATGTTTCAAAGGAAGTAAAATTGGGTTTGTTCTCCTGAGAGTCAATTAGTTCTCTGCTGGTAAATATTTCGAAATCTGTAGGTAAAAAAGGATAAAGCTTCATCAGTGCTACCGAGAGCAGGTCAATTGTGTAACTGCTTCTGCAGAATTCATTAGCAGAGTAACATGTTGAAGCAGAAGGTTAATTTGCAGATATTTGTGCTCCTCAGCCCCAAGTCCTCCAAGCTGTAAGAATTCTGCATGCACTGAGAACCCCAGTGCCCACAGGGGACCAGTTAACCAGCAGAAGTCCCATCTTCTGGTTTCCAACTAAAACAGGAGTAACACACTTTACAGGTGTAATCTGGTAAAACGAGGGAATCTACGTGTCAGTGGCTTTGTCTACTGATGGCTTTGTATTGTGGGAATACTGCTTTGGCCCTTAAATTCTCAGATTTGCCACTGTCAGTCTCCTGTGCCTTTCCAAGGACCAGCTTTGTGACACTGTAGACTGTGACCAGCATTTTAATTCCAGAATACAAACTGCTACAGGGGGAAAGATAATTATGATACAAATGCTCTTGTTTTCTTTTCTCTAAAAAAAAACCCATAGGGATGTGGTGTTGCAAGTTAATGTAAAGGAAAGCAAAATTAGCCCTAAGAGATAAAAATAGCTGCTTAGTCTAAGTTCAGCTTTTAGAAAGAAACTGGTTACAGTGAAAAATCCCTGCTCCTTTTATGTGGATGAGGGGCGGGGGCCGGGCTGTGAAATCCAGGATGTCAAACAAGCTGCAGATTCTTACAAGTTGTGCTCATACATTAAAAAGTACTCATTACGCTTTTTAAAGAAGGAGGCTGCCCCTGTTCTCCAGTTTATAAATATTTCATGCTGAAATAATGCATGAGGTAGCAGAGCTCACACCACGCTGCAGGGCTGGAATCGCTCTTTTCGGATTCTGATTGAAGTGAATCACTGGGGAGCTGTGCATGTGCTGAAGGCAGCGGACCCAAATCTGCCCCTGCAGGGTTTGTGCTCACAAGTGTAGGAAGGAAGCTGCTTGGCTGTGGTGCTTGCTCTCTAGGTTGAGCTTTAAGTAAACAGGAGAAAAAGTAATGTTGTGTCTAATGTTACAGTGTAATGCGATTACGAATTCATTGCCCTTTTCACCAGGTAGTGGGTAAGTGTGTGACTCATTAAGAAAAAAGCTGCCTATTTTTGCATCGTCTTTTTTTTTCCCATTTTCTGGCCCAAAGGTTCAGATTTTGGGCAGCTGGTGCTTAAGTAGGGTAATTAAAGAGTCAGTCTCAGGAGGCATTTATGGGACAGAAGGAGAAAACCTCCTTTCCTTTTTGAGGCTTTGGAGTGAAAAGGTAGATTCCCTGAGCATCAGGTCAGGAGTGTTCCATGGAAATGAGGTTTGGCTGCAGCAGCGCGTGGTGGTGGAACCACAAANAGGCCCGAGGGAGTGGCCAGCCCCATGGTTACTGCTCCCTCCACAGAGGCGCCCCCCGTCCCCAGGGAAGCTCCATCTGCTAGCCCCCAAGCAGGGTGTGGGGAGAGGTAAAATGAAGTTCTGGGGATGCCGTGCAAGGAATGCATTAATGTCCATTGCAGCTCATAATTTATCATGGAAATTAGGTGTACAGGGAAGACTGTATAGTGCAATTCAGTACTATTTGTATTCCCCATGTCAGCTCATTTTATCTACATAAACCACTTAATTTCCTGCACTCCATCTCTCCTAATACTTGATTTTGTTATGAAGCCCACAGAATATGGGGATTCCTGGAGGTCATGTGTTTCTAGGCATCTGAGAAGGAATATGGAAATGGAGCTGAAATAAACACACTGTCAACTAAAATATTCTAATGCTTCCTTTTCTGAATCACTAGTAATTTGCATGATCTGGTGAGAGCTACTGGGAAAAAGCCCTCGGAGAAATATTACAAAATGCCCAGATGATTTGCATATTTAAACAATTTATTCAGCAATCTGTTAAATCTTTAACGACCCATTGAAACAGAAAATACAAATCACCCTATATGTTAGTACAAATGAGGTTTCTTTGTTGAAAGATAAAACTTAATTGTACAATTGTGCATTGTACAATTGTACATCTGCAGGCACAATTTTTTATCCTGTTAAACCTTTATAAGGTCAATAATTAATTGTTTTAACAAGCCAGTGGTTTGTTGGGGATTATGTGCATTGTCCCTGTTCCTGATGCATGGAAAAGAAACACATGTTCCAGCCAGACTGTATTTCTTGTGATTCATCAGAATTAGCTCAGCTAATACTGGGATTTCCTCCCTCTTGGTTCCTTCTGTGAAAGTATCAAGGAGATAATTCAGGTTGAAATGCTGCATTGAGGACTAGTGAAAGTCACAGGTAAGTTTTTGGCTGTGGCACTGATGTCCTGGGCAGCCTTGGGCAAGCTGTTGTCAGCTCGGTCTGTAAATGCATTGAAGAAATCAAGTGATCCCAAATTCATGAGTATGTGTGTACAGTCTTTTTTATTTTCTTTTTTTTCTGGCTGAGCATGTTCGTAGTTTTAGTTGAAACCCTATGGTACTGTTAGTCATAATAAAGAATATTCCCTGTTTACTGGATGCACTTTGATGGAATTCAAGAGTGAAATTAAATTGGAATTACCTCCACATTTCATGCTGCCCACAATCCCAAAGCTGCTAGGAACCAGATACTGCTTTACAGCTCCTTTTGGAAGTAGCAGAAAATAATTTCTCGCCCCCACCCTCCCCTTTGGTTACAGTGAGGCACCATGAGATGCAGTTGTCCAAACATTTTAAATGAGTGAGGGATGGGACTATATCATCATTCGGAACCCATTTCTCCTGAAATTTGGTCCCTTGCTCCATTAACTGCATTTCTATGCAAATCTTTACCCAATGCAGATTGGCAGGGCCTGGCCTCCATTCCTGATCTTACCCTGCAGATAGTTGGCCCTGATGTTGGAATTTGGTTTTTTGAAAAGTTTTTTTCATTGTTTGAAAAGAAACCGGTCGTTCTAGCTGCTGACACAGGAGACTTAGAAACTGATTGGCAAATCTGAATGCAGAAAACAGACTCTGGTTGAAATCCAAGTGCATATGTGATACTGGTTGTTTTTAACCTTACTGTAATCAACTCTTTTATTGTGGATAATTAAGTGCTTGGAATTCTTTTGTCTTGCATTAGTTGTTTCAAACATCAGGAACAGAGTGGTTGTTGTTTTTTCACAAAATGTAAACTCATAAATAGATTAGCAAGTAAAAATACTGACAGACTGACAAGGAAGAATTATGAAATGTAAAACTTTAATCAGGAAAAAAGGGTAGTACTGGTGCTGTTACCTCAGCAGCCTGAATTGTGCCAGCACCTTCTGTGTTTCTGTGGTGGGTTGACTTCGACTGGATGCCAGATTCCCACCCAACCACACTCTCACTCTTCAACAGGTGGACAGGTGGGAGAAAATAACATGAGAAAGCTCTTGGGTTAACATAAGGACCAGGAAATCACTTACCCAGTACCATCCTGGGCAAAACAGATTTGACGAGGAAAATTAATTTATTGCCAGTTAGAATAGAGTTGGATGGTAACAAGGACTAAAACTAAAACACCTTACCCCTGCCATCTCCCCTTTTCCCAGGCTCAACTTCACTCCTTTATCCCCAACTCCTCTGAGCAGCGGAGAGGGATTTTGGCGATGGGGGTGTTGCCGTTGGTCTGTAGCAGTTCCTCTCGGACTCCATTCTCCGCACACTTTTCCCAGGCTCCAGTGTTGGGCTTTCCATGGGCTGCAGTCCTTCGGAACAAACCTAACCCAGAGTGGGCTGCAGCTTCCTTCAGAGCATATTCTGCTCTGTTGAGGCTTTTCCAGATAACTGTGGTTGAAAATGCAGGGGGGTAGGCTTCCTGATTTTAAATCATGACATTAAAATTACGTTAATTGGATTTACCACACAAAAATCCTCAAAACCTTTTATAAGTCAGAAATTAGACATACAAATCCTTCCATGCCCTTAGAGTACAAATCCTGCCAATAAATCCTAAGTACTCTTTCAAATAGAAATCCTTTCTTTACCCTTGGGACAGAAATCCCTGATTTATGAATCAGGATGGTAAAAATCCCAGGGTTCTACCAGGTTTACAAAACCTGGCATAATTTTTAAATGGAAAATTCTGGTCTTGTTTTTCTGGGTTTTGTGTGACTTTATCCCCAGAAGAACATTGCATGTTTTACGTCTACCTCTGCTTCTGCAAGGTCTTGGAGTAGGTTCTGGTGTTTTATTTCAGCCTGGGTTATCAGAATGACTAATAAATTTAATTTTTCTTACTGAACACGGCAGAAAGGCAAGGTTAGGTTGCCCTCTCTGGAGACTTCAAAAGGTTACATGGGAGAGGCAATGGAGTGTGGTTTGTTGCTGGCCCCTCTTGGCAGTGATGTGGCTCCCTTTGGTTGGTGCAGTTAGAGGACAGCTTCTCCCAGGCTCACTGTCCAGGCCACCCTCTTGTTCCTGATCCTGAGATGAGAGGCAGGACTTGTGGAGGTCCTGTGAGGATCAAAGGGGTGGGGAGCTCAGCAGCAGGCCTTGGCAGGAGATCAGCCTGGCAAAATCCAGAAACCAGCAGGACAAAAATAATCCTGAAAGGCTGCTCAAAAGGAAAAATCACTTTTGCCAAAATGATAGTGGAAACTGACATGTATTAAAAGGGATTTCTGATACAAGACTAAATTTGCTTCTGAATAGAATGGAAAATAACTTTTGCCTGTAAGTAGATCTTTTCTCCTCTTCTGACCATCATGTTTGTGTCTTCCTGCAGACTGCCCTGGTTTCCATTTTCCCCACTGTCTTCCTTCCTCCTTGCTCCTCCAGGCAGATTGTTTAGGTGCTGACAAAGTGAGAAGGAAACATAAAGACAGCCTTAACCACGTGTTCACACTGCACTGAAGTTGCATGGCTGTCCTTCTGCACAGGGTCCATCTCACCTGTTTTCCCTTGCAAAGTTTGCTCCCTGCAGCCAAGGGTGCAGCTGCAGCTCAGGTAACATGGCTGGGGGGCCCTGGCTCAGCAGTACCAGTGCTCACTGTGTTGCTTCACGCTTTGAAAAACTTGAGTGACTTTCTGGAACAGCTCCAGAGACTTTCCACATGAAACTGTTCCCGGAGGCATGGCAGAGGTGGCAGGAGCCTCAGTCAGCAGTGGTTTTTATTACAGCCCATCCCTACATGGGAACAGAAGCTTTCAGAGCATTACTCAGGCAATTACTCTGTTTAAAAAAAATCACAGTGGTGAGATGGAAAACCCAAATACTTCCATCCATCAGTGGATGTATTGTTACCACTGAAAAACTGCCTTAAAGACCTCTTCGCTCTATTTTTTGAAATGCTAAGAGAGCGTTGTGTGATATTTTGCATCATTTGCTTGTACAAATGTTGTCGTTGGACTCCTCTTAATGTCATTCTACTTCATATAATCCTTGAAAGAAATATGGACTTGGATGTGATGCACAATGTGAGGAGAGCCTGATAGACCTGGGTCAGAGGATTTAATGTTTGGTAGGTCCATGCTGGAAGCAGTTGCCAGCTTGACTTCTGCTCTGCAACTTAATTCTGCACATTTATCCTGCTCACTCTACTATTATCTAGTACAAAGCCAAGAGTTTAAAACAAACTGACTTCCTTGAGAAACACCTCCTCGGAAACCCCTTAAAAATACTTTTGATCAGGTGACTAGTCACACTCCCAAAAAGCCAGAGGGAAAACTTAGAAGAATGTGGTTACAGTCTTTAGTTATCTCAAAATCTGACTTTCCTTTGCATTTGACTCACTGGTGGCACATAAAATTATTTACATGGTTTTAAAGTAGAAGGAGGTAGATTCAGAGAAGATATAAAGAAGAACTTTTTTGCAGTGAGGGTAGTAAAACACTGGAACAGGTTGCCCAGAGAGGCTGTAGATGCCTCATCCCCGGAAACATTCAAGGCCAGGCTGGACATGGCTCTGAGCTGAAGTTGACTGAGTTGAAGATGTCCCTGTTCATTGCAAGGGGGAATGGACTAAATGACCTTGAAATGTTCCTTCCAACCCAAACTGTTCTATGTTTGTATGATCTGTCAAACCCATCTTGGGCCATTCTCCTGTCATGCTTATGGAGATAAGGGATGAGGATAGGCCATCTTAGTACAGACTTGATGCCATAGCCTGGGACTTCCCATAACCCGGAGGATTTCCGTTGTGAACACCCCGGGGGGCAGACTCTGATCATCTGGGCACTTCACACAGTAAGGCCAAAATTTCCATAGTCTGCAAACTTCATGGACAGGCATTATACCATCGACCCAGAGAGAGCCTGGCATGAATTCAGGTTGTTTTTCCTGACTGTCTGAAGCCCTGTTCTGCCCAGGATGCACTGTTCTTCCCATGTGTATGCAATACAGTACATATGCATATGTTTCTTTCTAAGAAGTATTTGTTTTCAAGGTGGTTAATGAGAAGCTTGAGTTCAAAAAGGTGACAAAGCAAAGCTCCAGTGTGACTGTGTCTTGCCTTACAAAAGTGTGAAGAATATTAGCAGAGTGTACTATTACAGATTTCAGAGGAAACAATGTATTTACCTCGGAGTAGCTTCATTCTTTTATTTGTTACAGCTGGAATTACCCCAGGAATGACTGGTATGTACCTTCTTTATAGCCCATGCTGTTACTTGTCCTGTGGTTGTGCTTGTTGTGACTGCATGCTCTCTCTTTGTGTCATTTTGAAGGTATTTTATGAACAATGCAAACAAATTCAGAACTTGATGAGAAAGAAGAACAAGAGTGACTTACACTGATGCCAAACTCAGAGTCAGTGGTTAATAAAAGCATAGTTGAGAGGTCTTTCTTTATTAGAGATGTGTGATTTTTTTTTTCCTGTTTGCCAAGAATGCAGAGCTTTCCATGACAAAGGAAGTAGGGAGTAATATAATGTCAGGAATCTTGTGTCCAACTCCAAGATATGTGTAATGAATGAATAGTTTTGCCTGACAGGCAATGAATTTTAGAAAAGGTTGGATTTACACCGCATAGATAACGTTGAAAGAATTATGTTGCCAGTGCCATCATGGCTTCGAAAACATTTTGTATTCATACAGACTCAATGCTAAGGTAAAATAACTGTTTCCAATCACCAAGTCCTGAGCCAAGAGCTTGCCTGATTCCTGAAGTAAAGAAAATGCATTAATAATTCCTACTTTATTTGAAAGATGGGGAAGTTGACACAAAGATTAAAAGAACTGAAATGTTGAAGGAGGAGGGGAACACATTAGTGGGGATTTTGATCAGGCTTGTTCTACAAAATATATTTTATTATATACCCTCTTGGCTTTTCTTCCTAGTTCAAAAGTGCATGGCAGTACCATTAAGATTCCCAGGGGAGCGGGTACTGTCTTCTTGCATTACATTTGTGCCATCATTTCACTCCTGGTTTTTTAAGGTCTGAGTATGGAATACTGCTCTGAGAAATGCATGTTCTTTGTCAAAGAACTCAATCTTTGCTACAGCACCAGTTGTGTGACAGAAGGGACATCACAGAGATTGACAGGGGCTTAGAGCCATGCATGGCCCATAGAGCATGACAGGATCTCAGCATAGGAAGGTCTCAGTGTTGTGCTTAAAAGGCTCTTCTGCAGTCTGCCATGAGAATTTCATGGAAGCATTACAATCTCCTTTTTCCTACCACTTCTACCATGAATGCCAATTTACTTCCTTTTTCACCCCCATCCCCTCCACTGCTTTTCATTGTGCATGTTTATACTGGAGCAAAAGGAGTGTAATCTCCCGCCCTTCTTATTTGCAGACTTTTTACTGACATTTCACATGAATACAAATGGCTGCACCAAAGTACAAAACACGATGAGGAATGGAATGTGCTACCAGATTTTTTCCCTGTTTATTAACAGATAGATGAGAAGACCTATGCCTTTTCTCCTCGGGAGTGACCCCATTCCCCACAACTTCTTGCCCCATGATTAAGTGCCGTGAAAAAGGAGTATTCTGTATTTATTTGGACTTCAAGAAAGCTGGAGGCCTTTTCTCCCCCATTTTACACAACAAGTAAACCTACAGTGCTATTCTTTCCCTTGGATTCATTCTTTCCATTCATCCTCCAGTCAAAATCTAGTGGTTACTGTACAAAAGAGGGGAAGTGCCTGAAGTTTCCAGCAACTACAGTAGCTTTTCTGCAGCCATGGATGTTTATGTTTTGAGCACATCCAAGGGTTAGTGTTTCAATAAGTGTCCTGTTTACCACAGTGCCTGAGGCAGGAGAAACACCCAATAAACCCAAAGTCTGTTTTTGAACTGAGATGCCTGGATGAGATTGGAACTACCTGTAGTACGTTCTGGGGCTGCATTTTTCCATTTATTGCCAGCCTTGCAGCAATGCCGTGATCCATAACTTCTTGAGTTTTGGTTCATATTTAGCCCAGATGCTTGTGTGAATCAGGTAGTATGTGTGACGATCTGAAATCCTGGGTTCATTTTTTTTCAGGAACTGCTGCAGTTCAACCTCTTTGTGCCTCCTCTTCTTTTGTAAACCAGGGTTGGTGTTAACTTGCCTTACTGGAGTGCTTTTATAAAGCTAATTTGCAGTCTTAGACAAGATTTGTAAAACCCAGTTAGGGACACCAGCATCAACTTACACAACTTAAAAAATGTGATTTCTAGTGTTTATCTTGCCAACACAAACCTGCTACATAGGAGTAAATGTATAAAAGAATCAATTTGTCTTTTCAGATAGTGAAGAGTTAACAGGCACTGGAGGCACAATCCAGCCTGTGACCTCTGGTTTGTCCAGCTATGCTGTCCCTTCCAGCATGACATCTGCATTTTATTTGATTGCTTCAGTCAAACTTACTCAGATCCTGTCCCCAGGAGTGAAGACTGGTAGGGTGTAAAAGGACTAAATATAATCTACTTCTGCCTGTTTAGCCCCAGGACAGCAGTAAATCTTCTTTCTGTCATCACTGTACCTTTTAGGCTATGATTTTCTTGGCTGCATTTCCCAGCTTTGCCCTTCTCACACTCTTTCCTTTACAGCTCCATATAATAGGATGCTGCACTCATACTAAAAAAAAATCACCTAAGTTTTCCCTGTAGAAGGTTAACAGAGTGGACACAGGAGTTGGTGAGAGGTGTGAACTGGCTTTATCTTCATAAATTTAGATGGTGCACCTGTATTTGCTGAGTTCAGCCTTATAGACAGATAATGTTTCTTTCCCTTTTGTGCTTTTGGGATTGTCTTTATTTTCTCTTTCCCTATTAAATGATGGACATTTTTGTTGTGGGTTGTTTTTCTGGAAATGATGGCTAACCAGCAACTATCAAATCTTTGTAAATGTTACTGCACTGC
Source organism: Grallaria varia (assembly GCA_013396735.1). Taxonomy (NCBI): domain Eukaryota; kingdom Metazoa; phylum Chordata; class Aves; order Passeriformes; family Formicariidae; genus Grallaria; species Grallaria varia. The sequence goes on from VWZG01010838.1 coordinate 223,285, forward strand.
TAAATAGGGAAGTTTTTCCCCTTCAATTCTATTTTTGCTTTCTGTTTAAACTATTGTCACTTATCTCCAGTGTTTCAGTATACATTTTAATCAATGGCCTGTTGCCTCAGCTTGGTTCACAAAAAGCTGTTCTACCACTGATTTTATGTCATGTCCGCTTGAGACCAGAATAGGTGAGCTTAACTTCTGAGCACCTGTGTGTTACATTTTTAAATATAATGTACTCTTTGCTGGTCTGTGCCAGTTCTGATATCTCTATAGTGAATTGCTTCATATTTGCTCTCAGCAAGCAGAAAATTTTGGTAGAGGCAGAAATTTCTACTGCCCTGATTTAGAAGTCACGTTAACATTGCCAAAACAACAAAATATAAAGGCCAGGCATTCAATGAAAAACTGTGTCACCTGCCCTAAAATTGCAGTCAAGTGCAGTTAAGGTAGACTTGCTCCAATTTTGTGTTTTCTTAATACATCAGGCTGTAATCTGGGACAATCGAGTAAGTAAGCAGCAAACCTGAATGGTCCCTGCAACGTGGATGGAAATTCCTGGGGAGGAGATGCAGAGGGCAGCTAAGGCCCAGTCTTGGGGGTTTCCAAGACACATCCTACCGTCTCATCAGCTGAAAACCTGACTCCTCCTGGCATAGGTGGGTACTTGGGTATCTGGGAACATCTCTCTCTGAGCATCTGAGTCATTGAAAAAATATTGGATTTAGGGCTCTAGATTGTTTATCTGTTTGTGGTGGTTTGACCCTGGATGGCTGCCAGATGCCTTCCCAGCTGCTTTATCACTCCCCCTCCTGAATATGGCAGGAAAAAAATATAAGATGGCAAACCCTGTATGTTTTGATGAGGACAGGATATCACTGGCCAGTTGCCATCATGGGCAAACCAGGATCGACCAGGAGAAAACTTATTCAATTTATTGCTAATTAAATATAGAGTCAAAGGGTGAGAAACAAGAGAAAAACTAAAACACCTTCTGCTTTCCTCCTCTCCTCCCTCTTTATCCCAGCCTCAACTTCACTCCTTCATCCCCAGCGTCTCTCCCTCCTCATTCTGAGTGGCACAGTGGGCTGGGGAACGGGAGTATGGTCAGTCCATAACAGCTCATCTTCACTGCTCCTTCCTCGTCATGGTTTGCCTTGCTCCAGTCTGTGCTGGGCTGCAGTGTGGGTGCCTCCTTGGTACAGTGCTGTAGGAGTCAGAGATACTATTTCTCCCCTCACTGACCCTAGTTTTACATGGAGGAAGTACAGTAAGGGTCATTTGAATACTGCTGAGGAGAAATTATTCTGAAACTCTCTGAGCAAGGTCCTTGGCTAGCAAGCATCTGCATTAATATTTGTCGTCTTCCGTAGACCTACATTCTCTCAAGCCATCTGGGTTTCTGAAATAACTTTTTTGTTCTCTGTAAAGAAAGGAGAAGCTGTTTTCCATGTTGTCACACGTGCATGGTGTTGATTAACTAAAAAGAGGTGATGCTCTTTAGGAAGCTGGGAGAGAGCTCTCTCCCTGCCTAGTGCTTTCCCTCTCCCTGAGGTGCCGTGTTCACTGAGGCCGTGCAGAGGCACATTGCAAAATGCCAGTCAAAGGCAGACAAAAACCCAGCCTGGTGTGGAAATCCAGCGCAGGTGTAAGGCTGGAAAAAGTAGAATGTGTGATCATGACTTCTGTGTTAGATACACATTTAAACTCTCGCACTTCAGATCAGACCTAACTGCTTGCTGGTAGTCTGAACTGACAGTATTTGGGCAGGATTTACATTTTGGTTTTGTAGTGTTTAATTCTATAATGAACTAAATATGGTAAATCAAACATCTCTCTGTGCAATTAGTAAGTGAGGAAAAGTCAAAATTAAACCATGGCTGCTCCCTTTGACAATTAAATAGGAGCAAAGGAATGCCATGGTTTAGATCTATGAGCTTTCAGTTAAGTTGTTCATTACTAGTGAGAACCTTTTTATCTGAAATCTCCTGAACCCTGATTTTGAAGGGAGAAAAACAGGAAAAAGAATTTGTTAAATTGCTGTTTTGAAATGAAAGGATCTAATTTATCTGTTTCTCTGCATCCCAAAAGTTAATGTTTACAACAGGGTCTCCAGACCACCCGTAATCTGGTAATGGGTCTAGCACAACCTTCAGTCCCTAAACAGATGTTTATCTGATAATTATCTGATTTCCTTGCCTTGAGAGGGTCTATTCATAATCCCCAAACCCATTAAAGAAATGAGGGGGCTGTAAAAACATTTTCAAATAGATGAAACACCTTTCAAGATAAGTTGCTGATAATGGAAAGCAAAAGCACAGTGGGACTGAAATGATTCCATGGATACTTCTTGCTACTTTTTTGGCAGCTGCAGTATTTATATCTTACTGTAGTGACTGTATTATGTGGCATGTACTGACCAGTAGTTCTAAAATGAATAATTTAGATGTTAGAAATACAGACGGACTACTTCTTATTTTATTTTCTTATATTCACTTTAAAAAATTACTGTTGCTTCTTAAAAATAATGGTGGTTTGTCCTTGATGCAGTCCTGTTAGGAGCTTTGCTGTCTTTGCTGAATGCAGATAAAGGAGATGAAAATCAAGTGATAACCTGATGTTTGAAATTAAGGTCTTATAAAACATGAAGGCATGTGTGTTACTTTATCCACATGAGTTCTCTGATCAGAAAAAAAAGAAACTAAATAGCTTTCTTTGTAATAATCTATGTGGTAAAGGAGGGTAAAAATACAATGAGGAAAAAAGGATTATTAAATAACTCCGAAGGAAAACCAAACTACAGAAACATTATACTAATTAAGTAGTTAGAAGATCACAAACTTCATTGCTCATGAGTTGGCAGGTCATAAGAAAGGCACAAATGCATTTTTATGGCAGGAAATACATCCATTAAATTACACCATTAAGTCATATACACCAGTCATTGTATTCTCCTGCTTTATGGGTTTCGTATCGACTTTACCTTCTGTTCAGGGCTATAGACAAGAGGGTACTATTTAAGACAGGCAGATAAAAATGCATTTACCTAATTGATAAGTCGTGTTTTTTGGTCAAGCACGCATGCGTAGCTGAAGTATGTCACAAACTGCAAAAAAGCCACTCAGAATGTAAGCTTTCCTATTACAAAAAGCCTGAAAATCAGAACCGTAAGATGAAACACCTTCACATTTTTCTCTGTTTTCTCTAGGTTCTTCATTATACACAGTAATGGTTTGCTTTCTTCCTTTTTTTTTAAGTGTTAATTTTTTTTTAGTGTTCCTGGTGGAACTTTTGAGCAGTGGTTGAAATTCCTGATATACAAGAGTGGCTGATTTGCTAATTAATACAGCTGACTCAGCTGCTGTTCTCAGTCTTTTTGCAATCTGAGCCTGGATGTGTCTTCATCATGTGGCCAAAATGTAGTGGCTTCCCATGATGGGGTCTCATTTTGTGATGGGAGTGTGTGTGTGCCAGGTGATAAAGTCATGAGTTTCTCATACTTCTGGAGTGTCAGGTGTTTAGAATTGCAACATTCCCATCTCCCCCACATTGCTGTCCTGTTCCTAAAGCAGGCCTCTAACCTGACTGAAGTCTTCAATTCACATGAAGTTTGAGAAGCAGCAAGGCCATTCCTGGAAAAGTGAGGCACAATTCAAAGGGGGAGCAGCCCTGCTCATGAAATTCTGATCTGCTCTAGAGAAATCAGTGTGCCTCCTTAGATTCACATCAGGATTAGACCTTCTTGGCCTTCTTGATTATGTCATCTAGACTGTTGATTTTTAAAACCCTCCTAATTCTTTACTCTGTCCCAGCTCCTTCCATTTCAGCTCATTTCATGTCTCAGACACAGTACGTTCTGGTGCCTCTGCCAAGTCCAACATGCTGCCACTTATTTTTCTATTCTTGCTTTCCTCATTCCCCATAAGTGCTGCAGTGCCTGTGCCACAAAGCATTTAAATGTATGTTCAGCTGTAAGTGGTGAAGTGTTTTTTTGAGTCAAGACCTTTGCATTCAACTTGGCCCTTGAGTGCAAGTAGCCTTTGAAGTCTGAAAGGCACAAAGAGATCCTCAGCAGCACAGGGAGGACCAATTAATTCTTTCTTTTATTGTCTTTTTGGTTTTTCAACATAGTTGCTCTTGAATTCCTGTTTTTTACTTTCTTTACCTTATTGTACCATCTGCCTTTTTGCTCTGTTCTTTCATTTTACCACTTGTCCTCCCCAGACTTGGAAAGCATAATTCTACTTCATACCTCAGAAAATTTGCTGTACAGTCCAATTAGTTTAATTGAGTTAGCAGTTCAGGCTGGTTGGTCTGTGACATGCTTCTGATACCATCAAGAAGGAGGCAAAGAATGCCCCTCATGCCATGAGACCTGTCCGAGGATATTATCTCACCTCTGTTTTTCCTGGTGGCACAAAAACACTTCTGCTGGAGTAAATATTTGCTTAAGGCAAAAGTGTTCCTGTGTTTTGTATGGGAACAGCTGATGCATGCAGCTGCTTCAGGAAAAAAAAAAAAAAAAAGAACTTAAAATTTAAAGAAGTTTGAAATGGAGGCTGCTAATTAGATCCCTCTGTCAAATTCTCAGCCCAGAGCTTTTCCAGAGCTTTGGTGACTTAGTGCTGACTCAGAGAGACGTGAGCCCTTTTGATGTCTTTGAGCACTTTTTTTTTCATACCTACTGCAGCTTAGCTCTGAATTCAGAACTTTTGCTTGCATTGCGCTCCCAGGTCACTGCAGCCGAGCTCGTGCTTTCACAGGCAGCCCATAAATGTGCCAAGCTCAACATTCATACATCTCAAGTAGCTCACCCCTGCTGCATCTACTGGAAAGCTGTTCCAGAGCCATATTCTTCTGATCATTGAGAACCTTTTCTTTTGCAAGCTCCCTCTACAAGTTTGTTAGTTCTATTAATATATCTCTAAATTGACCTGCATGAGCCATCGTTATATAAAATTGTTAAATAACTTTTTTCATCTCTTCTTAAATGATGATTTTCAGGCTGGGGTTGTTTGAGGGAGCTACTGTCTGACATCCTTGCATGTATCATAGTATTCCCATTCAGTGTATTAGTTAACTGTGTACGCTCAAGTGTAATTCTTGTTCAGTCAGTGGGATACGTACGCCAAGGAACAGAATTAGTCTGTTTCCTGTAGAAACATCTTTTTGTGCCACTTGACCATGCTGTTGACTGACCTGTCTGCTCTTTCCAACAGTTGCACATGTGTCTGAAGTAACTGTAATGGACTGTGATCCTTGGGAAAAAAAATGGACCCCATGAACATGTATCTTAATGAAAACTGTATTAATATGTGGCCTAGTGGTTGTGGATGCTTTTGAGGTTTTGAATGTTTTGCAAGCCATGTAACAGCATTCAGTCTCTTACTCCACACTGTTGCAAAATGGTGTCAGGTTTAGATTAGTACCAGGTCGCAACATGACAGCAGTACTTAAAGCCTCAAGGGAAACTTCACAAAGTGTTATGTTTATGGATCATTCTGTCAAAGTAGCTCAGATTGTCACTACATCTCTGGTTTTGCTGCCAGAGGTATTTGCATGGATACGAGCCCTCCTGGCTTTTGGATGCCATTGCTTGCTTTGTGGAGCCACGATGAGCACAGCCCTGTTAAAGAGCATGGACTTACTGGAGCATGCAGGATGGCAAAGGATACCTGAAGGTTGGCTGTGCTTTGGTGTTCCTGGTTGAACTGCTGTCAAATGTGATAATCACAGCATGGGAGAGCCTCCTGCCAGGCTTCCTCGTGCTTCCGACAGGAGGGAGCCGAGCGTTTCGTTTCAAATAGCCAAGTGAGCGTCAAAACTGTTACCTGAGGCAGAACTAGAATGGAAGGATAACATTTTAATTGTCTGACAGGCAGTGGATTTAGGCTTTTATTCAGCAAAGCACATAAAGTCAACAGGCTTCATTGGGAGAGTGATATTTAAACCTCAGCATATGCTTTAGTTTGTTCCTGAGGTTTCCAAGCAAGGCTCTCAGGGAAGGCACTTCTCACCTTCCCTGCATGAGAGGGGAAAAGGCACTGGGCTCTGTGCCTAAAGAATACAGGGCACTTTATTTGCTACATCTCATTAGCATAAAAAGCAAGGAAAAGTGACACCAAAACTGTGAGGAAGGGACCAGGGCAAAGGGGTCTCTTCTGCACAGCTCTGCAGGAGTAAGCAGTGGGCATGGGAGGAAGGGACTGGGTCCTCTGTCCACATTCCCTCTCTGCTCCATGGGGTTTTCTGTCCTCCCTCTGGCCATGCAGGCAGATGAGCAAGGATTTCATGCACTTGCAAGGGAAATTATTGCTGATTCATCAGTAACTGGCCCTTCTCCAGCCCCCAATCATCTCCTGAGGTGGAAGAGGTCAAACCTAGCTCAATGGTACTTAATGTAGCGTGTGCACAGATTTTTATCATGCGGTGACTTCTGCATCCTCAGCATTGCTGCTTTCAGATAAAGCAGCTTTCATAATTTTGTGGAACCTGTAATAGCCACAGCATGTTTTTGTAACTAAAGTTTAGTTTTCATGTTTTTTTAGTTTTCTGACTCACAGTCCTTTCCACCAGAAACATAAAATGATTCATATATCCAAGCACTTAACTCCTTTTACATTTGTAAATGGCACTTCATGCATGCTTAAAAAGGTATTCCAAACCACTAAAACCATAATTTGCTTATGCTACATAATAAGGTTTCAATCCTGCAGACTTACGTAAATACTTTCAAGTTCATCATAGGTTTGTGCAAATGGTGATTTAGAGCCAGAATGTCTGCTGGCTTAGCCTCGGTGGGTCTTTGTGGTCCACATAAGCTCTGACACAGCACCTGGGAAGAGAGAATGAGAAAGAAAGATGGAATTGGTACTATAAATCTGATAGAAAGAAAATAATGCAGAAGAGACTCTTTTTTATTGCTTTCACAGGGGTAAGATTTGAATATTAAAGTACATTAGAAAAAGGAGATAGAAAGAGAAGATGAAAAACATTTTTTTCTTTCACTCTGCTTCAGAAATTTCTAAAATTAAACTCTCAGTGTCTTAATATTTTTATTGGAAGATATGAGGGAAAAATCCTTTTGCTGGATAATTCAAAGCTCAGATAGATTTATTTAGATTCAAAATACACAGTACAAGCTAGCACTGCACTTTAAAAAAGCTATTGCACCGTTATTCAGGCAATGCACATATTTTTAAAATGGAATCAAATAATTTATGATGCTGGGTTTTTAATCTCTTAATCCAGACTTTTTCTCCCAGATCATTCAGGAACCACTCCACATTATTCAATGTCAGAAAAAAAAATACTACATCTTTTTCATTTGTCTAGCACACAGAATTCTAAAACCAGTAAAATCTTCTAATTTGAGTTGAAATTTAATAAATCATAAATGCATTTTGGAGGCACAGTTTATGTTCTGAGAATCAGATTTCTGAAAATGTCAAAAGGCATTCTTTTTTGGTCCATAAAGTAGTGTTTGCAGGCAGCTGTTCGTTTTCAGATATTTTATTGCTTTGTCTTATTCTATGTTATTTTCATTTTGCTGTTGTGAAAAAGGATTTCTAGTTACATCTTCCTCTTCTTTGTTGTATCAAATGGCAAAATTCTCTCCTTCATCCTCCCTCAATCTCCAATAATTTAAAAAAAAAAAAAAAGAGAGAGAAAAAAGTTAAGAAGTTTCTGTTTCAGGCCTGATTTATAGCTCATTATGTCAGTGAAAGAGTCCAACTGAAGCAATGCTATTAGGAAAGGACCATGAATTCCAGTTCCTGCAAAGCTTGATGCATATCATGTGCGTTGAGCTTTGCAGGAACTGGAAGAGGCTTGGCTCTTCACCATCAAAGCTGGTTTCTGTTTGCAGATCTTGTCAGCACGAACTGTCACCAGCCCTGATTCTGCTTCAGAAAGTGGATCCCAATGCTCTCTTCCTCACCATGCTGATGTCCACACAGCATTCCATTAAAAGGAGTAGGAGCATTGCTGACCTTTCCTGAAAGTGCAGAGAGATGCAAAGCCTCCAATTTGTTTACGCCCTTTGGATGCTTTTCCAGTGATGTTGTGGATCAATATGGTTGTCCTGGGTTTCTGTAGCTGAATTTTAGTAGTGAGGAGGCTACAGAGGTGGCTTCTGTAAGAAGCTGCGAGAAGCTTCCCCTGTACCATGGAGCCAATGATACTTGGATCCAGCAGGGACTTTCTGCTGCTGGCCAGGGCTGAGCCAATGAGACATCATAGTAACGCCTCTGTGATAACATATTTAAGAATAGAGGAGTGTTGCACAGAAGAAATTCCAGAGAGTGAGAACATGGAATAACAACACAGACACCAAGATTGGGGCAGAAGGAGGGGGAGGAGGGACTCCATGGGAGCAGGGGAAGGGCTCAGAGCTGAAAAGCCCCTGCAGCCCATGGAGGACCATTGCAACGCAGGGACCCCCCTGCAGCCCATGGAGGAGCCCATGCTGGAGCAGGTGGATGCATGAAGTCAGCTATGACCCTGTGGGAGGCTCAGGATGGAGCGGAATGCTGCAGGAGACCTGTGGAGAGGCAGACCCATGCTGGAGCAGGTTTGTCCTGAGTAGGACTTGTGGCCCTGTGGGGGACCCACATTGGTACATCTCATCCATGAAGGACTGTACCACTATGGAGGAGTGACCCTCAGGACAGCAGATGTGGAAGAACTACTGCCCGAGGGGTGGACTCATGTTGGAGAAGTCCATCAAGGGCTGTCTCCCATGAGAGGGACCCCATGGAATCAGGATGGGCTCAGCTGTGGTCCCCTGTAAACCGTGGTGAAGACTGTGGTGAAGCAGAATGTCCCCCTGCAGCCCATGGAGGCCCATTGGGGTGCAGGGACTCGACTTTTACTGCACTCCATGGAGGAGTAATCCTGGTTGGGGGGACTCACATTGCAAGTGGTAGCAACTGCAACCAACTGCAACCCCCCATGGACAGAAGAAGGGGTGGGGGGAAAGTGTGTGTGTGTTTTAAGACTGTTTTATTTCTCGCTCTTTAGCTTTTATCCTGTTAGTAATAAATTTAGGTATTGTCCCACTTTGAGTCTGTTTTGCCCGTAAAGGTAATAAGTAAATGATCTCTCTCCCAGCTCATATCTTTGCCTCTCTCCTCTGCCTAGTTGCAGAAAGGATTTAGTGAGTCCCTGGAATCCGGCCAGGGTCCACCCATTACAATGGTTTGCACTCCTTGCATTCAGGTGTCTCCTGATCTCTGCCAGGACAGTACTTGTTTCAGAGAGAGACAATTTAGGAAGAAACAGTGTATTCCTGAAAGGAAGCTGCTTTGAATGATCTGAGGTCCCATTCAGGTTTTAAATAGATTATGAGGATATATCCTGAAATGTCAGAGGAAGGTCTGTGATCCCCCTTGAAGGAAAATGGTGGACTCCTGAAAATAGGCTGAATGTGCATTTCAGGGATGAGCATCTCTGTGATGCTCTTCCATTTCAGTTCGCACAAGAAAGAGCTGCAGTCAGTTTTGTAATATCTAGTCTGTGGTGTTTGCTTGGTGGCTCTTCGCTCTGCACACTGTGGTCTTAACTTCTCTCACATTTGTCTCTGTTGGGTGCCACGGTTATGGGCAAGGGGTAGTACGGACCGGATGGGTTCTTAGCTTCTAAGCTGCAGTTAGCCACGACTGAGCCCTGAAAGAAGAGACGCAGGCACGGTGTGCAGTTCAGGCAAATAAACCAATCTGACCTTTATTGAACAAGATGGTGGGTATTTAAGGGGCAGGAAAATGGAGGTCCTGGGAAATCGATCCCTGGACAGGTGATTGGTAGGACACCAGGACTGGCAGGGAAATGGGAGTGACACACAAGAAACGTGTCCAGGCAAGGTGTCCTCAGTGACCCTGTACAGAAGTTTCTCAAATGGCAGGCTGGAACACGGGGTCATCCATGGCGTCCTTCCATTGCGTGAATTCTGCCCTGGTCTGAGGCCGGTTCCTAACAGTTGGGAGCTGATGGTGCACTTCTTTGCAATGATTTAAGGGGTACATGGCATTTAGGCAGAATCTTTCAATATTCAAAACGTGTTTTAGCGATTTACATAAGCAACTAGATTGTCTTCTAGGCTAGTTTTGTCTTCAGAGCTGACCACCAAGAAGGGTAAAAATGTTTCTGCTGGGCTCAACTTTTCCATAATCAGGAAGGAGATCTTCAGCCAGCAACATGAAATTTTATATGAAGTGCAGACTGAATACCAAGTTTAGACTTTTGCCTCCATTAGGAGTTTTTCGAGACTGAATGCTGGAACCATGGTCTTCTTTGAGAACCCCTGAAGGAATTTAGAAAGTCCAGGGACACAGCATTTAAGAGCTGCATCTTGAAATTATATTCAGTGGCATTTTGCTTCGCAAAGACAACCCTGTTATGGAAAGGATTTAACTGGCATGAAAATAACATGTTTTTACCTCGATTCAGTCAGTTGTTGCATTTTAGATGGTTTGGTATGAGTTAGTGCTGCCACCTGGAACAGGCAGGGGAATTTTTTTCCAGCTTTGCCCTCCTGAGCCACCTGGTCCTGGTCTCTGCTGTGCCAGCACACACACACTTCTGTGAAATACCTGCAGGATGTGTTGTCTGGGAATGAGGTTCCAGCTCTTAATGGCTGAGGAAAGTCACCCTGATGCCTATCCTTTTTCACACTGCCCTCCAAATGATGTACATAAAGGAGAGTGCTACTGCTATTTTTATTGTTGATTTTATTGTTATTTTTCAGAAACTGTAATAAATAGGTACAATTGTCTTGTTAAATGCTGGAGGGTTTTCTGCCAACAACCATTTCATTCTCTTTCATTGGTTAAGAAACCAATGAAACAAGGATGTTCCAGCTGAAGGAAACATGGCAGCAGAGGATGGTCAGCTTCTAGCTCTGCCAGCACCTACACTTCGTGCCACAGTGCTGACGGTCATGGCTGGATGGCACAGAAAACACTGTCAAGGAAACAGTATTATGTGGAGAAAATTAAATACAGTAAGGACCAGCCTTCAATGTGCAAAACTTTGCAAGTGAAGCTGGCTGGAACAGGTAGAGCAGTGTGAAACAATGAAGACATTTTTTGCTTCTTGGCACAGCAATAAAATGAAGGGAGGGCACAGAAGATGTCCTGGAGCATGGCAAAGCTCTCCTTTCATTTCCATATCTGAATTTAATTCTCTGTTTAGCCCATTGCCCTGGAAATCTTGAGGAACTGCTCTTTTTGATTACAGCCATTGCAGTTCCTCCTTTTTTAACATCAGTTATTTGGTGCATTACCTCCATCCTGCCTTGGTGCTCTTCTGCCTTACAAAGCAAGTTAAGACCCCCATCTTTTGACCCTTTCAAGTGTCTGCACACTTGTTTCACTGACCAAAAATTATCTTTGTGCAGGATGTTCCCTGGCACATCAAAATCTCATCACGTGTGGCTGTCTTTGGGGTTTGTTAGAGGCACAGCGCAGGCAGCAGACATGGCAAAAGGTGCTGGACCGTCGCCCTTCCTGTCAACTGTGGCTCTACAGGCTTGACTTCAGGCTGGTAAAAATACACTCGATATATGTGTGGGTAAAACTAGGCAGGTTTGACTGACAGTAGCTCAGAGATTTCGGGATCGGACAGGTAAGATGTCAAGAAGTCACAACAGTAGGTCAGGCTACTACAGCAAAAGCCCCCCTGGAGGGGAGCTTCAGGATTCACCTGTGCTGAGCTTGTGGAATGTGCAAAGTCAAGCATTTGCAAAGCTAGTATAAATAAAATCACTGTCAAAAAGAGCATGTTAAGAATTACTAGAAGTATTAATTTTCCTGGATTCTCCTAAGTGTCTACACTCAGTAACCCAGCTGCCAAAAGTGAGGTGTAACCAGGGCTTATTAACTTTGTGGTCATCTTGGAAGGCCACCATTTTATCCTGACCCCTCTCGTGCTTTGATGCTCAGAGAGCTGGAAGTTGGGCAGTAATTTCAGCCTCTCCCATCGCTGTTGAGTCAGAAAGTATTTTATATGGCAGGCTCAGCCAGCAATGCAAGACTGCAGGCATAAAAAATAAAAATCCCTACATTAACACAAAGGCTGTTTTAGGTACAGTTGTGCTATATTTTTCTATGTAAGTAAACATCAGGCTGGGCCTTGAATTTGTGAACGCAGCAAGGAACATTTTGGAAAGTGGAAATTGCATTATGGCTTCTGTTTCCTTTCCAGGGAAGCATGTGAAGCACATTACAGAGCGAGGGAAGGTCATGACTGCAGGGAACAGGATGTCTGAGCGGGAAAGGTGGGGCAAGAGGAGCTGCTGCAAAACAAGGACTGAGAAGCAGCAGGAGAGCATAAGGGTGAAAAGTAGTAACTGGAAACCTTGCAATATCTTAATCAGAATTCTTTCACATAAAAGGTCAAAAAAAGAACTTCCCCTGCATTGCTTAAGTATTTCTGACCTTTTTTTTAATCTCATTTTAATATAAGCATTGTTGTGTTGGATTTTTTGGAATTCTGGCAATGTTCTGAAATTTTGGAACTGCCAGGCAGGCAGATGCAGGGTTTTAAAGCCAGCATATGCATGTGTCCACATGTTGGTCTGATGAAAATGCTGGACAGGCTGGGACTGATCAAAAAGTACTTGCTTAGCTGTGACCAATTAACACCGCTGTGTACTAAGTATTGTGCTTGCTACATTGCAGCATGCTCCTCCCAGCTATATTTCATGCATCATTCCCTCTGTCCATAAAATTTTTTCTGGGCCAGGCCTGCACTGAATCATAAGCAGGGTGGAAGCGATGGCATCCCTCCCTCTAACCCCTCTGTCCAGGGGTACAGGAGGATCTCACTTTGGAAGCCAGCTAGAGGAAGAGTTCACTTTCTCTACTCTCCCTTTACTGTGGAAGGTGCCATGGCCTTTCCAGGACTGCTTATTTGAAGCACTTTGCAGCGCTGCTGGCCAAGCAGCACCTCTGGCAGTGGGCTGGGGAGAGCAGCCTATGGTTTGGCATAGAGGAAGTAAGCATAAAATGTCTACATATTTTGCAAAAGGCAAATTGTCTGAAAAGTCTCTCTGACAATAGCCCAAACCAGAACAAGCTGTAATTACATGTCCTTTGGGTTCACAGTTAATATGATATTTCTCTCTGGTTTTGCAAGTGTGCCACAGTTCTGCTTCAGTGGCTCTACAGCCTTTTAACAAGCTGTAGAAGGTACCCTATTGCTCAGGCCCTGGCACCACTGAAAGGCAGCATATCCTTCAACCCTTTGCAAGATTATCTAGCTCAACAACATGGAGCAGTCTCAGAGTGATGACCTGTCCACGTGGAGTTGGGAGGTCAAGAATTGGGATGATTGCCTACTACCTTTTCGTTGTACAGCTGCTAGGTGGGGTATTTTGGTGCTGGAGTTAATAGTCCTGCAAATATAACAAGGTAGAGAGGAAATGGATGGTGTGTCTCCATGCCTCCCGATTGGAGGCCAAAGTGGACCATTGATGGTAGTCAATTTGGCCAAGGCTGAGGTACTGTTTTAGAGAGTCCTTGTATCTCCTCTTTGGGGCTCCTCTCTTGCGGCAGCCTGTGGCAAGTTCACCATAGAGCACGATCTTAGGGAGAGACACACCATCCATAACGCTGCTGATTCCTTTGAGAATGCCCGCAGAATCAGTCTGGAGGAGAAAAGACAACGCAGAAAGAACCGTGCCTCACCAACACCGCTTATGGAGACTTTCTGCTGTGCCTTTTGCAACCGGACTTGCCTATCTCGCATCGGCCTCTTTAGCCATCAGCGCGCTTGCAGCAAGCATGGGTAGAGCCCTTCCCAAATCTTCATTTGCAAAGCCTGGCCATGATGATGAGAGAGGAAATGGCACAGAGGAAACTATTTGGAGGGAATTAAACATTAACAACACACCTTAAATACAACCAAGTAGAAGCAAAAGAAGGGAAATACTGACCAAGTACAGTCTGTACCCAGTTTTAACATAGGCAGACGGGATTTGATTACGGAAGCAGACAATCATCACCTTCCTCCCTGCCATAAAAAGTGTATTTTAAAAAAAGTACTAGTTGGAATTTTATACACCTTGCAAAGTAAAGCCTCAAAGGCAAGCCTGGTTCATTTGAGTTGCCACTCTGTAAAGTAATGATTTGATTTGAAACAGGAGGCAGCAGCTACCGTAACTACTTACTGATTCCCAGTTTGGATGGCTTTTCCTCTCTACCCTGGTTTCTGTGTTCCAGGGCTGTAAAACTGGGGAGAAGGCTGCTAGCTCAGCCTTGGGGTACCCAACTGATTCAGCTGCTCCTCCACCAACCTTTGCTGTGGGGTTCTCAAGGTACCCAAGCTGTAAAGCCAAAATGCTGTGGATGACAAAGGCAGTCTCTTAGAGGATCACTCACTACGTGGTTTTGCCCTTATGAAAGTAAAGGGACAACCGTGGGGAAGGGCAAACCCTCAGAACAGGTCTGCCTTCTCTGGTGGAGGCAGGAGGAAGAGGCACATGACCCTTCTGCAGTTCTGCTTCGGTCCAAGTAACCAGGGGTTTGCCAACCAAATTAAATACATAGCCCAACACTGCCTCCCTCCAAATCACATCAAGTCTGATCGAGTCCAAGGAGTACTTTATCCTAAGCATGAATGGCTGGATCAGACTATCAAAGATCATTGATTTTTTTTGTTTTATCTCAGAGAATGAGTTTTAAAAAGTCCTTTATCAGCTTCTTTTTGAATGCCTGAAAGGGGGAAAAATTAAAGGGCATTTATTAATATTAGCAGTAGTATTCCAAAGTGTATTGCATGCATTATTGTTAATATTATTCTAGAGATGCAGTGCCAACAAATCATAGATACAGAGAGTTGGCAATAAATTAGTTGGAGAACTAATAAAGTACTGGAAATTAGGAAAGATGATGAGATGGAAGAGATCAGCTGAGCAAAGAGAAGTCTGAGAATGGCACGTCTTCCTTGCAGTAATATGGTAATGAATATAGCGAGGCAGAGTGGGAATACTGATCCTCACATACTTCTCGCAACTTCCCATACTTGATCAAATTGCTTTAAAGTTGCTAATGTGAGCAATTACAGGATGAAAAGATCTTTATGCCAATATAAGTACATCTCTGGTGCAGAGCTTTGTCCCTTCTGCAATGTAAGCGATATAAGCTGGGCTTTGGCAAAGCTGGTGGCTCAAGCTCACTTGTGCTGGTTTGAGCTTGTGTCCTCCGGTAGAGGACACGAGTCCAGGCACTGTGTCAGAAAATCCATGGTCCATAAATACTACATAACACATCCAGGGGAAAACAACCTGAGCTCCCACACAACTCTGGCATTACCTCCCAGAAATGAGAATTGGTAAATACACTATGGTAAATAGTGCCATAAAACTTTAGTTCCCAACTGTTTGATAGTCAAGAAAAAAACAGATCTAATACTGTGGATTATTTAGGAAGGAAACAGAGCAGGAAATGACAAATGTTACTGCGCAGTTCTGCGGCTCTCAGAAAACAGCAGAAGTTGAGAAAAAGTGCAAGGAGGGATGGCTGGGGCGATCAAGGCGTGAAGAGGTCCCTGTAGGCAGAGCAGCCAAGAGGTGCTGGGGTCCTGCAGGATGGGAAAGACTTGGCTACCAGGAGTGATGGTGAAGGTCTGTACAACCATGGGGTGTGTGGAAGGAAGGGCTCACTGACGGATGACGAGCTGAGGGCTGAGAGCCTCAGGTGAAACTACTGGGGTTTCAGTTCAGAATAGTGGAGTTTTTCAGATACACAATGGTTCTAAACTGGCAGAGGGCAGGTTTGTATTAGATGTTAGGAAGAAATTCTTTACCCAGGGGGTGGTGAAGCACAGGTTGCCCACAGAAGCTGTGGATGCCCTATACCTGAAGGTGTTCAAGGCCAGGTTGGACGAGGCTTAGAGCAACCTGGTCTACTGAAATTGTCCCTGCCCACAGCAGGGGGTTTGGAATGAGATGATCTTTAAGGTCCTTTCCAACCCTAATCATGCTATGATTCTATTATAATTAAGCGAGATGCTCTTTGCCAAGTGAGGCTGTGCATGCTAAAATTTACATGATCTTAGGATGAGGCTGGACAGGTTTGCAGAGAGGAAGTCTACTGAGTGACACAGTTAGAAATGAAACCAACCTGCCTGTGTCAGAAGTTGCTGAGGAGGCAACTCTTTGGAGAAGGCCAGGGAAGAATGTTTTCTCCCTGTTTTTGAGCTCTATACCACCTGTGAAGTTAGGGCAGGACCCAAGGAACAGACACAGAGGCCAGCAGACTACAAAGTCTCTGCTGTACAACAGTGTAGGCCTGGCTCACAAATTTGAGCAATGCATTTAAGAATTGATTCTTGTTCAGCAATCGTCCTTCCTTCAGGAAACACTAACCTATTGACCGTAAAATTTTTAGGCCTCCAAGATCCACTGTCTCCAAAGTGGAGATGGCTGCAAAGACAGTGTGTGTCCTGAGCAAGTCCAACATCCACTTTACCTGTCTAACTTCCAAAGGAGTAGTATTCTAGAGGGGGAAGGGACACTAAATGAACTTCATTTCCACAAATTAAGACCTGAAGGAGCAGGACTGCTCTTTAGTCTCTCTCCTCTTCTCCAGTCATCTCAACCCTTGCCATCACAGGCTGGAGCCACCTCTGGTGATGCCTTTGCCACTCGAGTAAAACTCCCAAGTTACTGGTTCCCCTGAGGGATGAGTTCCCTGTGCCCAGGCACCTCAGCCATGCCAGCTCTAAGAGCAGTGAGAGCCCTGCCTGGCTCCAGCAGTGCCAAGGCCTGAGTGCCACCCAGCACAGAGTTCCTCTGTTAAGCTGGAAATGAGATTTAGATTCTTCCCAATGGAATGTTGCTAAAAGCAGGTAGAAAGCTTCTTCTTTAAATATCTGGTTTTTATCTCAACAATGTCTCTTCACATTCCCACAGCTTGAAAATTATTCTTCTCCCTCTCCATCTTTACTTTTCTGTGCATGGTTTTTCTGTGACAGTCCTCTTCATTGGCTTTGCTTCTGTGAAGGACTTTGCATAATGTTTTCCTTCAAATTGTTCCGTTTCAAAGTTTTCCCTTTTTTCAAACTTCCAGTTCTCTGTGACTCTGTTATGTGGTTTCTAGGTCTTCTTTTGCTTTACAGTGTCCTTTTCCTCTTAGGCACTTTCCCTTGAGCAGCTCTACAGTGGCAATAGCACAAAACCTCACCGTATCTCTCTGTGTCTCTATACAGAAGTTTAAAATAGTGAGAGAAAGAGGGACAAAGCAAACAGGTTTAATATAAAATAAGGGATATTTACTTATAGCATATTTATTTTCAAAAATTCCATAATAAGGCAAAGAGAAACCTCACCATTTCATAATAAATATGCACTTGTTTTTCTAGTCACACTGTAGGCTTTCCAGAAAAAGGATTTTTGTGCTGTGTGCCCAGAACAGCTCCTGCATGGCCATTCTCCTGCCAGGATTTGGTGCTGAGGTGGTGCATGGAGTCAGAGTGCTCCTGGTTTCACTGGGGGCTGCTGTAAGGGCTGCAGGTCTCTGAATCAGGGTGGTTTTACCTTTTGACTCCCTGTCAGAGTGGCATAGCATTATATGTATTCTGTTATATACATTTGGGAAGTACATCTCCCTAAGTCCTCTCAACTTGAGTTTTCAACTCAAACACTTGATTCCTGGAACAGTTTCATGTGCGTGGCACTGGGTCTGATCTGAAGCCCACCGGGGCCATGGACACCTTTATGCTAGTACTCAGTCAGGCTATAACTGGATTTTAAAGGTGACCTATATCTTTTGCTCTGTCTCTCAGGCTCTCTTTGCGTAACCATCCATAGGTGGTCTAAATTTACCACTGCAGTGTGAAAACCTGAGACCACAAGCAGCAGTGGGTCTGCCTATTTAAACTGCTTTTTGTCCTGATTTCAGAACTGCAAGCAAGACTTGCACTTAGCAGTTTTGTCAGCAAAGCTCAGCTGGTGAATATTTTCTTTGGTGACCATTTTTGTTTCTGGTTCATGGCTATACCATAGCAGGAGCTATGCTGGGGACCAGCAAAAGAATGCCTTAGAATTCTTTATTCTACTGAGTGACCTGGCTTTGCTAGCCTGACAGAAGTGGGTTTTGCTTTCCAGTATAGTTCTGTTTAGTCTGAGAGGCCTTTTCTGACAGTGGACTTCAGTTTTTGAATTTCAGATGCAGGCAGATGCAGAGGGGCTTTCTACAGATCTCTTGCCCATGAAGAGTGCAACCCATCTCTCAGGGCAGATAGGCATATGGTGTCTGGCTGACCACTTCTGGAGCAAACAGGATACCTTTGCCTTTGGAGACAGCTGAGACAATCTATTTAAAACTATTTAAAATTGTTTAAAATGGGCTTTATTAATCCAGGGATATTAATGTGAAAAGGTAACATGTGCTGCGTGTTACCCACTTCTGTGTGTTTTTGTGATGGAGATTGAGTTTTTCTCAGGGTGCAGCTGATTGGAAGTGCAAGAAACTGTTGTGGTTCCTGGGAGTTGAGCAGGTCAGCCGGACAGAGTGTACCAGGGATGCAGGAGCTGGGCAGCAGTAGACCATGAACAAAGCAGAAGTGCAATGCAGGGCAGGAGGCCTGTGGTCAGCAGTGGTTAGTTCTGCTGATGGGAATCCACCTGAGAGAGGGATTATTTCAGTGTGTGTTCCCTGCAATTCTGGGATGCCAAGCTCACAGTGATTAGTCCACTAAGTGGATGGAGCAAGAGCAGTAGTGAATCACTATTGTTTATAATAGAGGTACTGTGATTTTTTTAGTTGTAATATTTTTAGAAAACCTTCTGAAATGGAGAGAGTATTGTGTTAAAATGTTTCCTGGATCAAACTGTTGTCTCATATGGCAGTTTCTCTCAAGGTAGTGATAATGTTCCCAGAGAGATCAGGATGGAAAGACTGGAGGTTTTCTTGGTCACATCTTTCCAGGAGCTTCAGGCATCCTTTTTGTTAGATGCAAGCTATTGTGGTTCTGATCCTTAGTTACTCATGGTGATTAATACCGAAGCACTTGATCACATCAGTGTTTTGAGCTACTGGTTTTACAGCCAGGTGCTTGCTGTCATGAGCTAGGCTTTTGTAAAGTAGGTCTTTATATGTTCTGCAAAATATTAACAGGTTTGCTCTCCCTGCACACTCTTCATTCATTGCTACATAACAGCAGAGAATAATTTAGCTCCCTGGCAGTGCATTTTAGTAAGACAGTAAGTGGTCTGTGTTTACTTATGCTGTACAATTCAGTGACTGTACTGTAAATCTTGGCCAAGTTCCTGAGTAGTTGGGGTCTAAAAACAAGCTCTTAAATTGGCATTTAGGTTCCTAAATAAATGGTCTTGTTTTTCAGTTATCAAGTCCATCCTGACTCTTGCTGAGTGTTTGGAAGCCAGCAGGCTATCAGCATTTTGAAAATTGGGCCTGCTATATGTTCCCATGCTTGTATGGGGGAGCTAAACTATGGTTTAGACTCCTTCTAATATTTTTAGTATTGCAGTGCCTGTTTTATTTTCTATATTGCAGTAATTCCTAGTGGGGCTTATTCATGTTGACAAACTATGAGTTTGGATTGATTAAACTATCCAGTGTAAAGGTTGCCAGCAAGGTTGCTCTTTGAAGGCTTTGCTGGGAGATGAAGAGATGCACAGAGTAAGAATATTTCTGGCAAGTCACTGGGCTTTTTTCATAGATGGGTAGGCTATAAATACCATCTTTCATGTAGCATATGCTTCACTGCCTGTGGCTGACAACAAACCTGAGTGAAAGTAGAGTTCATCAGAAAGGCTAATTTTGCCCTCTGTATTATTGGGAGCTGTTCAGTGCCTCTTGGTGAGGTTTTTCTCCAATGTGTCAGTGCAATAAGGCTTTCTTTCCTTTCTCTGTATTATAATTTCAAGGAAAGTCTGATTCATTACTTCAGGGGCTGTGCTAAATTTCCTCTGGACCATTTTAAAAGAAATCATTCAAGCCTCAAATACTTGTGCTGGCTGCAGCAGCAGATGTGTGAAAGAGTGGGCATTCACTTTGCTTTGTGCCACTCATCCTTGAGGAGAGGAGGCTCTCCTTAATCTGTGGGCTCAGAAGCACAGCAGAAGGACTTTTTGACCTAAGATAAAAAAATGTCAGTGTTCCTGTGGAAGCACAGTGTGTACATGGATGCTTCTGGAATATATTACTGGGGATAACTTGTGCTTTCTTTTCAAAAGAAAATCATACCAGTGCCTTTGGGGGGGAAAAAAGTCTTGTGTGATGAGGGAAAAGGGAAGGAATAGTATTTAATTATAGTTTTTAAAGGTAGTTAACTCAAATGGCCCTGGAATGGGAGGATTTAATGTATGGTAAAGCAGCATAGTGATCTGGCACAATTGCAAAAGCGACTTTGAAAGAGTTTCTCACTTTGGTCTCAGACATTTCATTTTTTTCTATTCACATGCCCTGATAGATCAAAATTTACAGCATTTTCAGTCATCAGTGTGCATTTTTTTTCTTAAATAGGGGCTGTTCCTGAGTAAAGAATTTTGTTTTGTAAATGTTATTTGGCTGAGACTGACTGCATGTTTCCATTCCCCTTGCAGAGGCACGGCGATAGCTGGAATTGTTTTTGGCATAGTGTTTATAATGGGAGTGATAGCTGGGATTGCCATCTGTATCTGCATGTGCATGAAGAGCAACCGTGGGACTCGAGTCGGGGTCATCCGGACCACGCACATCAACACCATCAGTACGTACCCAGGTAAGAAGGCAACGTGATAGCCCTGCAAGGGTGCCTGTCATGGCAGGAGTGTTATCTTTGGGTACTTACAGCTCCATGGTAAATGAGGGATGTGACCAAGCAGGAGGCTCCTTCCAGTCCAGAGGGGAACGGCACAGCTCCCTGCTGAGAAACGCAGTGTCCGGTGTCTGTCAGTGCATCACTCTGCCTGGGCTGATTTATTCAGCTGCTCAGTGGGCTGATGAGGGCTGGCCAGGTGCCACACTCGCACAGCTGTGTGCCTTGCAGTGCCTGCAGGAGCCTGCCGAGTCCTCACTCAGGGCAGTGCTGTGTTGTTCAGGACAGACCTCCCTGTGCCAGGGGCTCTCTGGCAACAGATCAGTTGTTCTTCTTTTGTATTCTGGTTCTTGTATTTGTTCTTGTTCATGTGCAGCCATCTCCTTTTCATTGTCCAATATAATGGGGGCCCAGCATACCACAGAGAGGGGAAAACCTGGACAGTGAGGTCTGTGGATCATATTGCAAAGGCTTTGAGTGGTGATGTGGAGTCCAATGCAACCTGAGCTTGATGGTACTTGGCCAGAGCTGATGAGCCCTGCTGGGTGCTGCAGCTTCCCAGATGAGTTTTACAAAGTCATACAGGCATCTCTGCAAGGTTTCTGTGAGGTGTGTCCCAGGAGGGACTGCTGGCTGGGATGCAGGGCTGGATCCGAGATAGCTCTTTGTATCTGCCTGGCACCATGCCTGAACTAACTGACAGGAACTTGGAGAGTGGTCATGGAATCTTAGAATAGCTTGGGTTGGAATGGACCTTAGAGATCATCTAGTTCCAACCCCCTGCCACAGGCAGCAACATGGTGCAGAGGTGCCTGTTTTGCCCTCATCAAAGTTGGCTGAGTGTTGGAAGTTCTCAGTTCAGGCTTGTCTGCGGGTTAACACTGTTTTGATGTAATGGGTTTTTTAAGTGCAGGCAGTAGCCAGGAAGGCACAGAGCCTAAGCCAGATCTGACACTGAGCTAATAAGCTGTCACAGGCTCTGGGGCACCCCAGAGGACAGTAGGGACCCCTCGTGGGTCTGGTGCAGTGCAGTTGTGTCCGTAGTGTGTGAGCTGGTACACCAGGCTGTATCTGAGCCAGCTCTGTTGCAGAGCCACCCACTGCGCCACACTTGTCAACTCACACCACTCTGGGTCTGGGGAACAGGAGCACCAAAGGAGGTGGCACCAAGCCAGCTGGGGTCTGCAAGGCTTATTTGTGTGGACTCCCCACCTACCAGGGGAAAGTGGCTGCACTGTTGAAGTACAAAGCAGACCCTGGAAGCAGCATAATTGTGTTTACGCATTTCAGTGACACTGTTAATTATAAATCCAGGAGCAATTGCCTTGGGATAACTCTGAGAGTTCACAGTAATAAAATGCAACAGTGTTTCATGCATGAAGTCTCCTCATCCCACTCTTAAAGATCCGCTGCCTTTCTGTTCGCTCCTGTTGTAAAGGTTACCACAAACCCCAGGTGCATTATGTATACTTATAGGCAAGCTATGCAGTACTTATTATGTATTCCTTTATCACACCAACCTTAGTGTTTGTTTTCTCCCTCACACTCTTACTTTCCAGTTAAACTGAAAGCATCTATAGTAATCCTTATAATTGCAACATTGTTTTGCATACAGAGATGAACAATGAAAGAAAACAGCAATATTCTCAATCATGAATTGCTGAAGAGCTACTTCAGAAACTAATAGTGGCTGCAAGCTGTGAAAACAAGAGCAAAATGGAAACTCCAGGGCTGTAGCCTTTTCCTCCCCAGGTCTGCTCCTGCAATGACTCACCCTTATCTCTCCACCTCCAGGCAGTTTGACTCCACACGCTCTCTGTTCCTGGTGCAAACATTAGTTCCAGCAGTTCTGCCTCTCAGCAGCAGTAGCAGATTTTGTAGGATGGGGAAGCTCTGAATCGATTCCTGTGTTCCCTGCTGTCATGAGCACTCCTGGAGTAATGACTGACCTAGCTTTGGCTGAAGGGCTTGTGACCAACCCTCACCATGTTTTGGACAGGAATGGCTTCAGCCATAGCAACAGCCCAGGTTTCTGAGAGCACGGCGTGCTTTTCATGGCACACTGGGATTTGAGTCTCTTCCCCCCATCACAAGCATCCTAGGTTTCTGTTTGCTCTCTGTGCAAGTGCTATTTCACTGCCAATCTGCCTGAGATATCTAGGGAGGGGACAGAAAAGCATCTGTGGTGACATAAATGGAGACATGAGCAGACTCAGGACCTTAACATTTTAGACACTAATGGGATGTTGATACGGAGCCTTCAGCTCCTTCCGTGCTATCATTCTGTAAGATTTAATGTCTTGTTAGTCACTGAATGGATCCTTCTTCTCTAAGGTCAATAGAAGTAGTTGAGAAAATGTTTTCAGCTGCTTGTGAATATTTTTGTCTTCTCCTAAATGCCTGACCCAGTTTACAAATACTGGGCTCTCCTCAGATGTTTCCATGGGTGTGAACAACAGGAAAGCTTTGTTCTTCGTCAGCCCAAGGTGTAGTAGGATGTTCGGTGTTTGTCCTGGGATGTGTGATGCTGCTGTGTTTGCCATGATGTGGAATGTCACACATCTCCTGGGAATTCAGAGAGTGTTTGAGAGGTCTCTGGAAATCGAGAGCCCTGGCTGCCCTGTCATTTTGGGACAACATAAATCGATGTTGGCGCTGAAGGAGGTGGGAAGGAATGGATCTCATAAACATCCAGCCTTCCTTCCCTGAAGAAGTTTAGCTCTGCCACATTCCCTGGGTGTCATACACTATACAGCTGTTCAGACACTGTTACCAGCACAATGTGCTGGTGGGCACACAGGTAGGTGAAGGAAGGGGCAATGAGCAAAGACTCACCTTGATGTAAAGTGACTGTATAAGGGCAGCCTGAAAAACAACTGAATGCATTGACAGGAGTTTTTGTATCAGTTGTATAGAAATCTGGATGTCAACAAGGAAATACTTGAGGGCTGCATCTGAAAAACGGATTTTTAACCATGTCTTCTTTTTTCTCCCTTTTCAGTGTCTCCACCACCATACAGTTATGAATTTGAAATGGAGTACCCAGCTGACCTACCTCCACCTTATACTCCAACCCCACAGACTTCAATACAGTATCCCCCACCCCCTCCTTACCCTGGATATTCGGGGAAATAATTACATGGCTTCACATGGATATTGAGTGCCTGTTGCAACAGCCAGTACTGTTGGGACGATGCTATAGGCTCAGGGATAAATAGGATGGCCAGGCATTGGAATAACCTGGAAAAGTTGCCATGGCTCAGGATGAAGAATCCTGTCCACTGTGGACCATCATGTTCCATGATAAAACAACGCGTGACCAAAGAAACAGTTCCTGTAAATTAGTGTCTGCTGAGTAATGCTCAGCATCCATCTCAGCTTCAGCTGCAGTACATGAGAGTGGGGCTCTTCCCATGTAAGAACATGTATGTGGTGCAAATGGTTCAAAGAGCTGTTTCAAAAGCACAGGAGGCAGCTGTTGGGGCATATTGTGGGAGAAAACTCCAACTGTTGTCTTGAAGTAACCACTATGCCTTCCTTGAAGGGAGGGGAATAAGGAAGAACAAGGAATACTGAAGCTGTTTTCATTTTCCACTTCCAGATGATAAAACCCAATGATCACTGTGCATATTGGTCTGATAAATATGTTACAAAGAGAAGTGCTGTTGGAATTATGCAGTAACTAAAAAATTATGGGTATTATTTTTTGCCAAGT
The DNA here is from genome assembly GCA_013396735.1 of Grallaria varia. Classification (NCBI taxonomy): domain Eukaryota; kingdom Metazoa; phylum Chordata; class Aves; order Passeriformes; family Formicariidae; genus Grallaria; species Grallaria varia. The sequence goes on from VWZG01010838.1 coordinate 247,748, forward strand.
GCAGGTTGTTTAAAATGCCTACCTTTAAACAGTTTGAGACTAGTTTGTGAACTAAAATGTTAACATAAAGAGCATTTTTGTACATGAAATACACTAATTTATAGCTGATTTACTTCTGCCTGGACTTTATACTTTGGGAATATGCTGCAATACCTTTTTAATCAGCAAATGATACTTTGATTTTATTATAAAAATACAGAATCAGAAAAACTCACAAGTGGTAGAAGAAATGCAAACCAAATATTAAAACATCTTAGATTTGTCTTCAGTTGGATTGAGTACAGGCTGGTTTTTCTTAAATCATATTTTTTACCAGCAGTAGGGATATTCAGCCTTCTTCAAAAAGATTAGCATAAAGTCTGTGAGGATCAGATTACTTTTGAATGTTGTATTGGTAATTTTAAATCTCTAGGTCACCAAGTAACACTTTTCTCATTTGTCATGCGTATCGTTCAAAATTACTTATTGTCGACTATATACATTCCAAACCTTTATGATTTAGAATGTTCCATGTACTTAGGAGGCTAACTGTAATTCAGCAGCAGCTGTTTGACTTCAGAATAGAATATTCCATTGCCTAAAGCATCATCCTTCAGTCGTAAGACTTTTTATTTTTCTCAGATTTATATGCAAACCACAAAGACAGGGGTTCTCTTCAGGGGTTTAAAAGTGCTGAATGCCCTTAGTTTGAATTGAGTGTCTGGGCAGTTTGACAATGCTACAGCCAAAAGTATGGCACCTAGTTCAGGGCAGCTGTGGCATCAGGTCCATCTGAGAGGGAGAAACTGCAGCTTACTGCTGATTCCCAGAGATCAGAATGCATTTAAATGTTTTCCAGCGTAGCCCTCATTTTATTTTCAGGTGTATCCATGTAGTAATGAATAAAAAAACAGCTTGCAAATGGTGGTACTGTATCCCAGTGAAGTCAAGTGACAAACTCTCATCACCCCCAAAGTCTGATATTTTTGGTATTCAGTCCTCATTCAGAGAACTCAAGCAACATTTAACTTTGAGCATAAAAGTTATTCAGAGGCGTTCTCGAAACAAGAACTTACTGACTGTTCTTGCTCAGATTTTGTTGTTATATTTGTCCTTTCCAGGCTGACTAAGCTTATCCCCTTGAAAGCCTTCTTAAAAGCATAAGTGGCCTCAGTCCTTACCAGTGTACGTTCAGAAGATCTGTGTTGTGGCCCTTGGCCAAGCTGAGCCTTGGATCATCACCCCACTGACTACCAAGGCATTTGTGACCCAGTCAGAGGAAAACGGAGCTGTGTTCCAGATTTTTGCTGCTTGTTCCTTGGAGTCTTCTCCAAGGGAGAAGAGTTAAATTCTCATTTCTACTTTGCTGTTCAGAGGTGACAAGTCCTGAACTGGCTTATGCTTACAATTACTTCTGCTCTGGGCTGTGTCCTGTGACATTTCAGCTGTTGCCCTGACCTCTCAAGAGGTATCAGTTGAAATCCTCCCATGAAAGGCAACCTTCTAAGTGTGGTGTTTTGGCAGTCCCTACTCAAAACCACCTGCTGGGCTATTGATGTGCCTGCCAGCATGGTGACCAGCATGAAGAACAGAATAAACATAGTTTTTCCTGCAGAAAACCCAGTTCCTGCTGCATCATTCTGTACTACTACCTCAGCACTTTCTAGTTGATCACACTGGATGATATTTTGGTGCCAAAAAGTTACCTGTAGATAATCAGTATTGTCATTTTCTCATTTCCGTATTTTATTTCTTCGTGCTGAACATAGAGGCACACAAATCAATGAGCAGTTCGTATTTGTTGAATGCAGTCTTCTGAAAAATACCGAGAAAGAAAACTATCCTATAGATCATAAATCTTTCCTGAAAGAATTTCTCCAGCTGTGACATTTGTCAGAACAAGTTATGAAACAGATTTCTTACATAGAAAGGAATTTCTGGAAGATGACTATAAGTCTTTGATCACAGAGTCCCTTCTTTTTCAGCCTTGTGATTACATGTTGCCTCTGATGATGTAGCGTAAAAGTCATAGTGACCAAAGTACCTACAATGTTTACATGTCTTATTCCAGGGAAAATTATGGAAATGGGAAGTTGAGAATTTTGTACTGATTGAGAGCTATTTGTTTGCTATGAAAACAGCAGTGGGAATGTTGATTTTTTTATGTGTTAATTAATGTTCTGCAGATCCACATATACTGGGACATACCAGACACTGATTTTAATCTCAAAGGACACCACGTGTCTTGTCCTTGCTAAGGGCATAAAACATGGGTGTTGCCCTTTCAGCAAACCAGGTAGAACTAGTACAGAGTAGCCTAATTTCAGAAAGAGGTCATGATTCCATTGAAAATAAGTAAAATTGAGAGAAACTGAGAGGAGGAGGGAATCTGAGAGCAAAAGAATAGGAAAAAGAACTTGCTGTGAAATAAATGGAAGCATTTGCCAATAGTGAACTTATATTAGTGGAGTTCAGTTGAAAAAAATTGAAGTTTTCCAGTACCTAAAGGGGGCTACAAGAAGGCTGGAGTGGAACTTTACAAAAGCATGTAGAGGACAAGTGGGAATTGTTTCAGAGGGTAGAGTTAGATCAGATATTAGGAAGGAATTCCTTACTGTGAGGGTGGTGCGACACTGGCACAGGTTGCCCAGAGAAGCTTTGGATGCCCCATTCCTGGAAGTGTTTAAGGCCAGGCTGAATGGGGCTTGGAGCAACCTGGACTAGTGAGAGGTGTCCCTGACAATGGCAGGGAGATGGAATGCGATGATCTCTGGTCCCTTCTGACCCAAACCACTCCATAGTGCTATGATTATTTGTGTGGAAACGTAATTTGTTCATTACTTCTGTATTCAAAGTTCCTGCAGCACAGATATTACCAGGCAGAGGTCATTTATTCTGTTTGACATACACAGTTTGCAGATGAGTGCGTTAGTACAAAGAGTTTTTACTTATTCACACTGACTTTTTTCATCTCATTGCCCTAAATCATATTCTAAAGAAAAAAAACCCACAAACCTGAAAATGTAATCTATGGCTGAGAAAGGCCAAAGGATCTTCTGCTTTTCTCACTTGACAGCAGATTTTATCACTAATTGGTTGGTGAATGTAGTGTTGCCCTGGGTGTTCATGGACTTGAACCAAATGCTGATGATCTTATGGTCTCAGGTTGCTCTGCCTTTGGTTCACGATTTCTAGGCTGCACTGGAGAAGCAGAGAGGGAAGGTCTCCGTGCGAGGAGTACAGGGCCTGGTCCCATGAGCCTTTCTCCTGGGTTTCCTGGTTTAGCACATTAGATGGCTGCCTGGTTGCACAATTGCTGTTAAGGTTTGGAAGCAGCAGGAATTGCAGGTGCTTACAAGGGCACATAAGCTGGCATATGCTCTACTGCCAGTCCTCGTTTGTGGGATATAAAATCTGTGTGATGTCTTACTTAGTCATGTATTGGGGATATTTCTAGCCATGATTCATTTCACAAACTTGATTTAATCTGGCACTTCTTTAACATTTTTTTTTTCCCCAGAAAGAGCTACTTTGAAATCAGTTCTCTCTCTGACAGCCTACTTTTTCTAGGGTATGTACCAAACAGCAGGAGGCATCTCTTTAAGAGCTAATGACCCATTTGGGAGACTTTACAAATTAGGTAATAATCAACTGGAGGAGGTAGAAGGCCAAGGCAAAGCCAGGGGGAGCTAATGCGGTAGGCTGCCATTACCTAAATTACACACTCACATGAAAGGATCATTAATGTTACTATAACCTGGTTTTAATTAATGAAAAATGTAATTATTTGTTTTCTCAATGTTGGTAACTTTGAAAGATGCAGTTTTACCAGTGTACTAGTCCAGATTTTCAGTAGTGCCACAATGAAAAGATTAGTTTGCTCCATAAAGCACCTGGATCGATATTAACAGTGTTCTTGGTACAGCAGATATAGTCTTTCAATTTAAAGCAAATGTTCTCAGGACCCTCTGTAAAATCACAATGATTTTTTTTTTTTAAATGTAATGGGATAGTTCCTAAAGCACTGATGGCTGTCTATTAGAATAGTAAATGTTTGGCGTTTCTGTATTTACTTTCATACTGGAAGCTCTCCAAATGCTTTAGTAACTAGAAAAAATTATTTCAGTCACCATGAAATAAACCCAATAGGTATTTAACAGCACACTGTAATAGTGTCTAAGAACCTGAGGCAGAAATTGCACAAAAGAATTAAGGGAAGTTAAATATATTTCTTGCATTTCACTAAAACATCAATGTTTGGACAAAACACCTTGAGAAAATAATGACCAGGACCTTGTATCAAGTGGCTTCTGTGATTACTTTTTCGATGGAGATACCCAATTTTCACACTGCAGCAATGTTTGAGGTCCAAAAACCAGAGCCCCTCTCCAAGCCTGGCTTGTGGTTCCACCATTGTAACCTCTCCTTCCACTCTGTTGTGATTTTGGTGTACAGCCAAAGTGCATGAACAAGCAGAGGACTGAAAAAAGGAGAAGTGAGCATCCCCTGCTTTAAAAAGAGGAAAGAGAGATGGGGGAAAACAAAATGGTCAAGACTCTTTTTGTTCTTCAGAAGATAGCTCAGTGTCCCTGTATGAAGAGACCATTGAGCAGGGAGCTGCCACACAGTCAGGTGAATAGCCAAGAGAAGGATCCAGGGAGCTCCAGCTCCAGGATCATGCAGTTTAGGTTCCGGAGGCAGTAACTAGTTTTCCAGTCTGCTGTGAAGATTAGATGGTCAATATTTACACAGCTCTGGAAATGAAAGTGTTAATTATTTTTGTTACGAAATGCACCATTAATATTTGCATCCCTAGGGGAGAGTAGGAAAGGCTTTGAATGCCATTGCTACCACAGTGATAACTAAGAGTAGATTAAAGCAAACAGTAACAAAAGGAAAGCCAAAGACTTAGGTGTTTCTGCAGAAAGTGTTTTGGGGGTTTTTTTTGCCAGCCTAGCATATGGAGCTGGTTCCTTCATGGAGGCGAGCTGGCCTGCTGCCAGCCAAGGCAGCTGATTTTAGGCAGCCTGCAGGAGGGAGGCTGGAGTGGGAACTGTATAATCCTGGTTTTCCCCCAGCCTGCAACTTTACCTGACCCCTCTGCCCACCAGCAAGGAGCAGGCCTGGTGGGAGACTTCAAGGCAGTCCTCCTTTCTGGCACTAGTGCCAAGCTGGTCATCTTAGCTCATCTTAGCATCCTTCCAACACATCAGTGATATGTCCATTCTCAGCAACATGGGCAAACCCATTTTTTCATGGCCAGTAAGCAATCCCCAGATTTCTCTGATTAGATCCCACATTCTATTGGTGAAAAGACCTCCATTACACGAACTAGTCTGGGGACTGGTATCGCTTTTGTCCAGTTTATCCAAATTGTCTCCTCTTTGTTATATGACAACATATTTACCCATGGCTCATCTCATTGCCCTTATTTCACGTGCTCCCTCCTGATCCCTCAGGGCTGCGTCCTTATTTTATTGCTGCTTGCCGAAGAGCTTTTCCAAAGAGCACTGATCACAAGGAAAACACCTTCCAAGCAGACCCCTGCCCCCCCTACATCACCATCACGTGGAGGCTTGGCTTTGCAAATCATCCATACGCTGGTGTTAAGCATCACCTTCTCTGCAGGGGAGGAAGTCCAGTAGTTCAGCAGCTACCCGGAGATCACGCTCAGCCCAGACTGTGCTTGTGATGAAACTCTGTTTTCTGTTTCCAAAAATCCACGTGTGGCCAGTAAGTTTAGAAAGAAGAAAAAGAAGTGAAGCCCACATCTGCTTTCTGGTTCAGCTCAGGTCTGAGGGATGTCTTTTTCCCTGTGTATTACCAGCTATTAAGTTGACAGCACATTTCCAATTTTTTGAATGTTGCTGTTTTCCTCTGCTGTAGAGCATCTTTAACAGGAGGGGAGGGTGTGTTACAGGCATCTGTGCAACTGCAAAGCCCAAACATTTCCTGGGGATGCCTTGTGATTTCAGTACCTATATCTCCCTCCTTTGCATCTGGACCTTTATGAACAATTTCTCAACTGGGAAATTTTTTTTTCCCTTTTTGTTGATGTATAATACACTTTTTGGCTTAATTTTTAGATTTTTAACGTCCCTTGGTCTTATGCAGGTAGTGAGTTGCTGGTGACTGTGTTGTGCTTAAACAAAATGCTAATCTGGGAATGCAGCAAACCCATGTAGGGGGAACTCAAACTCGTTCATTATACCCTGTAACTTGAACAATGAATCAACAGCTACAGATTATATAGACGGTACAGCAGGATATGCAGAACATAAATGTGCAATAAATCTGTATACTTGTGACTGGGCCGTGCTTGAGGCTGAGCATCCTAACAGGGAGTCGCTTTGTTGTGGTAATAGGCTTGGGGAGGTTGAGAACTTGCGAACATAAAGGGATGCCATGGTACCTGCCATTTATTGACAGCTAAGGGACAAGGTTACTTCTGTACCTGCTACCTCACATAACAAGAATTTATGGAATCACCTCAGGCTGCCCTTGTCAATTATCATCATCGTTATTTCTGTGTTTAAAAAACAAGACAGAGTTCTTGCAGGCATTCAGCCAAAAAGTGCTGTGGTAGTGCAGTCCCCACGAGTGAGCCTTAACTGAAACCTTATCAAGTAAATTCTTGAGATTTAGGAATGACAATAAATACACATGTACTGCATTGCTGTTCCTTCTTTGGTGGTGCGTTTCCTCTGAGGTGGAGGGTGGGGGATCAGCGTTCTGATTCAGGATTGGGAAATGAGCCATTAGGTCTGTGTGCACATAATGAATTTGGAGATAACCATAATAGCTTCTTGCCAACAAAGTGAACCTTTGTTCAAGACATCTGCCACAGCTACGCTATTGTTGTATATCCATCTTCATCATCTACAAGAGACTGTAGCTGGGTAGACATGGTCCCTGACATTTCTGGGAGACTGGTAGAGTAAAACAAAGTTTCCACCAGGTCTCATTATATGATATGATCAACCTAGGGGAGCTGAGCAAGCCTTCTCTGCTGTCATGAGTCCTCCCTCCCCACTGAACCAGTACAAGAAGTCTGAGAAAAGTCACAACATAAACATGTAGGTTTATTGATGCTTATCTTTAAAGCCAGAAGAGTAGCAGCTTGATGTTCACATCCCTTCCACACCTGCCATACTCGTTTAAAAAAAGATCAGGAGCCCAACCTGTGTTCTTTCTCCAGCTCCTGAAGGTAAAGAAATTCCTTTTGAAGCCTGATCAGTGGTAAGCTTAGATAGTGATCCTTCTGACATGAATAAAGATAATAAAAGGGACTGATTCAGACCTTAGATCTTGGCTTTATGAGAAGCGAGGGAAAACAAAGCATCCCACTAGTTGGAGCTCTAGATGCACTGAAGTATTAAAGCCCTTCTCCATCCATGGGTAATAGACTTGCCTTTGATCTTTATAGTCAAGATACCTGAAAAGAGTTTTCATAAATAAAATAAGACAACAGTGATCAGTTCTGTCTACAACTGAAAGATAATTCTGGTCTAGGGAGAGCAAAGTGTCGTGTTTCCCTGTGCTCTGTTCACCATGACCTTCACATAAGACTTGTGAGAGTGATGAAGTTGGATTAAGCAAAGTGGGAATCTGCATCCAGAAACACACTCATTCCATATCAATTTGATGGGCTGGTATTTTCAACCTCTGCAACTGAAAAAGGCAACAAGTCTTTGCCATTTGCTTCTTCCATGCCCCACAGGTAAGAAAGGGGGATGCAGGCTGACTTCTGGCAGTAGCTCTGCCTATCATTGCTCTCCTGCAGATCCTGAAGGGAATGGACACAGCTCTGAGCATCTGCATCCAGCCTTTGGAACTGTTAAGGAATTACATGGCCAGCTCTGCAACCTCTATTCTGTTAATTTTTGAGACTGCATAGTTGCATTACCTAAGTTGTTCATATCTGGCTGCCTACCCAGGAGTTGGTAATATTTTCTTTGACTTCCCAGCTTCTGGGAAAAAACCCACAAAAATCCTCCTTCCTGTACGAGTGATCGATTGTTATAAAAGGCCAGTTCCAGTGGCTCTCAGGGCAAAACAAACAAAATTATAAATCTTCCCTGGGCCTCACCTGAAGACTTCCTCACATCAGGTAATTAGCTCCTGTCTACCCTGGGTACAAGGGCTGGAAAATGACAGCCAAGGGGAATTTCTCATGCTGGGCAACGAGAAAGACTTTGGTGCTGCTTCTTTAAAATATGGTAATGCTACCTATAATTTAGAAATATTTCATTTATCCTGGTTATGAAAAGGAAGCAGAACAACAGGAGGTAAGGGAAATTTTCAAGTGCAGATAAATCTTTCTGTTCTTCATGTCTTGGAGGTCAGTGTTTAAAAGTAAGAACCCATAGATAAAGATCTTCAACAATTTTCAGTCTTCACTTGCCTATATATTTCCCAAGTGTCTGTCAAGTGTTATTTCTTCCTGGTGTTGTCAGCTTCTATTGCCTGGTAGAGGATATATATTTTAATTGACAGCCAGTAACAGCCATTGCAGTCATAGTGAAAATCATATTTTATAGCCAGTACGGATGGAAGTCATAACTTGAGGATGTGTCAGTTACTTGTTGGAAATATGAATAATTGATACTGAACATAATACCTTTTCACAGTCTCTATCTATTAGAGACAATGCAATCAAAAATAGCTTTTGCCTTTTTTTTCAATGGTTTACTTTATGTGTGATTTGGTAGTCTGTGTAATTCAGGAGGAAAATTACTCTGCATCTAGTTAGGGTCTGAGTGAAGACTTGAACTTAGCAATGTAATCAGGCATGACAAAATCTTGTGTTTTGCCCACTGTAATATTGAATACAAGGTTGGGAGGTAAAAGTGTCATGCTGATATCGTTCATTGAAGTGTGCTGGCAAGAATACAGGTGAGGTCTGCCTGGCAAGATGGAAGTGTGATTTGCACAGTGATACACCTGGGAGGGCAGTCAGAGGACAGGGCAGTCAGACCCACAGTGGGGTGTTCCACAGAGGCTTTGGGGAGACTGCACCACACATCAGGACTGCAGCCCCAGCCCCTGGTCCCTGTGTCTTTGCTGTTGCCACTACTTGTGTTCTTAGCTGTAATTTTGAGTCTGCATTGAGTTGAGTGAGGTCTGATATCCCACCAAAGGCACCGTGAGAACAGAGCCTTTTAAAGAAATCTTTTTTAGGTCTGAGCATCCACTCACATGGAGCATGAAACTCTCAAGCTATATCTGGCTTCACTGGTGTAGTGAGTTGACACTGGTCGGGTTTCAGGGACTCACTAAATCCTTCTGCAACTAGGCAGAAGGGAGAGGGGTCATCCACTTACCACCTTTACGGGAAAAAACAGACTCAAAGTGAGATAATACCTAAAATTTATTACTAACAGGATAAAAGCTAAGCTAAAGAGTGAGAAATAAAACAGTCTTAAAACATACACCACACACACACACTTTCCCCCCACCCCTCCTTCTGTCCATGGAGGGTTGCAGTCAGTTGTGGTTGCTGCCGCCTGCAATGTGAGTCCCCCGCACCCCTTGGGGTCACTCATCCATGGGGTGCAGTAAAAGTTGAGTCTCTGCACCCCGATGGGCCTCCGTGAGTTGCAGGGGGACATCCTGCTTCATCACAGTCTTCACCACAGTTTACAGGGGACCACAGCTGAGTCCATCCCCTGCTCCGCAGGGTCCCTCCCACAGGAGACAGTCTTTAATAGACTTCTCCAAAGTGAGTCCACCCCTCAGGCAGCAGTTCTTCCACATCTGCTGTCCTGAGGGTCACTCCTCCATAGTGGTACAGTCCTTCATGGANCTGCTGTTATCCCATGTTCTTGCTCTCTGGAATTTCTTCTGCGCAACAACTCCCCAATTCTTAAATATGTTACCACAGAGGCGTTACTGTGATCTCGAATTGGCTCAGCCCTGGCCAGGAGCTGGATGTCCCTCCTGGGGCCAAGTGTCATTGGCTCCTATGGGACACAGGAAGCTTCTAGGAGCTTCTAACAGAAGCCACCTCTGCAGCCTCCCACCACTACCAAAAAACTCAGCTACAGAAATCCAGGACAACTGGCAACTAACATATTTCATAGGACCTGTATGGTATTTCCGAGCTTGGCTAAGGCTCACCATTGGTTTGGATCTTAAAATTTAATTTTTACTGAACTGCAGTGTGATTCATAAACTATATACACCTTTTGCTGAGACCATGCCACTGACATCAGCTCTTGTGACAACTGTAGTCCACCAAACCTGCCCTAAGCCCCTTAGTGGGAAGAAGGATTGTTACACCGCACGTCAAGACCAGAAGGAATTTAAAGCAATCTCAGTGGGTTGGGAAGCATCTCTTTTCTAAACTTTGTACCTGATGTTGTAGGTTACTGAACAGACAGTTCACAAGAAGGTTGTCTTTTGATAAATAGAGCATGAATACCAGTTGGAAAGGACAGTTTCATTTGGTTTATTTACCCTGAAATGAACACTTGGCCTGTGATGTGATTTCAGAAAAGAAGAGGGGTTTTTTCTCCTTTATTTTCCATGATTGTTGAAAGCAGAATAAACTTTCAAGACCTGGAGGCAAAAGTAATGAAATCACTAAATACAGGGCAGCTTCCTACCTACTGTGGGTTTGTGGCCTGCTTGAGCCAAGATGAACTCATCTACAAGTTTTTATTAGTTTTTCCTATGTCTTCCTTATCCACCCAGAGGGTTTTTCCATGGTGGATTTGGAGGACCTTCTAGAGTTGCCTGGGAATTTGCAGCAGGCCCATCTGATGACAAGAGTCAGAGGCAGGAAAGCGGCCACCTGTCACACTGTCTGCCTGCGCACCCCCCAGAACTGGTGGGTCTGGGAGGGGCAGAATGGTCTGCAGCTCAGAGGCTGCTGATTGCCTGCTCATGGTGGTAAGTTAGTTTTATCTTTGAAAGAGATTTACTGCATCTTTCCAGAGCTTTCCAGAAAATTTAGATTTATTGTGTGTATTTGTTAATATATCTGTCCAGGAAAGCTCCAGGCTTGAATAAAGGTTAATGAAAAAAAAGAAGAGAAAAAATAAAAAAAAATATATTTTACCACAGGCTAAGTTAGCAACCAGTCCTAGTGCAAAATTAAGTGGAAATAAAAGAGTTGTTTGTTTTAATACTGACAGCAACTTTCCTTTCCTCAACCACACTCTGCAAACAACAGGAGTCACTCCCACACACACAATTTTTCAGTGGAATAATTAGCCATCTCACAGACTAAAAAACACAGACAAATTCCCAGATTTCTCGGAGAGAAGGCACAGTCTTCTAAAATCAGCTGAGTTGAAGAAAGGAAGAGCTCCCTTCCCATCTAAACCTGAACCAAAGCTGTAATTTCAGGTTCTATGCAGTGACCAGGATGGATCCTGGTGGCTTCTCTGTTGTAACACAGCACAGCGCTGCAGTCCCTAATGCTCTGTGATGGTGTCACCAGAGCCTACGCTTGGTGGGGACCCTGTGCCATGGGGCACAGGGGGACAAGGGGACATGGTGGAGCCAGTCTGCTCTGCCAGCACAGCTGTGGGGTGCCCCCGCCAGCCCCTCTCCTTGGACTGCCTCCATCCCTCGTGGTTGGCACCTCATATCCAGCTGGGATATGCCAGCTCCTTCACAAAACATTGATGGAAATGTGAGGTTAATGAGACTGAAGTCAGCAGGTAGTTTGGCAAATTATCTTTTTATGTCTGTAGTTGATTTTCACACATCAGTTCCCTCTCCCTTTCCTCTGAAAGCTGCCTGTTGAGCCAAAATATGAGTATGTGAGTAAAAGTCCCTTGACCCCAACTCTTCCAATCTGAGAGTAATTCCTCCTCTCCACAGGGTGTGCAGCTTTGAGCCTTTTTTGCTCTGTTTTTGAGAGAGGAATGTGAATGCTCTGACAGGTGAAATCCTGACACAAGGGAACTGGATCATCCACAGATAGTCCTTCATTGTGCCACATCAAAGCAAGCAGAAGAAAATACCATAAAACCTCCATGGCGGTGGAAATATTATACACTGAGACTCGTGCTCATTTGCTGTCACTGGGCAGTCAGTTCATGGGTGCTCAAGCCCAGACTGTGGCAAACTCGACAAGAAACCATAGCCAACATGTCTGCTCTGGAAAAGAGCCTTCGTCTCCTGTGGATCAGGGACGACTGGTCTATAATTTGGGGGCTCCCCACCATGCAGCATTCAGTCCTTATACCATAGTTACACTGAAAGAAAGTTGTACTGATTCACATGCACTGTCTACCATTTAGTTGTAAATGCTTCTCAGAAAGGCAAGAAAACTGTACATCCCTCTTAGGCTATTCTCCAAGGCAGTGCCCTATACCCTTCTGGGGACTTTGCAGACACAAATGTAAAAAGAACCCTAAACTAGGACAACAGCCAGATGTTATTTATCTGGACTTCTGTAAGGCCTTTGGCACGGTCCCCCACAATATCCTTCTCTTTAAATTAGATGGATTTGATGGGTGGACTGTTAGATGGATAACAGCCGTTGGACGGTCACATCCAAAGGGTGTTGGTCAGAGTGGCTCAGAGTCCCAATGAACATCAGTGACAAGTGGTGTCCCTCAGGAGTCTGTACTGGCACCACTGCTATTTAGTATCTTCATCCATGACTTAGACACAAGTGCACCCTCAGCACATTTGCAGATGACACCAAGCGGAGTGTTGTGGTGACACACCTGCAGGATGGGATGCCTCCAGAGGGACCTGGACAAACTCGAGAAATGAGCCCCTGGGAATCTCATGAGGTTTAACGAGAGCAAGTGCTGGTGCTGCACCTGAGTCAGGGTAAACCTGACAGGGTAAGTATCAGTTCAGGGTGGGGATGAACAGATCAAGAGCAGTCCTGCCGAGAAGGACTTGGGGGTGCTGGTGGGGTGAGAGGCTGGATGTGCCCCAGCCATGTGCCCTGGGAGCCCAGAAACCCCCCGTGTCCTGGGCTGCATCCAAAGCAGTGTGGGCAGCAGGGCAGGGAGGGGATTCTGCCCCTCTGCTCCGCTCTGCTGAGACCCCACCTGCAGTGCTGCCTCCAGCCCTGGGGTCCCAACACAGGAGGGACATGGACCTGCTGGAGTGAGTCCAGGGGAAGTGACAAAGTTGATCAGAGGGATGGAGCACCTCTGCTATGAGGAAAGGCTGAGAGAATTGGGATTGTTCAGACTGGAGAAGAGAAGGCTTCGCGGTAACCTAATTGCAGCCTTCCAGCACCTGAAGGAAGCCTACAGGAAGGATGGAGAGAGACTATTTACAAGGGCCTGTAGTGACTGGTCAAGAGGGAATGGCTTCAAACAGGTTTAGATTAGATATGAGGAAGACGTTCTTCCCTGTGACAGTGGTGAGGCCCTGGCACAGGTTGCCCAGAGAAGCTGTGGCAGTCCCATCCCTGAAAGGGTTCAAGGCCACACTGGACAGGGCTTGGAGCAACCTGGCCTAGGGAAAGATGGCCCCCCATGACCAGGGGGTGGAATGAGATGAGCTTTAAGGTCTGTTCCAACCCATTCTATGATTCTATGATCTCTTCTTCCAGAGCCAGCTCAGCCTCCTAGGCTTTGACTTGATACATGCCAGATGAGATCTTGCCTCCAAATACAAGGTAGGGCAGCACTACAAGCACAATATAAGGAAATCTTTTTCTTAAATTGAAACATAATTATTGTAATAATATATATTATATATATTTTAAAAGAAGAGTTTTTCTCTTACCATTTTTCATAGAGTAGGTAAATTCCTATTAGGTGGTATTTCCCAGAGGGCAAGATGCTATGTTGTTATCTCTAAGCAGCTGTTGTTTTTTCTGTAGTATGAAGCTTTGGAGAGACACCTACACTAAATAGGAGTACTTAACAGAAACGGTGTCATAAGTGAGCAAGCCTTGCCCACCACAGGGGAATGGAAGGAATGCCTTTTGTAGGGCAGAGAGCAGACGTGTATAGCACTACTATACACATCTCTGAATAAAATTATTTTAGTCATCTTTCCAGGATGGACAGTTAGCTCCCTGACTAAAAAAACCACTCCTAAAGTTTAGAGGATGAAGAGCTTCTCTCATGCTTGACTCCGTTCTTGTCACCAAATAACAGGGCACATTTCAGGATCTCTGGAGAGTCTGGCAAAGCAAAGAGGTTTTCAGCTGCTGACAAGGAGAGACATTTCTGTGAACGCCACAAAGGCATGATGTGGTGCCACCTCCCAGCACCCCTGCATTTTAAGGAGAAAGTTAGTGTTTCAGAACTGTGTTTTTTTTTTTAATGTGGATTCCCCACAGGGTTACTAGGATAGGAGAGATTCTTACAAGTAAACTGCTAATGAAGCTTTCCTTGACTAGGCACACAAGGACAAGGGTTTTTGGTACCCATGGTGGTGCGGTGCTCATAGCCCCAACCCCCATACATGAAAGCTCTGGGCCTGATGTTTCTCCCTGGAATTAGAGCCTGAGAGGTCCTTCACCTCCCCCACTTCCAACCACCCTGGCACTGGGCCACTGCTTTATGTTCCCCATCCTACATAGATCATGTCTTAGCAACACAGACCCCTCTGAGGATTTCTGATCTGTTTTTCCCTCTCCTCAGCAGGCTGAAGAAGAGTATTAAGTCAAGGCTGAGGCACTCAAAGGCATGAAGATGGAGTTACTACTGGGTAGCTGGTGGCTTCAGGAGGGGCTTGGGAAGGCAGGTGCAGACTGGCAGGTGTCAGCACTATAGGCATTAGGAGTTTTCTTGCCATGTCACAGTAAACAGAACTTTCTTCAGAGGCAGCCTGCACCAAATTCCTCTAGAGCCCAGGGCCTTCACAAACCATGCTTCCATTAGGGATGAAATGTGCATACATTAATTAAAGCACCAGCTCCTGCCAGGCAGCTTTAGCAGAAGAGCAGAACTGCTCAGCCCTGGTAACACTGGCTTGTGCTGCTGGGAGTGGGGCTGTGCTGTTGAGGGATCTGTCCTGCTCTGCACAGGAGAGAATGGCAGAACCCATCAAAGTCAGTGAAAAAACTCTCACTGCAACATGCAAAGCACATCCCTTGTTCTTTCAGGTGTGAGGATCCATGGTTATTACATTGGTTTCTTGATGGCAATCTTATTTTACATCAATTATTTGAAATGCAACATTCCTCCAGCAGTAATATGCTAAGTCCTTTCTCTTCTGTGTGCCATTTCTCATTGTTTCAGATCAAAAAAAGGTTTTGCCATAAGCAATTATTTGTTACATGTACATTACATGCTGATGTGAAGCCTAATTCCTCTGCAGCACAGAGAAGAGGTGGAATAGTTAATATCCCCTCATTCCAAGAAAGACTACAGAATAATAACACGGGAAGCCGAAATAATCACTCTGCCATCAGTTGTTCTCCCCTGGGCCTGCCCACAAAAAGTCAAATGGAGAACTGTTAGAAGCAGGCATTGCTGAAGATTGCTTGCTAATTTTACTCCCTGTAACATGATCTGTTTATTCAGGAGATGTGCTCTATCTTCTCTGCTGTGATTCAGAAGAATCTTAATCTGATGTGATTGCTTTCGTTCTCTCCCCTCAATAATTAATATTGCTGCACGAAATCGGAGGCTTACTCTTTATTGCGAGCAATATATTATGAACTGATTCTTTGTCCCCAGGTAAACATAATCCATACTTTATTATTAACTCTCTAAATCTGTTTTTTTTTACATAATAATAGCATTGTCTTGGGAGATGGTAGTTGAACATCTAGAATTTTGCTTTTATTGCAAAAGAAAATTTAGTTAAAATGGGGACAGGAATAGTCTAGAAAAGTATATTTATGTAATTATTTAAACACAGCCTTTGTTTGAGTTTCAAACAGTTTCCCAAAGGTGTGTCTTGATAGCCCTATTTACGAGATACCCAAGGGACTAGTGGCACTAGCTCACTTTGCAGAATGGCTGATTTTCCTCTTCTATTTTTCTATTCTGTTTTTATGTTCAATTTGAGTTTGGCCTGAGTTTCTGAAACCCGAGTGCCTGAAGCTGTGAGCCATTTCCTCAGAATAAAAATGTGAGTCCCAATGCCTCAGTCTGAGTTAAGCAGTGCCCAGAGCTGCGTATGCTCACAGTGTTCAGAAGCAGCTGCCAGTGATCAGTGTTTATTAACCTATTTACAGGACACGTTCTCAAACCAGGAACCAGAGGTTTTCTTCTCACTGCCCTGCTTTTCTCTTTTCTGCTTTCCCCCAAGGCCCTGGATCAAAACAGATAATTCTCCCTCATCCTGTAGTTCTTCTCATTCCCAATCATTGCACATTCACAGCAGCAGTAAATGAAATATGAAAATGTGTCCCAAATGCCAGTTTAGTTATGTGACAGGGGACATTCGCAAGCAGGAAAGATGGAAAGCAATTGCCTGATTATGCAGTAAAATCAGATGATAAATCTTTCTTTCTGTAGTAAAATCAGATGATAAATCTTTCTTTCCTGTGGTCCCTTTCTTTCTATTAATTTCTCCTTCCCTCATTATTTTACCCTCATTTTCCTCTCCAAATATGTTGCAGTTAATAGGATAGTTGAATGAATAGGACACTCACCTGGGATGTACTTTGCTTTTGTTTGTAACTCTGCTACAGCTATGATTTTCAACAGCTAATCTTTGCCATGCTCCAGTTCCTTTTCTTTGAGGCAGGGATGGCATTTCTCTGTAACACAGGAGCATTGTAAAATAGAACCACTTAAAGTCATCAAGTGGCCCAGGTATGGTTCTGGGGAGGCCCCTAAATAACGTGAATAAGTTAATGGAGTGGTGTGCCCCTGCCCACTAGGCAGAAAGCTCTTAGGAGCCTTCCACTTACATCATCTGTACTTACATTACCTGTAACAACCAGGAGAAAGGGGCTGGGGGGGGGATGTGTGTACGTGCATGTGCGTGACAAAAAAACCCAATTGTGAGCTCCCCAAACCTGGCGTATTGATGGTGGAGGTGTTTTGCAGAGGAAATGAAGTTCCCCAGCAAAAACTGAACAACACTTTGCAAGGCCCCTTAAAGCTTCCTCAAAGCTTTGTCTCACCTCAAGACACTTCTTCTAGGATCAATATTTTTCACCCAAAGGAGTGTTAGGAGGCCAAGAGAGCCTGTGCCTAGAAAGGCTGCCCATGCAGAGTAAAATGAAAAATGTGAGTATTGGTGTTGGAAGAAATAAGAGATTCCTCAGGGAAAAGCTGAGTTGAGCTCATAGCCTAAGGACACTCATCACCAGCGAGGCTGATTCATGGGTCAGCTCCCTGGGCCAGGTGAGTCCCTGTCACAGTGAGTTGTCCTCTGCTTCACTCGAGTACAGCCTCCTCATAAACTGCCTCCTCATAAACCCCTTTTCCCCTTCTCAACATCTGACACTCGTAACTGCACACACAAGCCGTTGTTCCTCTGCATTAGCAGTATGTTCTGCATGTCACAGTGGCAACACCAGGGACTTAATATTTCAGCCAATCCAGGAATAAATTACTGTTCAGGACCATAAAAAGGGCAAAGATAGGTTGTTTAAACAAAAGATGGTACAGCTCTGTGGGCCTTTGGGGAGAATAACTTGGAGGGTAACCAGAGATATCCTTGTTTTGCTTGACCTTGTAAGAGTGCTGGTTGGGCTAATTTTTTCCTCCTTTCTTTAGTTCTGCAGTATCATTTCAATTTTGGTTTTGCCTCTAATTTCCCTTCAGAACCACAGCATTCTTCAAAAATGATGGCAGGGCAAACAATAATAAAACTGTATTTTGCGGCACGTACACCCCTGTGAGCTGGGGGTTGCTCCGTAACTGTGTATTAGCACTGTAAAATGGTTTGCCACTTGACTGTGCTGGCTTAAGTCACCAAAGAGTCTGAAGACACAGGCAGAAAGTGGGGAAAAAGGCCTTTAGATTCTTGTTCAGTCTCGCTTTGAACCTGCAGAAACTCATTCTTCATAGTCCAGAGAACAGAAGCTGGAAGAATATGAGGATTCTGATAGATGCTAAAAATTCATCTTCCCTCGAGGAAGGTGACCAGCTAAGGTCTGGGCCAGACTGTTGCCTCACCTGGTGATGAGCTTCTCTATGTAAGAGACTAATTCATGTGGATGATTTGTTCTCAGGTCCTTTCTCCGTATATCAAAATGGATTGATCCTCCTTTTAGAAACAATTCATTGAGTTATATACCACACTGCATTATTGGATTACTGTAGGGAGAGCCAGGACACGCCTGAACTCATTCAGATCTGTTGGATCAGCACAGTGGATACACCCCACGCTCGTGTCAAGAGCATGGCCAGAGCGGTCGCAGGGGTGAGGATGCTCCAGGAGCAGATCTCAGCAGCTTGGTGGAGAGGAGAGGTCAGAGTGAGGTAGAGCTGGGGAGGGGGTGTTACCCTCGTGGCCACAGCACGTGGGTGACAGGGCTGTGCAGGTTGGCCAGACTCCGGCGGGACTTCATTGCGAAGAAGAGTGTTCTCAGCAAGAAATCTGAAATCTGTGAAAGGTGGGCAGAATTGGTGTAACCATCTGAAGTCTTAGAAAATATGAATGAATATTCATACAAAAATGTTTTCATTGTTCAGCTCAGCCAAAAACCTCACTCTGACTCTGTTGTTCTCCTTGTTGAGTAAAACGAGTTGCAGTAAGCACAGATTTTCAGACCACAGCTTTCTACATTTGTGTCATTCTTTGGCTTTGTAATTAAATATTGAAGAGACAAAGGAGACTTGGCTGGCAGTCATACAACAGTCTAATGTCATACTGTTTCTCTGAAAGAAAAATGTCCTGAAACAGATAAGACAATGTACTTAACTCTGAAAAAAAGCCACTAAGCACTTGCTGGACAAATACTCTCATAACATTTTATCTTCAGTACAAGAAAATCAATGTTTCTAAAACATCTGGCTGTGGCAATGGCAGCTGAAGGTCTGTGTTAATGTTAAATCAGATTTTTGCAGGCAATCTTGAGTTTTCAAGGACCACTATTTTTCTGCTTCTCTCCAAGCAAATTAGGCTCAAAGAGGTGGGAGGCCAGCTTGCAGACATCTCTTGAACAGCGTATTGCTTTTTATGCAGGGATGAGTAAGAGGTTTTTTTCAGGTTCTAGTTTTTGGTGAAAGGCCATCTTTTCTTCTCCTTCCTATTGAGATTTTCAAAAGCATCTCCAATAAAACTGTACAAACAGAACTGCAATAATTATATCTGGCTTGGTGAAAAGAAAGGGTTGTTGTCTGCCTTTCCCAGAAGAAGGGATTAACTCGATGCTTTCCTGGAAGCATGTGATCATTATGCATCCACGTATCCCTGATCTCCCATTTGCCCTCAGCTGAAGAGTGCTGGGACCGAAAGAAAGAATAAATAAACATACATTTTAAAAAAGTTCTGCAACTTCTTGAAGTGCTCCTGCCAGAAGCAGCCCACAGATAAAAGGCTGTGACAGGAAAGTTCTGTCTTACAGTCTTCCATTTAATTGACATAATTCTTCACACAATTTGAGCAGGGAGAGAATGACTCTAGAAGCTTAATTCTAAGTACAACATTACTTATATTTGCATCAAATCTTCTTCCCTGGGATTCCACAAGCTTGTGTTTCTGCTAGCTTTATATCTTTTCTTCAAAAGAAGAAAACTGTGCTTCCTGGTCCCTGACAGCAAGAACCAGAGCCTGACCTGCACAGCTCAGCTGACGTCCCTACAGCACAGGTCTGCCCCATCCTTTCCCCATAAAACTAGGGAAGATGCCAACATCTTTCTCCTCTTTTAGATCCTCACTAACTTGAACATCACTTATGACTTAGATTTATATTTATGCTGTGTGAAAGTTAACCACTAGAAACTCAACTGAATATGACATTGCTTGCACTAAAGCTGCTTTTGCAGCTTTTTAATAAGATCAATTTCTTGTTTTGGCAATATTAATTAATACCAGTGTTGCCAGTGGAAGTGGTTATAGTTATCCATGTTCCTCCTCTTCTTTTTCTGACTATGAGTCCTGAAGTTCTTTTATTTTTCTTTACTTGACAGAAATTTCCTGTCTGGACTCTCTGAAATTTAATCAAGCTGATGACTGCACTATAATTTTTCAGTCTGTTTGTGAAGAGAAGCTTGCTTCTGTGGGGACACAGAGACACCCAGACTCTTGACTTCTCTGCAGAAAGGCAGGCAGACAAGATCCTGGCTCATACTGGAGACAAAAGGCAGGTCTCAGGTTTATCTCTGTGGATGCAGAGGTTAGAACAAGTCAGCAGCTCGACTCTGACAGCCTCCAGTTTCTGTATGTACAATGCCTCTGGTAGAGCTGGTGTACTGTATGAATTATTTTCCCATAAGCCAAATCTAAATTTGAGATTGTTACACCCTATCACTTAAACTGTTGTCTGAAGAGAAGGCAGTATTTGTGTGACTTCTGTTCTGTACCATAAATTAAAACAAGACAAAACTCAGATTCTCATAGCCAAAATGATACACGGGATTTGTAGTATTCAGCAATAAGGAAACCTCTATTTCCTCATTTTCTCCTGTCTTCTCTGATTCAGTAAATTCCATTTCAGAAGCTAATCATATTAAGTAGCTTAACTTATTGTGGGTCTGATGGCAGGCAGGCACACATAAGTCTAATACCCAAATTATTCTCAGGCAGACAATCCATTGTGTCAGCTAATGATCAAAGTGTCCATTTATATTCACAGTGCTATACAAAATTATTTAATTTCAACATGTAAATTTTTTTTCAGCCAGAAATGATTATATGATAAACAAGTCCTTTGTGACCTAAAAGAGTGTGATCATTGTAAATCTCTCTCTGTGTCTTAACTTACTTAATAAAGGATATTGAAAATCTAGGCAGCTATGACCCAAAATGGTTCCTTTGGCTTCTCAAGAAAGAGAGAGGATACAGAATATCTTTACTAATTTTTTTTCTTTACTGCATTTTTGAAGCCACATATAAAGAGTGAACCTTAATAGAAGTGATCCTGCTGTTCTCTGTCCTCCCTGAAGCTTTTTACTGTAGGCCTTGTTTTAAACAAGCAGTCCAAGGAACCAAGAGCTCTTATGGTCATCCTTTGTTTTGTATTGTCCATTTAAATAAATAATTGGGCCTCTTTTCTGAATCAGATTTCACATTTATAGCAGAAGAAAGCATCCTTTTCATGGAACACTGTAGAACTGATTATCTCTTGGAAGTAAAGAAGACAAAGTTTCTGTGCATTCTGGGATAAATTATTGTAAAATAACCACTTGCTCATTCTTAGCTGTTTTATGATTAAATAAAACATAATTCCCACTAAACACATCAATTCTTTAGTCTAATAGTTGTCATTTGCCCCCACATCCCAGTCTCAATGAG
Organism: Grallaria varia; assembly: GCA_013396735.1. Classification (NCBI taxonomy): domain Eukaryota; kingdom Metazoa; phylum Chordata; class Aves; order Passeriformes; family Formicariidae; genus Grallaria; species Grallaria varia. Next base: position 269,027 of record VWZG01010838.1, read on the forward strand.
GAAAAGATCAGCCAATACAGCTCCCACATGGGAAAATCTGTTATGGGCTTTAGTTTGTATTCTTGTGTTCACATGTAGCTAGAGTTGGACATCCTTGGGATTATTAACCTTAAACAGGAGAAGCAGCTATAGAAAGATTAATTGAAAAGTCTTAAAAACAACCTGAAGTGCTCTTGAGATATGAGCATTTCTAGAAAACATTGAAGAGAAACATGTGGGACTTTCTTCAACCTAGTCACAGACTTAATTCAAAATTTCATTTTCTTTTCATCACTTCTGAGCATGGGCAGTATCTGTGGTGGTTTTTTGCTGCCTCCCCTTTAGTTGCGGCCAATGCTGATTGAACACTGATGCAGATTTTGGGTAGCACCCATCTGAGTTCAGGATGTGAGGAACCTCCTGTTTCCTCAGCATACAGTTCTCTACCATTTGCACAACTAGATCCTCATCCTCCTCAGGAAAAATCTCACTGCTCTATTTCCAGAAGCTCCTGCAATATCTGCCTTGCTCCTGTTGCAGATGCTGGGCTCTCGTGCGGCACAGCCCTGCTCAGCATCGAGGTTTGGGTCCTCTTCATCTCCACAGCCTGTCCATCAATGTGGTGGCCAGAGGGGCTCCAAGCCTCACACTAACCCCAGTGAACAGTGTGACCATGTGAGTCGGGGAGTGGGAAGCCCATGGACCACCAGGATACACAGAGGAGCCGGGGCTTAAGGTGCTCTGTGGCTCCTGGTCCCAAGGCCAGGGGACAGTCACAGACAGGTTTGATTTACTCTTACACCTCCAGCCTATGCACATTGGCTTTGATTGTGAAAATTGCCATAGGTTTTGGGCCTGTGGCAAGTCCTTTCTCTGCTGTGTATATGTATATATATGTGCCCTGAGCAAATAGAGATTTTTATGTTTCATTTCTTTGTTTGAAATTCTCCACAATATTTGACATTTGTGTACCCAGGGATGCACGATAACTAAAATATAATTTGATATTTGGATGCAGAATAGTTGTTTCCTGCCTTTTGTTCAGGCCACTGTCAATTTGCCACCTTGCTTTTGGTTTGGTTTTTTTAAGGCCACTGAAATAGCCTTCACTGATGCAGAAAGTCACCCTGATGTCATGAAAAGAAAACAAGAAAACAAAAGCTACATCTGTCATGTTACTTAAACTATGTTGACGAGAAGGGAAACCAGGCCACAGAAGTGATTATGTGTATCAGATGTCTGACAGCCTATGCTGTCAGTGTTCTCTGACTTAAATACTTTGCTAGAAAGAGAACAATAGTGCCTATAAAAAAAGATTATCTGAAGAGGAAGAATGCACTGATTTTCGAGGGGTTTGGATTTCTTTTTTTATTTCAGCTTTTTATTCTGCTTTTTTTTTAATTATTTTTTTTCGTGCTATTATCTTTAGGGTAGATAAATATGAAATCTACTGACCTTCATAGCAATAGGAAGTATTGGCACATCTCTTTTAAAATGTGCTTTTTTGAGGCTGAGACTCAGTTCCTAAAGAAAGAAAAACACCCATTGTAGGCTAGCTGTTAGACAGCTGATAAGTCAGATGAATCAACTGCTGAAGGCATCTTGTTGTCTTCATTGCCTGCAGACGGATCCTAAATAAAATGTGTACTCTGAACTCCTGGAGTGGGTTTCAGGTCAGAGTAACCTAGCTTTCAACTCTTTGGAAGGGCAATGTGAGGTTGGTGGAGATGACCTGGGACTGGTGAAGCCACACATCTTCTGTTAGTTAGGCAGAGGGTGCCCATACGATAGTGGATGTTTGTGAGTTTGTTATGGACCTATGCCTAGAATGGCACAGTTAGCAGAGGAGAGTATTCCCGTGGTCTCTCCCTGCGTGTTACTGGGGCATAAGAGACCTGCAGCTCTTGAAATTTGAAGTGAAAGACAAGAAAAGCAAAATAAATTTCTTGGCTGTTTCATTGCGAAGAAAAAGCTTTCATTAAGTATGTGATAAAAACTAAGCTTTAAACCACAAGGAATTATAGCAGCCCCAGGAATCGTTCTTAGCATTCCCTGTAGCTCTGGGTGACATCCATTGCAATCTGCTTTGTGACAGCAACGACATCAGTTGTAGGTGTGTGGGTGTTCATGTACGTATCTATAAATTGTGGTGGGTCTCTGACACCTCTGTCTACAAGAACTCCAGACTGGTGAACCTATTGAGTTTCCAGTTCCTGTTTCAAGACAGCAAGAAATGTTTTTTAAATGCCACTTTTATCTGAAGCAGTGATACTAGGGGCAGACAACACTTCTGTTTCTGGAGTTCCTCAGCCACATCAGCTTTGGCTGTGGTACCTATTAAGACTCGCACATTGGCATAGCAAGTCATCCATTGAGCTTTAGACCCATAACTGCTTGCTGGATTTTGTTTTCTGATACAGAACAGACGCTTTTTGCTTTAGTGCGACAGAAACAAGACCAACTTTGTGTGTAAACATGTATCTACAAATATATATGTGTGCCTTTGGGAAAGAGTGTGCAAAAATCCTGGAGGAGGGAGGGAAAGCCACAGAAGTAAATCATTCACCAGCACAGCAACACAGTAATTAAAAAGGACAGGAAAACCCCTCTGGTTGGGAGGTGATTGGCTTGCCAGCACGCTCTGCTATTACAGACCCAGAAGGCAGTATCAGTTCTACTGCTTCCCCCTGGCATGCACAAGGAAGGAAAAGTTCAATGATCAGAAAAGTTAAAGTTTTTCTGTTGTCGGTTGCATTTTACTACTTTTTTTCATGCTTTTGCATTTCTGATGTAAACAGTGCTCCTGACTAAAATGAGAGAAAACAAAATCAGAGGGAGGGGAGGGATAACTGTGGAACAAAGCCGATGGTGTCTCACAAAACAGGTGGCAGGAAGATTTCTTAATTCAAGTACTCAGCGTTGTCCTTGAATATTCTTGACACATTCACACCGTGCTTTTTGTAAGTGAGTATCTAGCAGGTGGCAGAACCCTGCTCAGCTCTACAGAGCCTCCGGACGGTGCCCCTTGCAGAAGCCTCCCGGGCTGTGGCAGGAACTGGGCGCTTCTGCCGGGGTGAGCGAGCCCACAGCCACTGCAGCTTCTGCCGTCCGGGTCTGAGGAGCTGGGGAGTTCAGCTCCCTGGCCGGCAATCGCATGTAGTTGGATACAGCCTCTTAATTATGCCATGAATTTGTGAGGAAACTGCTCATCTCTTTAGAGTGTGGAGATGAAAATTAAAACTGTCGGTCTCCTCTGTTATTGGCAGTTCAACAAACTAACACGGAGCGGAGAACTATGCACGGAGATGTCACAAAGGCAGTCATTGCAGCAGCTGGAAAGGCTGCTATTGACTTCATTGCTGAAGGAAATGTTTGCTTAGACTGTGTCTGCAGGTAACAATGAATCTATTAAAATAAACCCTGCATTCATTTCCTGGCACTTCACGTTTCCTGCATGCTCAATCTCTACATAGAAAATAGCATTGTTGTTGTTTGGAGTTTCAAGAAAGAAACATAACAGGTCTCCAAAGATATATATGTTTAAATATTTTGTTTATTAACAGTAACAGGGAGGGAACTCTTACCTCTTCCAATTATTATTCTTGTGATCAGCCAGGAGCTGGTGTAAAGATTTTGAATCTGATGTATTTCAGGAAGCCAATTGTTGTGTGGCGAGTGTGTCTTTCTGGTACGTACCAGATCAAGAGAAACAACCATATCTGGGATTTCATCTATCAACCTTATCATTCTGGATGCAATAGTATATTAATTCAAGTAGAAAAGGAGTCGATAATCATTTTGTTCACCTGTTCTGTGGAGGAAAAAGTGCTGTTCCACGGTGAGATTTACCCATGAATGTGAAAGAAAAAGGCAGTACAAGAACCATAAATGTATTTGGGGACCTGGAGGCAAATAGGACACACCCTTGTGTCAACTGACATTCAGCAGGTTTGCCTTCATTTGTGCTTACTGATTAGTGTTTTGAATTTTATGTAAGAATGAGATCAAATTAGAAGATCATTTAGGAGAAATACCAAATATTTCATTACAGATGCCAGATGTTCTCTGTATAAATTATAAATAGCCAAATCTCTTGCTGCTATAACTCCTCAGAAGTACCAGACAGTGCTCTAAGAGTGCATCTAAGTGCTGCAGAGTGCTCTAAGACAGCATCTTTCCTCTCATTCTTCACAAACAGCTCTTTGTCCAGAGAGAAGCTCTAAAAGACTGCTGGAATATGCAAATTTGGGAAGCAGTTTGTGTTAAGAGCAGGCAAATCTTCCAGAATTATGAAATCTCCCTATATTTACCATTTCACTGTTTCAGCCCTTGATGATGGGTACTAAATTAGCAGCAAAAGGCTGGATTAGTCCAATTGTATTTCTTTCTAATCAAAAATCATCTTGAAGTGGTTTCTGTGGTTTAATCCCTGCTGGCAACTAAGTACCACATGTCTGCTTGCTCACTTTCTCCCCCACCAGGTGGGATGGGGAGGAGGATTGGAAAGAGAGGGCAAACCTTGCGGGTTGAGCTATGAACAGTTGAATAAATTAAACAACATACAATGATAATGTGCTATTAATAATCATAATTGTAATGCAAAGGAGAGAGAGTAACAGAACCCAAGAGAAACAACTGATGCACCGTACAGTTTCTTACCACCCACGGTGGGATGCCCAGCCCATCCCTCAGCAGCAGTCGGTCCCTCCCAGCCAACTATCCCAGTTTATGTACTGGGCATCATGGCCTGTGGTGTGGAATAGCCCTCTGGCCAGTTCAGGTCAGCTATCCCAGCCATGCTTCCCTCCATCTCCTTGGGGACCTCCTCACTGCCAGAACACGGGAATCTGAAAAGTCCTTGACTTGGGGTAAACGTTAAATCCAAAACACAACACTGTACTGCCTACTAAGAGAACTAAATCTATTCCAGCCAGAATAAGTGGGATCTGAGGTACAGATTGTTGACAAGCTTTAATCACATTGAGGCCCAGCCCAGCTCCTTACTGGCTGTGGGATGTCCCTTGTACGTGTCATGGTTTAACCCCAGCTGGCAGCTAAGAGTGATGCAGCTGCTTGGTCCTTCCTCCCCAGAGGGATGTAGGAGAGAATGGGAAGAATAAAAGTGAGAAAACTCATGGGTTGAGGTAAAGACAGTTTAATAGGGAATGCAAAACAAGGGATTAATTAATTGCTTCCCATGGGCAGGCAGGTGTTCAGACATCCCTATGAGAGCATGGCCCATCAGATGTAATACCGACACCATCACTATGAATGTCCTCCCCTTCCTTCTTTCCCCAGAATTATACGCTGAGCATGATTCTTTGTGGTGTGGGATACCCCTTTGGTCTTCAGGGTCACCTTTCATGGTTATGCCCCCTCCCAACTCTTTGTCCACCCTCAGCATACTCGCTGTTGGGGTGAGGGACAGAAAAGGCCTTGAGTTTGTGCAAGCTGTCCTAGTTATAGTGGCTGGGACCAGTTTATCACTGTGGGAATGTAACTGGAACTGTGTATTCCATACCCTCTCTGCCATTTATCATGAACTGTTAACGATGCATTGTTTGCAACAGCTGCCCAGGACACACCTGACACCCTCAGGCTATGAACTGTCTGCATGGGAAAAACAGAGATAAGAAGGTTCCCTGTCTTCACACCAATGATTCAGGTGTGATAACTCCCCTCCAGGAGTCATTAACACCTTCACACCCAACCTGAGGGGTCATGTCTGCTAATGGGCCATCAAGTAGACCAAAAATATCCTGTGACTAACTGAGTAAATTGCCCATTGTGAAAATCCTCACCCTGGGAGAGGTACTGGGTGTTCCTATCTGAACTGAAGCATATATAAGCTTGGGGTTTTGGAACTTGAGGCACTCACTCACTCGTCAGACTGAGAGGAGGACCAGAACCTCAACAGGACTGCAACTACCACTCTCAACCAGACTGCGACCACCAACCTTCTGGAAGGAAAACAGGTTTTCCTTTTTCTTTTTGCTTTGGACTCAGGGGGACCACGTGGTGCTCAGCACAGGGGCTGGTGAGCACCATACTGTTTGTGCCCCAGGGGGCTGGGTTGTACAACTGGGTTTTGAGGGCTGAAACCAATTTTCCTTTGTATCAGTGTATCCATTGTAATCTTTTTATTAAATTGTAGTTCTGACTTCTAAACTCTTTTGAGTTGGGTTCACTTCTCCTGCTGGTTTACTTTTAAAACCAGCATACAAGCCTTGCTCAGAAATAACGAAAACATCCCGGTGTTACCAACATTTTCAGCACAAATCCAAAACACAATGCCATACCAGCAGCCATGAAGAAAATTACCTGTACCCCAGCCAAAATCAGCACACTGTGTAAGGTTAAAATGCATAAGTATAGAGATTTCACATATCACAATTCTATTATGTGATTTCATGGAAGAGACATAGAAATCACTGTAATGTGAATAACCATTGGAGTGCTCAAAAAAAGAGAATAAACTCTTTAAATAGTTCCTAGATATGGTGCTGATAATCATGGCTAGTTTTAAAAATATGTGTATTGTGAGCCTCAATTCTATCCTAGAACAAAAACTAAGGATGTTTCTATATAGGTGAAGGAAAAAATCTGTTCTTTTCTAAAAACAAGTTTCCACCTCTACATCTTTGTGCTGAGTAAGTGTATAGCATTGCAGATTTGTGGTTTGGTTTTGTGAGCGGCTCTTTCCCAGACACTGGTGAAAGAATTGTTGCATGGCTTTAGTTCCCATTGTGCATGCAAAGGGTGGTTTCAAGAAGACTTTCTAAATGCAAGTTGGTATGATGCACTGATCAAATATGCTTCCTGATGTGCTGTTTGGAAGTGGAAGAGAAGCAGCTAGTAATGCTGCTGAGGGATTGAGGGACATAACTAGAAAATGGTCTGAGCCTTTCTCTTTATGCAAAGAAACAGACCTTGATGAGACTTAAGCATTTACTCAAAGTTTGTTCTGAGATGTTGACCTGGTACTGTGAAAGGTTTCCCTAATTTTTTTCCTTTCCAACCATCAAGTCATTGAATCTGAGCTTCAAGCTCACCTGCCCAGTGCAAATGCAGCTCTGGAAAAAAGTGGAAATACTGAATTAAACTGGAATCATTGTTACATTTTGAAGAAAACTTGGAATTGCCACTGCCTGGAGGAAAGACCAACCCTGTAGTGGAACAGCTACTAAAGAAAATGATGCATTATATTCAAGATAAGAAGTTACTCAAATAATCTTAGAGGCTGAATCTTCTAGGAGCAGATTAAAAGCAGGAGCTTAATTTAGATGAAGTCAGTCCATCTTGCAGGACAGATGTATTTCTAGAGATAAAAGTTTGCCTTTAATAATCCCAAGATCAGGCTTTTGCAACATTGTGATTGTATTCCTTAACCTTGGTATGACTCTTCAACTCAGGAATGAATACTACTGTTTTATTTGCTGCCAAGCTTTTAAGTTGCTGGAAAGGAGATGGTGAGGTTTGCTATGGTAACATCTGCCTTCCAAGTTGAAGTGTTCAGCAAACAGGGCAGAAGTTGAGTGTGGCATATGTGATGTTTAGTTTGATAAACTACTGAGCTGTTACCTCAGGCTTTGACTGATTCTAGACACTGTCTTCAGGGATGATGGAATGTAGCTACTTGATGACTGATTTGCCTTATCTTTCATTATGTGTAGCACAGTGCTACATTAAATGTACTTATATTTAATGTTAATCCACTTGGTCTATCCTTATTGTCTGCAAAAATCTGCTTCTGCCTTTCCAGCATTATGACCTTTTCATACTTTATTTTGATAAACTTTTTTTGTGGGAGGTGACATTCAGAGGAGATTCTGTGACTTTGATGCATTCATGTGTTTTTAACCAGAGGCAAGTTAGAATTGTGTCAACACGTGGTACAGAGGTACTGTGCTCTGCAGTTTTGCTCAAGCAAAATAGGGGCCTGTGGGCATGGAGCACAGAGAGGTTGTTCTTTTCGCCCTTGTGAACACATTGGATTCTTCTCCGTGATGCACACTGAAGTCTAACTCACACAATGAGCATTGGATGCAAGTAGGGTGTGCATTCAACTCTAGAACTCATCACGTGCTCCAGGTCCCTCCAACTGCATGGAGTTCCAGTCGGTAGCACCTGTAGATTGATGGGTTCAGAATAGGCGTGCAAGTGTGGTTAACACTGTTTTGAGACATTCTTCTTTTGAGATGCAGAATGATCTCCTCTCTGTTAGGTTGCTGTTATGTGGTGTCCTCATAGTTTGTGTAGGTGACATTAAAAGGCACAAAATACAGATAATGCACTTGATGTTGTGTAAAAATCGAACACCAAATAACCAAATGTGGCCTGGAAAGAGACTGAAGAATAATTTCAAGTGAGAATAACTTGTTCATAATCGTCAATTTGACTTATGACTTGGCCAATCTTTCCTTCTTACCATAGGCATTTTTCAGCCTCTCTAGAAGCTCAGTGGAATCATTGCATTTGTTTGTAGTCTACCATTTTAAGTTCACTTTGTACCATGTCGACAAGAAATATAGCTTAAAATAAAAGTCTGCTTATATCATAGAGTGTATTCCTTTGGCAAGAAGCAAAACGGATTTTGTGGTAAATTCTATAAGCATGAATTCTTATGATAAAATAAACTGAGTGCAGTGTCACCCCAGAGATGGCAGCAGCAGTATCTTGTTGGAGAATGAAAAGGTAAAAATCAGTTATAACTGCTTATATCTTCTTTGTTTGTTGTTCTGTTTTATAAGCAAGGGAAGAGACAGAGCTGTTGGGTTTAATTCATCCCTAGAAGATAAAGTGTAGTAAATGTAAAATGTGAGTGGTTAAACCATGGTAAGGAGAGTAATTTGCAAGTGTTGAAATACATTAAGTATTTGGGGAATACAGACTGAATCTTAGGGTTAAATTATTCTTATGTTCTTCCGGGAAAACATAAGCCAGTCCAGCTCTCAGTGATTTTTGCCCCACATCCAAATGAATTCCTCTGTATATGTCCAAGTCCTGCCAAGTGGAAATGCAGGATTGCTGGTAACAGCCTGTAAAGCTCCCCATTACCTCCCTTTCATGGGCCACTGGAAATGCTGTGCTACATGTTTGCTGCTGTCCCTTTGGATAATCCTGTGAGGAGCAGCTCTAGTGAAATAGGCATAAACAACTACAAATTGACTTTCAAGTGTCTGTCAGACACCTAGAAACCCACAGCTTCTGTTTAATGCCAGCGCAGAGCCAACCCTGCAAAATCCTCAAGGCAGCCAGAGTTACAAATGTGGACTGTATCCCACTGAGATACAAAAACACCACGTTTGGAGCCAGGCTTGCCATCAAACTCACAGTGGAGCTTAGTGTTTGAGTTATAATTCAGAGGATTTAATCCTTCTAAGGCAGTATTTGTAGGACCACAGAGAAAGGAACCTCTTACCTTCATTATAAGATGTTATAAATAGCTCCCCAGAAAAATAAACCTTTGCTACACCCCTGAAATCTAATAAATGCAATATTTTAGTCTTTGACACAGCATGGCTTCAGCCACTGATTAGATCTGCCTGTGCACATGCATGCATACAACGCAGCCATAGCAATGCCTTCTCAGTTGAAATTGTATCAAGTTTTCATAACACGAAAATCTTTATTTTAAGCATATGGTGAAATAAGCCTCAATTTGGTTTATCTTAATTGTTAAACCAAACAGATACAAAATGCATGCCAATATCTTGCCTTGTTTCCTTTTTTAAAAAAGTCTCGAGGAACATTAATCTTCCCACTGACCATGTCTGCACCTCTCCTCCCAAGCTCAGCGGGAAGGAGAGATGCCTGAGGAAGGCCTTGCAAGAGCTAAACTTGCATATTTTCAGTGTTTGCTTTGCCAAGGGCTTTCTCTCATGGATTCTCGTTGCAAATAAAATGATCCTGGGGGAAAGGGGAAATACTCAGGCTGGAAAATCATAATCCAGCTTTTCCTGCAGTGCTCATAAAACTGCAGAGAGGGGGAAGCCTGTAAAATAACACCTAAAAGAATACTTAATTGCTATGTTAAACCTCCTTACACTGGATTTATTTCCCAATACCATAATGTATTAAAAAAAAGGCTCAGAGTCCCAAACAGTCTTGCACAAGATCATATGATTTTATATACCATTTTACAGCTAATGTGTTGCACAGAAAACCTTTAAAAATTCAAGGAAATGTTTTGCATTTAGCCTTTCTGATTTGTTGATACTTCCTCGTTAAGGAGCAAGGACTTTTCAACCTATTAATTGCTAAAGAAATCCACTTTAGTTCAGAATAGGGGTGAATATATAGTCTTTTCACTAGTCTAGCTGGACTGGTTTTAGCTTTAATTTGATCCAAAGCAACTTGCTCTCATTGCCTCAGGTATCAGCTATTTCCAGAAGTGAACAAGAATGTTTTCTTTGGGAAAGCTTTGCATTTAATGATCTGAAAAATACTCCTTCAAATATGTATATTCAGCCTCCTACAAGCATGTGTTAAAGGAGGAGATGCAGTCATAATAGTGTTGTTCTTTCTTGGCTTAACCATTAACTCTCTACAAGCTGCAATAAAGAGAAACGTGACCTGTGTGGAATTGGGGTTGACATAAGCTGAGTACAGCTGCTGGGTACTTTAGAGGGAGGAAAAATTCACGCTGCCCACCTTCAGCTTACATGGACTAACTCACCAGGCACACACACCTTCAGTTCTGTGACCAGCACATACCTGAAAAACCTGTTCAGTTTCTCGGTGTGTTTGTGAGGTGGGAATTCTTGACAGTTTGTAGTGAGGAAAGCTAAAGAACTGAGAGGATACATGACTTAACATTTCTGGAAATCTGTACCAGTCAGCCATCAAAAGAGGCTCTCCAGGCTCATAATCCTGCGCCTTGATAGAAACCCAGCTGAGCTTTTACGAGTGCTGCTTCAGGAACTTTGTGGCACTTCTGCGCAATGTTTTTTTCTTTCTGGCCAGTTCTCCAGGATGTTCCTCTTGTGTGATGCTTTCTTAGGACAGCCCTGTATTAATCTATTAGTATGGAGTTAGGCTGGCTGTGTTGCTGTCTTAGTCTATACTAATGGAAGTAAAAAGTGGGGTGAAACCTTGGCTGTCCAAAAAAATACTCCATTCCAAAATTTCCACTAAATTTGCTGAAATCAGATGTTTTACACACAATACTCAAGTTGCTTTCACAATATAGTGATGATCTATCTGTAGGAGGGCATAAAGCTTCCAAAATCCATAGGTGTTCTAAGTACCAATGATGATTAGGTGATCTTGATTTATTGTATGGAATTCACAATGTTCTGTGATATAAAAATGTTCAGCCTGTGCAGTTTTTCTGTCACCCTGACAGACAAGGAAATACTGCTCACATATCTCTCTAATTCTGTAATTTCTCCAGCGCCTAAAACCCAGTTGTCACTAAAGATCTTAACTATAAATCATGCTATAATTTTGCTTGATGGTGTAGCAGACCTCACTCAAATTTTAAGAGACAGAGCTGTCTCTTGTAAGAGCGAGCTCTTTGGAGCTCCTGGAAGATCTATCTAAATGAAATCCAAAGTAAAGTGGACTGTTGAGAAATGCTACTTTCTGCTGGTAAGCAAAGTGGCTTCAACATGTGGCTTGATAGAAGAAAGAAATGAGGAGAAATTCCTGAAAGCTTCAAGTGAAGGAATCTCAATTTGGACTTTAGGATGGGGGCTGTGAAGGAGAGGTCAAAACACACCATAGAGCTGACCTGGAACAGAAGTGTATTATAAGGGTGTGCAATCTCTAGTCTGCTCATACACTGTGTTCTATAATTTATATCACTTGTCCTGAATGATAAGGATGTGGAAAGTATCCCTGAAGTGCAGCCAGGACAGCTAAAGAAACTCAGGCCTTTCCTTTGTCCCTGAAGAGTCTGGGCTTCCTCTGATATCCAGAGGTCTGCAGATTGAGGGGAGTAATTTTGTTGGTCAGTCTTCACCTGGAATACCAAGATCCTTCACAGCTCTCACCTGCTGCTCAGATGGGCCTGATGCACGGCCCAGCAATGTGTTCATAAGAGATTTTACAGCAGTCTGTGCAACATTTATTTCCCAGTTAAATTACTTCACTGTAACTCCCAAAGATGTTGCCACACAGCCAAAGGTAATACAGGGCCAGAAGAATGTTGATAGCTTGTCAAAAACAAGGGCAGATGGACTCTGTGAACTGATGGAGGGAATGCTGCTGGCTCCTGAGATGTGTCTTGCTGAAGGGAGCTTTGTCACAAGCTTCATCCATTCTTTCTGAGAAATGCTCGGGTTGCACTTGCACTGGAATATCACTCTGGGATGTTGCTGGATGATACCTGGTCTGTCACCACCCTGCAGCAACCACGGTTCATCCATCGCTCGAAGCTGGGGATGAAAAGTCTCTAGAGACCACAAATACAGACAACCTGCAGGATCAGCCTCTCTGTGTCAGCTTTGGGAGCCTGTTTTTAATCTGCTGGGGTAGCACTTGATCTTTGACAGATGTATACTGGAAATAGAAGTACGATTAAGGAGATAGAATGTAGCCAGAGCTGATAAAGGGTTTTGTTTACTTTTCATCCGGTCTTTTTTCATGAAGATTCTAATCTTCTCTTAAAATAGATATATAAAAATGGAGAAAACCATCCTGCCCTGTTGCAAATGAGGGAGCTTAAAAACACTCATTCACCAGTATTATAATGATTAAAATTACATTTGCATGGCTTTAAGCACTAAGATGCCATATTATTGACATCACAGAGATGTAGTGGGATGACATAGAGGTCTATGACTAACTCTTGGAATGGAAGGATACAAGCACTTTAGAAAGGACAGACAAGAGAGACCTTAAAGCAGCCTTCCACAACCTAAAGGGGATCCTAAAAGGGGCTTTTTACAAGGCCATATAGTAACAAGACAAGGGGGAATGGCTTTGAACTGAAAGAGGGTAGGTTTAGATTAGATATTAGGAAGAAATTCTTTACTGTCAGGGTGGTGAGATATTGGTACAGGTTGCCCAGAGAAGCTGTGGCTGCCCCATCCATAGGAGTGTTCAAGTCCCGGTTGGATGGGGTTTTGAGCAGCCCGATCAGCCCGATACAATGGAAGGTGTCCTTGCCCATGGCCGATGTTTGGAACTGGGTGATCTTTAGGATCCCTTCCAACCTAAACCATTCTATGATTCCCTTGCTACCTTTCTCCTGCCGAAATCTAAAGCAAAATTTCTAGGAACAGCCAGTAATCATATTTCCTTAAGTGCCCTTTGCTAGTCAAAAGTAATTTTCAAGTTAGAATGGCTTCAGTGATCATCTTTAAGTGCTTTTGCAGTCAGTTGGAGTTTTGTAGACTTCGTTCTCATGGGGTTGAAGAAAGCTCACTAAAAATGGAAATATCTGACTTTCTGCAAGGCTTATTTGGGTTTGTTTGTTTGTTTTTTCTTTCCTAAAAATAACTTACTCTAATCCCAGACCAAAGATCCTAACTCTTATGCAGAAGGAAGGTAATTTATGTTGAACCTTGGAAGTTCAGTAATCAAATTACTGAGATTTGATGATGGGATTATGTACCAAGGGTATTTCCATGTTAGAGCAAGAACATTTCAAGTGATAAATTTCCCTTTCTTCCTTCAGCTAACACTTTCATCATAGAAGTTACTTTCAGTATATCTGACTTCACAAAGGATCTAGGACTGTTCCACAATTATTTTAGTCAATTACTTAAACCATGTAAGAAACTTCTTATGAGTTTACTGAAATAAACCAAAGAATGGCAAGTTTATTGTGATTGTACATATTCTTGGCTTAACATATGTAGCTTTGAAAGCTTGTGTGTAATTGCCAATTTTTATTGAAACCATTGCTGTAATTGTTTTCAAATTAAAAAAAAAAAAATGGTAGCAATAGGAAAAATAATAGAAGATTAAAAGGGTATGTTTTCTTACTACATAATTACCTACCAATTACTAGCATTAGTTTTAGAAAATTAGGAACAAAAAATAATCAAGGTAACTTGCCTTAGAAATACTGAGCTGCTCAGGTTCTAGTTGAGATGAATGTTGTGGGGCAGCAGAACAATTACACTGCCCTAAGAGAGTATTTGACATCAGAGCCCACTTACAAAGACAGTACACTTGGCTTCACAATGTGAAAAACACCCTTATTTAATAAGCGAGGCTCATTATATTGTGCTTTCCTTTTATTTTTTTTCATGAAACATAAGCATTCCTCACTTCTGTAAGAAACTGCTTGCTTGAACAAATTCCAGGGAACTGTTTGTCATTTTTAAAATTTTTATTCAGTGCTTGCAAGCCTCAGGCTGCAGGGAATTGTTATTTGGTGCTTTAAACTTGAGCTGTGGAGGTGAGCTGTCACTGATCTCAAAACTCTCCTTGTTTCCTGACTGACCAGACACTGCCATTTTGTTCCTGTTGCCAGCTGCTGGAGCAGCAATTCCTGTAATCAAGATGAGGGTGCTGACCCTGTGTTTCTGTTGAGGAGAGTATCAGATGATTAGGAACTCTTTAAAAATTGAAAATCACTTTCTTTGAACTCCCCAGGTTTTGTTTCTGTGCAGGTTAGGCTGCTTTAAGACTTCTAGGTTGGGACGCAAGTTTAAAATGTAAGCGGGGGTCCCATCACATGCCAACAAAGGTCTCTATGTGTGTGCATGGGTGCCTGGAGAAATCCCTGGCTGTTTCATGGAGCTGCTGGGCAGTTGTGGCAGAAGGCCTGGGCTGAGTCGTCCCCTGCAGCCACAGTCCTTCCCTGCTGAGAAACTCCTGCTGCTCCAGTCTGGCTTTGAGATTTGTTTTTCTTTTTATTTTTCTTCCCCAAGCATAATAGAAAATGTATTTATATCTCAGCAAAACAGACCCCTTTGCACTGTTTAAAGGTGGTAAGTCAGCAGATGGAAACAGCAAAAAGTCAACCATATGCAGATTCTCAGATTTACCTAAATTCCTTGGAAGTTCTAGTCCACCAGGAATGTTGGCAAACCTTTTCTCACAAAGCCTGAGCAAAAATACTCTACGGCAGAGGCAAGTGCCTGTCATCTGTTCAAACATCTACTCTTACGTGACACTGTGAGAAGAAGACAGAGTATCAAACACAGGTATTTACTCACCATGAGTCTGTAACTCCAGAGGTGAAGGTGGTGCTCTGTCTCAGGAACAGGGGGACACCAAGGACTGAAGTCACAGTAGTTAACAAGGACTATGAAAGAGCAACTTGCAGTGCCAAGTTTGCGATCTGAAACTTAGTAACTTGTTTATGTCTTCTTAAACAGCTTTTATCCTTCAAAAACTTGGGTTTAAATGGTGGAAAATTGACACTGTGTTCTTCTAACAGGGTAAAACACATGGTATCTGTCAGCAAGCTTTGAATATTTCTGTTTTACCATGGAAAAGTTGATCTTGATAATCTGTGCTAGTATTTCTGCAAGTTTATATGTTTGGAAAACCATTTTGTGAGGCATGATACAGTTCAACACTACCAAGATTTTCTGCCAGTATATTTCTTATTGACATGTTTTTTAAGCTTTTGTTGTGAAGTTGTTACAGTTTTACTGTTGTGTGTTGCTTTGACAGCCCTGTGTTCTTTCAGAGTCTACACCCAATAGAATCGAAGAACAAATAAAATTAAGTATCACGCATTGGATAGTCTCATAAAACCACCCCAAACTTGTTCTGCCTGCTAACCAAACAAAGGAGTGTTCCAATTGCTTCCTCTTAATGCACTAGATTTTCTTGTGAGCTTTGTCTGTTTTGTTCCACCCTCACACAGACATTGATTAGCAAAGTTTATTCCAAGCCACACTGCTCTGCAAAGCAGGGCAGTGGCCTGTCCACATTTGAACCCCTTGAAAAAGTGCTGTATGTGATAGAATGGTGTCAGTGTTACACAGTGATGATGAATTAAAGAGGAAGGAAACAGCCTTGGGAACAGGGCCTTGCAGTCTTGTTATATATAGTCACAGCTTCCAGGTTCATTAATGCTGTTAGACGCTGCTGACCTCCTCTCTAGTCACCAGCTGAGGAAGCTGGGCACGCACAACAGCACGGCTGGTCAAACTGTACACTGGCATCAATGCAGCCTCTCTGACTTAACTGGCTGTGACTGAGAGCAGCATGTGGCCACCTCGGTGACTCAGGAGACAGGCCAGGCCCATCCCATGCTTTCCATACACAACTGGAGATCTCTCCCTTCAGAAGCTGCTTGTGGGTTATAAACAGGAGAGAGGGAGAATCCTTTCTGTAGGCACAGTTGAGGGATGTGAGATCCAGAGGGGAAAAGGTTTTCTCTTCTGGTCTTTAGAGCACCATTGAAGGCTATGAACTGCAAACAGGACAACTTACTGGGTCAGCAGATGATGCATCTATGCACACTTCATGGAGGCTGTGCAGACCTAAAGCGGTCTCTGTGAAGGTTTTGTCTAAACACATCATGTGATAGAGAAAGCTCAGTGGCTTCATGAGTGACTTGTCCTTCCCCGTAGGCAGATAAAGTGGAAACCTATGAAAGAAGGATGCTGTAGGAAGTGGGAGACACCCATGTCACCCACCATTGCAACAGAAAATAGTCCTTACTTTCAAGGCAGGGCTGCCTTCTACTGTTGGTAGATTTGGAACTGAGCTCTGGATAGTAAGTCCCTAAAATCTGAGAGTATGGACATAGGTGCCAGGTTTAATCAGTGACAGATGACTTAAAAACAAACAAAGGCAGTATAGCCCAGTAGTCTGCAAGAGATGTCTGATCCTACAACTGGGATAGTGGCATGGCTTGTGAAATAATTCAGAGTTACATCATATTACAGCGCAGTGGAACTAGTGTTGGGTTAGAGTAAAAACCTAAGCATGTATTTTTATTTAGAAGTGTACAAGTACAAAGGCTATATGTGAAAATTTGCACCTGCTTGGGTTCTCAGTTTAAGCTTTCCGAGTTAAAGATGGCACAGTGACAGTAAAAGACATGCTGTGTTTTTTATCGTCATTTATGGTTGTGGATTTCCTTCCATCTCTAAACTGCAATTAAATGTTCCTATCATCCTGTAAATTAGCCTTTCTCTTTTAAACATCACATTTGCAACTCCATGTTCATATAATCCTGTAATTATGTAACTATTTTCATTTCAGCACTGATTCAGCAATGTACTTAAGCATATGAATAATTTCTTTGAACCCAATGGGACTCCTCACATGCTTAAAATTAGGCATGGTTTAATTACTTTGCTAAATCAGTATTGGTGTACTGAAATGGGGATAAAGGAGGGGGATTGCATCGACTGTAAACACAGTTATTGAACTGGACATTTCTAAACTCTATCTTTCTACTTTTAATGTTTTCAGCTGAATCATATTACCGGTGACACCATAAGTCAAATACTCAGACTGAATCACATCTTTTAAAACTGTTTTCTCTATAGGCAAAGTGGTTTTAAGAGTCTTGAGCCCTCGCTTGCCCTGTGTTCTCTCTTGAAGTTCACTGCCCTTTCAGGTGTGCCATTGCAACTGGTTGGAGAGCAGTGCCAGAGAGAGCCTTTTTTTCTGTTGTAAGTGGAATGCTGTGGAACATGATCCCATATTGCACAGGCATATTTGACATGATGATAAACTGACAGGAACTGATAATGGAGATGGAAAGGCTTGGGGCCACCTCAGACCACTACACTACTGAAGAAAATATATTGTATGTACCTATACCCTGAGAAAGCCCTGCTGTGGTCTTTATGCCTAAAATTGCATTTTGAATAGAGCCTATAATGTTTTTAATCAGAGTGTATCCTAGCATTTACCTGATGCTATATGAAATAGGAGACTTCAAGCATAGCCACTCAGTTGAAATTACAACTCTTCTATAATCAGACGAACTGAACTTCAAGAAGTACCTGCAAAGAAAGTGGGAATACAAAAGAATGAAATTAAATGTTTGCAGACTGCCTTTTGTATGTAAGTATGTATCAAGTATCTCCAATTTTTGCTGTAGGAAACAGAGGCAAACAGGCAAAGTTCTTTGCAGTTAAGTACAAGGGAATGATTTATACAAGGCACAATGGTGTGATAATTTTAAAGATTTTTTTCTCCACTGTCATAATGTCTCATCCAAGCATAGAAGAGTTTTCAGAGAGCCTTGCCTGAGTCAAAACAGGACAGATTGGTTTGATATCTTTGGTACTTACACAGTGATTATTTTACAAAACTATCAATACACAATCAAAATTCTCTACGGCAGGACGGGCAAGGACAGAATTCTGTCCCTAAGTCAGCATTTAATCTGAGCACACGGACCAAGGAAAAAATGTGCTAAAATATGGTTTAAGGACTATTTTAGAGACAGAATCCATACAATGGTGTTTAAAGTTCCTGTTTGTGGCTTAATAAGCACTAATTGAGATGGACTTACCCGAAGCTGTGAATAATGAGAGGCTGCACAGACAAACGTTTATAGAACAACGTGGCAGCCTGCAGGGAACCTGGATCTCGATTAAAAAGCCAGTACACAGACCCATTAAAAAAAAAAAAAAAAGAAAAAAAAAAAGGACAAAAGGAGCGGAGGAGGGGTATTTGTACTTGGCTAGGAGAGCTCTTTGCAGATATTCACAGAGAAAATGGGACCCCTTACAAGGAAAAGAGGATTTAGAAAGGATCAAACAAGGGGATTTGATCTATTTTTTTCACAGATTAGGTTCTGAAAAAGAGACCAGTCTGTGAACGACAGGCCTGATTATTGTTTTCTAGCTGAAATTCTCTTTCATATGTTTTAATGGTAGTGGCCTGGTGGTGGTAACACTGCTGCCAGCAAAATGACTAATGCCCTGGAAGGCATTATTGGAATAATTTGCCCTCTTGCACAGCTCAGTCCATAACTTTATCAAATGGTTTTCTTCATCAAACCTTTACCTTCCGCCTGAACATACCTTCTAAGTATTTAATGCTCATTTACAGATTTGCTTGGATGGAGAATAAATACCCTTCATCTAGTGAAATGCGCATTTTTGCCTGACTTTCTCTAGCTTCAGCTATCAGTCATCACATGAGTAAGTTAAAGAGGTCTTTTTATACCTCATTTCACCAAAAAGGTCACGGAGTTATACAAAAAAAAAAAAATCTGCTTTGCCTTCTGATATTCCTACAGCAGTCACCTCTGACTCCAGAGCTGGGCTACTGTGGTCCAGGGAATCCAATGAAACAGCCTGTGTATAAGAAAAGCATAACTATCACTTCAGAATGTAATTTAGTTACCTAAAACCTATTTTATGCAACCTAAAATTGAGTTTGTAAAGCTCCTGTTCTTATTTGCCTATGCAGATTAGACATAAAAGGTGTTTCATGTAAAAACCTGAGTTTTGCAAGTGAGAAAAAAGAAAGACCCCACAGGGCTTTTTATTTACTCACTTGATATTTGTTTTGATGTCAAGCACTGGGTCTACAGTGTCTTCACAGTCTGGATGATGCGTTTGCCCGGATCTAGGCTCTTGGTCTCAGTGGAGCAATGGTACGTGGTGGCTTCTCACATGCTGCAATAGGAAGATCTGGGCACCGTGGAAGGGATCCAAAAGTGATCCAACACCTCAGTCTGCATTTTGACTAAATGCAATCCTAAAGAAAAGGAGGATAAGGGTATGACACAAGTTCTGCCTCTTTAGGGCTGTGGAGTTTACTTGTTAGCACTGTATTTTCTTCCAGCTAGAATCCCAAGTCCTGTTCCTGTGTTTAATAGTTGCTTTCTTTATTTCCTTGCAAGAACAGATCAAGGATTATTTTCCCTTTTAAAACATCCCTCAAGAAAATTTTTCAAGTATTCTGTTGCAAGTTTTGACTTGAGTAAGGAAAGTCGTTGGTGATGTATGTTGGAACAAGTGTCCCTCCTCATTTTCTGTGAGATGACTGTATGGGACATATAGGTATTCATATTATTGGCTTTCTCAGATTTTTCACTGTTATCTGGAGGGGTAAGGGTTAAGGGCCCTTTTTCCTATGCCTTCTTTGTCATGGAATCCTTTGGGTGGGAAGGGCCCCCAGGAGGTCTCTGGTCCAACCCTGTGCCCAAAGCAGGACCAAAGCTTTGGGATTAGGCCAGGCTTCTCAGGGTATTCTGAAGGCAGGTCTTGAAAATCCTCATGGATGGAGGTTTCTTTTCCATCTCTTGAAGTAAGTAGACTGAACAGGCCCCAGCAGAATGGGAGCTTTGATATTTTATAGAACAAAGGATAGCAGCAGCATCCAAGCCTGCAGCCACTGCACATCCAGACCTGCCAGTGGCTGTCCAGTGCCTTCTCTGAGTGTTTACTAGAGTATGGGTTTCAGGAGGTGCAAGTAAGGATTTACGTTACTGTTGATTTAATTACAGTAAATAAAATAACTTCTATTGGTATTTGCTTGTGTTTGTAAATAAAAACATGGGGACATGTCTTACCTTGTTAATCGTAGTCTCCAATTTCAGTTCCTTGACATTCTCAAAACATCCTTCAAAAATTGTATTCTAGTTATGTTGTGAGCAAAAATCTTTATCAAAATTAAAGGATGATAGGTTTATTAATATTAATGAATGATTCATAGGATGTTGTCCTTAGATAAACCAGCTATAAACATTAATACAAGTGACCATTTAATGTAAACACAAGCATGAGGTTCTAATCTATTTTCTGTTTCCTTCTGTTTGCTAATTCATCAATGTATTAAATTGCTTAGCTGGAAAAAAGTCTTTGCAAATAACAATTTCATTTGTTACAGGTTATAAATGTTTAATATTAATAGTTTAGGAATAGAAGAAGGGAGGTCTGGAATGATGCGACCACCTGTACAACGTGATTTTCCCAGTTTGCCCTTATCTTCCCATTGCTCAAGATTAGGACCACAGGGTTCATAATAATCTGACTTCGGTGTGCCCCATCTGTGCAGGACAGGGATGGAACAGCTGAGAGGAACCTCCTACCTGTCATGTGTCCTACCATCTATGTGAGTAACCGGTGTACTGAAGGAAGAAGACAAATACCTCAGACCCCCATGTAAAGTGGCAAATGGGTTGAGACACAACATTTAAGGACTGTATACATCTGAATCTGTTTGTTCTGCTGAATTGCATGCCATGCAAGGTAAAGAAATTTTATGGTTGGTGCAGTTGTTCGATTCTTACTAGTACTGCTTTGCTTTCTCACTGTTTATTAACAAATTATTCACACTTGTGATGAGTATCACACAATAATGAGTCATACAATAGCTTTTTTTATGCTACATCTTTCCAATATTCACAAAGCTTTAGGAAAGCTTTAGGTGTTGCTTTAGGAAAGGGAAGTGAGTCCAAGCAGCTGTTCAGGTCCTGTCTCTTCCACTTAATTTTCTCACAACTTAAGTTTTCAGATGTCGTGCATAGAATTGTTATGATGCAACTCATGATCGTATTACTGAAGTGATTCTTTATGGATTATAACCTTTTACAATAGGATGGTGGTTTCTAGCTGAGTAGCTTCAGTGCAGTTAGCCTGCAAGCAACCATCTCTGTTTCTCTTTGCTCGTGATGTTCATCAGGGTGCGGAAGCTGCCTAATGAGAGCTCATCAAGGATCCTGTCGGTTTGTAAAGCATAAGCAAGCAGGTTGTATCATGACCAATTCCCACAATTAATGTTTTCCTATTCATTCAGTAAAAATGAATTAATAAGCTTTCCATACTCCTGAACGCTTTATTCTGTTCATTCTTTCCTTAGGACAGCCTGCTTTTTCCTTTTGTTAAAAAATCAGAGACCTAATTTCCCCTCTTCATTTCTGTTCAATTAACTACTCCATTCATTATATGACTCAATTTATTTTAATAAAGCTATAGCGTTAATGCATTTGATGCAGTGAGTTTTAAAGCAACAGACTTTACTTATTTTCTGCTTTGTGCACTTGTTTCTTTAATTTTTTCCCTTACATGTTGTCTGGTGGCAACATTTCTATTATGTATTATAAATACATGGGTATTTGTTATCATGGGCTTGAGGCTGGTGTTTACTACATCCTAATAAAATGCCTGATTACCATGAGGCTCTGATTATAAGCAATACTCAGTATATTATCTTCAATCTTCTGAGTAAGAATTTCCTTAGGTTTCACAATACTATTCAGAAAAAAAAAAAAATGTTACTTTTGTGTTTTATCTTATTAGCAGTCATTGTCTCTGCTCTGTGGCCCGTATAATTTGCCTCAAAGGATTTATATAGTGGTTAAATAGGAACTAGAATAAATACAATTTTTGGGAGGAGAAATTCGTTACTGTAAGGGTGGTGAGGAACTGGCACAGGTTTGCCCGGAGAAGCTGTGGCTGCCCCATCCCTGGAAGTGTTCAAGGCTTGTTGGAAGTAGCTCTGAGCAACCTGGTCAAGTGGAAGGTGTCCCTGTCTGTGACAGTGGACTGGAATGAGATGCTCTTTAAGGTCCCTCCAACCCAAACTGTTCTGTGATTCTGTGATAAAACTGCTTTAACCATTAGAGCCTAAAACTGCCTTAACACCTTTTGTGAAAACACACATTAGTTCCCATGCTGAGATTCTCTGTGATAGCTGACAGGTGCTTGCAGCAGGAGCACATTATGTGCTGAGATTCACCAAGCGTTTGTCGTGAATGCTATAAAAATAACACTGTTATTTTTCTAGAGGTAATTGATAAAGATTTAATAACCTCACTTTTGTTTTTATAACACTTAGAAATCTACTTAAAAAGTGACAATGGAGTTTTCTGGAAGAAGCTTGCAAGCAAAACAGCCTTGAAACATCCCATGTTTTTATTTTACTATGAACGCTTGTTCAGCACCATGTGAGAGAATAAAGGGAAGTGTGGTCTTGGACTGTTGTCACATAACAAGGAAGAGCTGAAAAAAGGTCAAGAGAGGTGATTCCCCCTCCTCTACTATACCCTGTAAGTCCCCATACATGGTACTGCAGTACTGAGGTCCCCAGTACAAGAAACACATGGACCTGTTTGGAGCCAGAGAAGGGCCATGAAGAGGATCAGGGGACTGGAGCATGTTCTCCTGGTAAAAAAGACTGACAGGGTTGGGGTTGCTCAGCCTGGAGAAGGGAAGGTTCCACAGAGACCTTATAGGATCTTCCCATACCTAAAGGGGGCATAACAAATGATAAAGACTTTGTACTGGGTCTTATGGTGGCAGGATAAGGGGAAAGGATTTTAAACTGAAAGAGGGTTGCTTCAAATCAGATGGAAGGAATGGATCTTTTAACAATGAGGGTGGTAAGAAACTGGAACAGTTGCCCAGAGATGCTGTAGATGCCCCATCACTGGAAGTGTTCAAGGACAGTTTGAGAGGGGCTTCAAGAAACCTGATGCAATGGAAGGCATCTCTCCCCACAGCAGGGGTTTGGAACTAGATGATCTTTAAGGTCCCATCCAACCAAAACCACTATATGATTATATGAAGAGTGTAAATGAATGAATTTCACACTGCCTACAAAAGAAAGAATGACTCAGTCATTTATAAAATGCAGTGGTATATGAAATTAAGAAAAATGTGACTGTTTACTTTTGTTCTTATGCACCTTTTAATTCTCAACTAAAAAAAGACCTTTGAAAAATTCCATGCTGGTTAGCACCTGCAAAATTTACTTTTCTGCTTAAAAGTTTGCTTTAATGAATTGAAACCTGCCTTTACAATTTTGTAGCTGCTGTGTAGGCCTCGTATGTAACTTTCTATTTACTGTCAGTGCTCCATGGATGTTCAAAGCTGCTGCCTTGTAGCATAGCCACAGGGGTTTGGGTTTTCAGACTAGGTATGCCATATATTTTCCATGAAAAATAATGGAAGATTAGTGTGTCTTGTCTAGAAAACTTTAGCCAGGACATTTATTTCATAGACTTCCTTGGTAAAGCAGTCTAGGCATGTAATCACTTGAGATGTCTCATAGACAAGAGATAAGTGCAGTTACACACAGATATGTTGCTAATATTGATGGGCCGATACTAATTGCTTTGTGATCCCTGGTGGAGTGATGTTTCCCTAGATATGCACCCAGAGTGCAGGAAGCAGGGAATGATGAATTAAAAAAGATACCTTTGATAATGTCTTTGCTGTTCTATTGAATTATGAAGGGTTACCTTGGCTTGAGCGCTCTGGGTATCTATCACGCAGCCTCCAGGAAGCACTCCAGGTGCACTGGAGTAAAGCACCCCCAGGTCAGCACCGCTGTCCGAAAAGCCCCCCAGTCGTCTCCAGGACAAAAAACTGGTTTTTTTTGCCCAAGTGCAGCTCACAGGCCATTTAAAGCCTTGTATCCCACCAGGGCAGATGTCAGAAGGGACACCAGGAAAGCCTCTCCAGAGGCTGCCCCTGCGGTGAGCATGGTTCCCCCTCTAGCGTGGCACTGCCCTGGGATCCAAGGTCCCCTATCTCATCCAAGCAGGACAACCACCTCTGCCAGTGCCACACCGTGGGGTGGAGGGGGGAGCCAGGGAGAAGCCTCAAGCTGCCACATTTGTTCTCTCCTGGGACTGGATGGCAGGGAGGAGGCAGGTGGGGCGGGAAAGAGTGCCCTGGAAAGGGATGTTCAGAAATGGTGACAGTGGAGCTGCCCAACAGCCCAGACTCCTGTTTGAATCAGAGTCCTGCAGTGAAAACATTGGGAACCTCCTTATAAGTGGACAGTTCACATGAAAGAGGATGAGTTGTGCTACGTGAGCCTTTATGCCTGCCCTGGGCAAGGGATAGCTATTTATTTCCCCCCAGCAAGAGTCAGCCTGGAAAAATCAGCCCATTTGCACTGGCTGCCACACAGCCACTATACTTCCTTTTTTGGTGGTTTTTGGTGGTTGTTGTTGTTTGGAGGTTGGTTTGTTTGTGAGGGTTTTTTGTGGTTTTTTTTGTTTGGTTGGTTTTTTATTACGGTTTGGGTTTCGGGGGGTACTGGTTTTTGGGTTTGGGGGTTTTTTTCCATTTTTTATTTTATTTTAGCCAGTATTGGGAACACAAACTGAGGCACAAGCTGCATCTGTTATCTCCTGAGCTGATCTATAGCCATAAAATCAGGACATTTACTATTTTACTTCTGTATCTGAACACAATGCGGATTCCAATAAAGAGGCCCTTCTTTCCACAGTGCTCTCCAGGTGATGCTGAAGATTACCCAGTGAAGAATAAATTTGGTGAAATACCTGGTTTTTGTTATTCCTAATGAGCTGTGCCTTAGAGCCAAATCAAAATAGTTTTCTCTGGATGGGTAAGAGGAAGGAAATGTAAAAATGAAAACCCAAGGAAATAAATTTACAGAGCTAAGAAGAATAGTAGTGTTGCCTTTCCTCCAGTGCCTCAAGTTTTTCTCTAAATGCTCTAACCCACTGGGTCATATAGAGTCAGTGGTACCAACCCTGGCTGTCTAGGGGTTCCAAAGGAGTCAAGTGGCATGTTTCAAATGAAATTAAATGTAGTGTAAAAGATTTTCATTCCTGTAAAGGAAATATTTAAAGACCTTAAATTGTATCTGAATTATACATGCATGCACCTTTTTGCTTCTCTCACGGTCCAATTGAAAAAAATCTAGTTTTTGCACCATGCTGTTATGGACCAAACAGAAGAGAGAGTTGTTGTCAGAAAGGCCTTAGATTTTTGAACAATTTTTAGTATATGTTTTACAATACCTGACTCCTGGTCCGCTTCTTCATGCTGCTGTTTATGGAATGCCTACTGTATGTCTAAAAAGGATAGAAGAGAGAGTTACAGTTCTTTGAATATGACTTTGTTGGGGCTCCTATAAATATTGGACTTGTAGGATATCTTGTTGAAAATGGTAGCCCTTCTGTACATAAGAGAAAGGAGGAAGCTAAAAATAGGAAAAAGCCAAAAAAATTCTAGTGCAAACACAAAGCTGTTGAGATCAGGATGAAAGCACCAAGAAGGAATTTCTATGCTGTATTTTGTGGAACTTTATGGTAGAGCTTTCAGAGAATACTATTTCGCTCTTTCTGCTTCAGTTCTGTCCAAAAGGAAACAGGATTTAGTCTGTTCTTTGCAAAATAGATAAAAATGTCAGTTGGGTGTTGCACCTGCGAGGATGGACACAGGCTGTGTACACCAGGCACCACAGAGATGAGAAGAAGCTTGCCTCTATTATAGAAACATGACAATTTGGAGAAGATTTGAGTGTTAGCCCTTCTCTGCTCCTATAAAGAAGATTGTATGTCTTTCATCTTCAAACTGCAGTTTTAAAAATGTAAACTATTAAATTCTGTTAAAACTGGATAATTCTATAATGTTACTGACATTCCAACAAAAGCCCAAGCTGAATTTAGGAGTAAAAATTCTTCCATCCCCTTTAAATGCAGTATAAAATGTTCGTTTTGACTTAAGTAAGTGGTTATAATCATTGCAGGTGTTACCTTTCCCTACATATTGAGCCTTACTACCTCTTGAACCTCAACCTGGAGCTCTAGAGGGTAGGGAGCCTATGGGGTATACATTTGTTTCTAAATATACAGACACAAGCATGCTAGGACTGAACTGGCTGGAAATAATGTTCCTCCATGTGAAACGTTGAGGGAGAAAAGATTGGTTTTCATATGGATTTCTTTTCTCCTTTGGGATCATTCTGGCAAATTGTTTTCTGTTTGTGTGGAAAAATCTATCTGCCCTTCGTTCCAGTGAGTTTTAATTCCTCCATCACCTAGGAAAGTGGTGGGTAGGGAGAGCCTGGTGAGGAATGGGAGCAGAGGGCAAGGAAAACACTGATTTTATCCAATACTACGATTGTTTCCCTAACCTTGTGCATGGGTGTGGATGGTTGGTTTGTAAGGCGCATGAGAGGGAAGATTAATCAATTAAAGCTGTACTCACAAGTTTGAAATTAAACACTTATCAAGCACTTATAGAGAGCAGGCTTTGTTTTTAAATTTTTCCTCTAACCAAAATTCAGTGGAAATTTTCATGAGACTTTTGTTTGTTTTATGAAAAAAGTTTGGTGTTTTTAAAATTTTTTTATGGCTCCAGATGTGACTTTCAAAATTGTCCAGTTATTTTGAATGGGAAAAGATTTTGATGTGCCTTCGAGGAAACAGTTAAGAAATTATTAATTCCTATGTTGTAAAAATACAGATTTTTATTGCTGTTATATTGCTGTCAGATAATTTGATGACTGGTCCTTCTACAGGATAGAAAAATTATACCCTTGAAAAGAGTTTTTCCTTTAACATCTGTCAAATGCCAATTAAAATGTTTTCCTTAATGCAGTAATATCTCTTGTATCAGGCAAACTGTATTGTTTGATTCTGACCAACTTAATTAAATATGTTCATTAACTGAAAGTCTGAGGGGCTGCTGCTGAGAAACATATTATTTGATGAGCTGTCCTCTGAGTCAATCAGCATTATTCCATTGGCAAAAAATGCTGTAAAACACTGAATTGGGCTAACTTGTTTTCTTGGAAAAAACCCACCCCCCAATATTATTTATTGAAGTTTAGATATTGCTCTTACTTCTGAGTAGAAATGGCTGAAGAATAAGGATCTGGAAGGAGGATATTCTAAGACTGCATTAGGCAAGAAAAGCATTGTCTTGGAAAAAGGAGATCTATGGTTCTTGTTTTCAGGAAAAGTAGTGGATAATAGTACAGGTACCTGGAATAGTATCTTGGATGATTCAATTAATTCATTCACTTCAAAACAACTCTAGTATTTTTATCTTTTACTGTTTATCCCAGCTGATGATCAAGTCTCTTGACCTTGTTAAATGGATACGAATATTTGTTTGCACAACAGCGATGCTTTAGATTTTGCCTTGAGGACAGAAGTTAATGTCGTATCAGCATCAGGGTGAAACACACCAGCTCAGGCTTGTTGATTTAAAAAAAATAAAAATTCCCTGGGCTCCAAGGTAAAAACCAAATCCTTGAGGCATCTGGTTACACATAGGGAAATAACGTCCTGTGTCTCCATTCCTTTGACTCTCAAATATGCACCCAGGTGAAAAACAAATCCAAATTTACTTTCATTGACTCCACTGCTCTTGGTGTTCTGACTGTAACTATTTATATGTATTCTTTTAAATATTGCACCTCCGCTATTGAAAATCCAGCCTTGGGTTTGGATGGATACAGGTTGAAATTCACTTCCATTTGTTATACAGAAAGCAACTGTGGTAATAGGTCTATTATAGAGTCTGAAGATAAACTGTATAGACAAGTGAGGAGGAGCATAGAAGATGAAGGGTTAAGTGATGACGTGAACAGAAACTGAGCTCAAAATTGGAGCTGTTATAACTTAAAACAACATAGCTCCAAGGTGTTTTGTAGCTTGAAAACCTATTAATTCTCTACATAACATTACCATTAGTTACTTAGGTAGATTGTATTAAAATAAAGCTGAGAGTTAACTGAACCTTACATTTTATAGGTTCATGTTTAATTAAATTGTATGTTTTATCTGTAGTAATAAAATACAAGACTCATCTGAGTTAACACAGAGTTTTACAGTTTGAAAGTCTGAAACATCTCCAGTATCTCCATTCAGGGCTGTTTGGTATATGAGCCATAACATCCACTGGGGGAAAGCGCTCATCTCTGAACTTTTCCATTTGCAGCTAGAAAGCTGCTCTGCTCATCATGCTGTTGCTGTATTGAGCGAGCCAATAAAAAAGCTTCATCTTCTAGAGTGAAGTGTACCTGGAAACTCAAAATTCTCCTATTCATCAGAGAGAACTCAGCTTTGCATGTGATTTAAATTTAAAAGCACCAACACAGGACAGTACTACAAAAATGTATTCAAGCCATGATGAAGGACAAGCAAGTTTCCTCTTGATGCTGGAGGACAGAGGAAGACACTTTTACATAAGGCAGCATTACACTAGAAACCTTTATTGAACCATCTGCACTGTTCTTCCAGTGGTTTGCTTCTAGTTTTCATTGACAGTGAATAATTTTTTGTACTTCTCCCTACTACAACAGGCTAATTAAGCGCTTGATTTCAGGACCCTGAAGTTTTGTCTACAGTGAAACTGAACTTTTTTGTTGTGTACTTTTAGACTATGATTTTACAAACTGAATGTTCAGAACTTTAGAAGGAAAACTGATGGCCTGATCTGTCACTGCACCCTTATTACAGCGCAGTCACTTGAACCGTCCTCATTTTGAAAACTAAAAAAGCTTCAATCCAGTTCCCACTCGAATCAGTGCAGAACCAACTCCAGGGGATTGGCTAATGAGGTTGTCTCCATTTGGCAAGGAGATTTAAAAAAAAATAAATTTGGATTCAGCTCTGCAAGAGTTCCAGTGGCATTGCTGTATTTGAACGGAGCAGGCTGGGAAGTTGTGTTTGTCCTGCACATTGGAGGACACTGAGCTGGTGGACATCTGCCAGGCCACGGCCAGCATTCCTCTGGCTGCAGCTCAGGAACAGAGGCTGGTCCCATCTCCAAGAAAGGTTTAAAACCAGAGGGTCATTGGGTCATTGGTTATGTTTTGTGGAGGGGCCAGCCTGTCTAGGCTGCATGGCAGAGAGATGGGATGCACCAAGATATTCCAGTGTTAGGAACAGGTTGAAGTTTGGCCTTGTTTTGCACATGCACAAATGAATTAGCACTCATGAGCAGATTCAGATCACTGTCAGTCCAGTCTGGCAGATGACTCTCGTGCATCTCCCCAGCTCTGACAACAGAAACCATATGAAACTTTTAAGGTAGAATCAGCTACGGTGGAAGGTCATTTACCTTTGACTTAACCAAAGTTATATGAATAAGGAATGATCTGGACAAAACAGGTAAGAAGCATTTCTGCTGAAACTGGGCACAAAATGTATTGTCCATGGAAAGATTTTCATGCCCATTTCTGTTGAGGACTAAGATGATTTATAGGGACAAGTCATCTGAAACAAATTTACCTAATTTTCTCTTCAGTGTTTGCTGTATTTTGGCTGTTCTTTGATTGAGCTTGAAGAAAAGAAGAAAATAACCTCTTTCTTTTGTTTGTATCGCTATCTTACAATTACTTTTCCACCTACAATGGATTTGCAGCACTCATGTTGTTGTTGTGTTCCCTAGATGCCAATGGAGCCAACAAGAACTGCTGCAGAAAGAAATCACTACCTGTACTCTGGAGATCATCATTGATTAGTAATGGTATTGATTTGTGTTCATCAGAGAGCAGAACACATCCATCACACAGACAAACAATCTGTTTGTTCTTTAAAATGCTGCCTTACAAATGTGAAAGAGATTGCTGAAGATTCTGTTTTGGAAAGCTTGGGCACATTTAGCTGCAACATAAGCCTTAAGCCCCTCAAATACAAGTTTGTGTTGTCTAACAATGTTTGCTGCATAGGTATGCAAAAATTTACAATGCTATAACCTTGATTGTAATGTCAAGTGGCAATGCAGCTTTTGATAATTATTTCTAAGGTTATTAGCTTTGTGAATTCTTAGATAAATAAATCCAAAACCTGACTTTTAAACTACCTTTTATTAGCACCCAATACCTTGCACAGTCATTCCCAAGAGAAACAGTATTGCACTGGTGAAAGGAAGCCATGAGTCATATATGTTAAGGTTTGGTCCTTGACTGTAAATTCTTTTTGAGTCATGATAGTATTGTTTCATCTCTCTGTAATAGTACTCCGGGTTTGAATTTGAGACTTTTGGTGTCACAGTAATGTATGCCTGTAATGTTGCATTCCATGCTCTTTTACTGGACAAATCCACATCTGGGATTTACATTTTTCTCTCTTTAGTTTACACCCCAGAAGAAGCAGCAAAGATTATTTGCAGAAGAAGTATTTTGTTATCCTTCCTGACCAGCCTGTCTATCTCTCCGGCAGGATGAGTGGCTGTGTGATGAAAGGGAGAGCAGAGGGTGCTCTGTACCTTGACTTCAGCAAGTCCGTTGACACTGTTTCCTGCAGTATTCTGGCTGCCAAATTGGTGAGATCTGGATTGAATAAGTGGGCAATAAGGTAGGTGGAAATTTGGCTGGACCACTGGGCTCAAAGGTGTTGATCAGCAGTACAAAATCCAGCTGGCAGCGGATTCCTGGTGCCATGTCCCAGAGATCAATACCATGGCCAAGACTGATAATGGCTTTATTTACAATGTGGACAATTCCACTGACTGTGGAGGGTGATTTTCATCCAGGGAGTCACAAAATAGGTAGGGTTAAATACAAGCAGATGTACAACACTGTTGAATAGTGCAGCCCTCCATGTTTGTAAGGAGCACTTATTGCAGAATAGCACTTGACAAGAGTGTAAATGTGGATTCAAAACATGATGACATAATCTGTTCCACAGCAGGAAGGAAGTGGCGTAAGACTAGGCTGGAAAATTCTGTCCTAAGTTGGTAATACTCCTGTCAACTGAGTTGCTACTCCTGGAACTGCCTCTTACATGTAAAATGCATCAGTAAATAGTGGTATTTTCTTTAATGTGAAGAGGTAAGAGCAGAGAAGATGGTTACCCTTCATGTCACTTCAGATGATATTCTCCTGCGGTTCAGCATTGCTCCCAGAATACTCTTTACCTGGCCAATGCATGTTTCTCTAGGACCTACCCCAAAACTTAGGTCTGCCATTATTTCTCACGACAAAAGTGGTATTAAACACTTGGCGTGATGGTCATTTATGTGAGGAAAAAAAAAATTGCCCTGTGGTAGAGAAACAGTTTAGTATTTGCCTGGAAAAGAAAAATTTTCCAAGAGAGGGATTGCAGCCAGCTTGATTTAATGGTTTGAGGTTTGGAACCTTTTATTGCTGTGTTCTGTGAACCTCTGTACCAAAATAGCTGTATTTTACTCTTGAAGCAATATATGATTTTGGGAAAATAATATTAAAAATCCTTCGGCCTTTTATCCATTGGCTAGTTACTTCTAGATATCTATTCCCACCTGTTGGTTTGTGAACTACTGGTTTAAAGCACTTCAAGTAGTCCACAAGACACTGGTCTTCCTATTTTGCTGTTCCTGTCTTCTGTTTTCACTGTGCCTGATGTACAAGGTATGATTCATTCCCTGTTACTTCTGTACTTCCTGACTACCTGCAATTTGGGATGAGACTCGGTGGTTTTTTCCTCTCAGCTGACGTTTTCTTTGGAAGTAAAGGGACGGGAAATATTTTGAAGTAAATTCAGTGTTTAAAACATTGTCAAAATAGTGCAGGAGCTTCTGTCCTCAGTGCAATCTGAAAAGACACAAATTTAATTTGTTTCCTGCTGGGATTCTTTTATCTTAGCCTGAATGGAAAGCCTTAAGGATTAAGAGGGCATTTCACTTTACATACCATCGATGTTTCTCCACCCCACATTTTCCTTGTTTTTTTCCTTCCAGGTTTTATTCCTGTTACTATTTTTTTTTATTTCTTATTCAATTCTTTCTCCTGCCTCCCTCATGTGTGTCTTTTACAGCTGCATTTCAGTCTCCACCTCAATTTCTCAATTTCCTTCTGATTTCAATCTTCTACTCACTTCTAATTATTTTCTATCTTGCTTGGCTACCAAAGATCTAAATTATATGCAAAGAGAAAGCAAACATCTCACCATATTGTAGAACTACATTGTCCTTGACGGCTACTGGCAAAAAAATGCACCAATACTTCATAGAATCATCACAGAATCATAGAACGGTTTGGGTTGGAAGGGACATTAAAGCTCAGCTCATTCTAATTCCCCTGCTGTGGGCAGGAACACCTTCCAGTAGACCAGGTTGCTCCAAGCCTAGCCCAACCGGGCCTTGAACAATTCCAGGGATGGGGCATCAACAATGCAATCATCAATGGGCAACTTGTGCCAGTGCCTCATCACCCTCACAGGGAAGAATTTCTTCCTAAATAGGACCTTGGGGGCTCTTCTTTTTCAGTTGGAATACTTTTCCCCATAGACACCTTCTATATTTTTGATTACATTTTTGGATGGAGGTAGGGAAAAAACCCACCAAATATAATCTACAATATTAAAAAAATGTTACCAGTAATGTAAAAATACTGCCCCAAACATACAAATACACAGGGTCGGAACCTTGACTTCTTCCATGTTTCATTCTCATTTTCTATTACAGCTGTGGTGAGACTGGATCACAAAAACCACAGCAAAGAACAGACACAATTCATCTCGAAATACTGCAAGGCTGCCATGTTTGTAAATCCTTATGGCAGACAGTAAAATATCAGTTTTATCCCTTCACACTTAGTCACCTTTTTTTTTTCATTTCCAAAGTCACTCTCCACAGCAAAGATGATGGTCATTTGTGGGACGTCAGAGAGAGAGAGAGAGAGAGAGAGCACATGAAGCACACTTGGCTTCAATCTAAATAAAATTATATCATAAAAAGCTTTGATTTGCCACATATAATAATGTCCAATTCTTCTACAAGCCACTTAAATAATCCATAGTGCTATTTAAGAGCAACTGATCTGTCTGTAAAAACTACTTACATTGCTATTTCTTTCCCCCTTCCTATTTTAATATGTATATGTTCTTTAAAGGAGCAGTATTGCAGGTCTTTTTTTTTCCCTTAAGCCTGATTTATATTCTCAGTTTGGTTTTGTGTTATTTGAGTAATTTCTTGTGGAAGCAGAAAATCAATAATCACTTTCAAAATGAATGCATGTCAGAACCTGACAGAGTAAAATGTACCCTTACCATGCATACACCTTCAACTCTACTACTGTCCCTTGTCACCTTAAAAAAAAAAAAAAAAAGAGAGAGAGAGAAAATAAGAGAAAGATTGGAATCCAGAGATCCTCACTCTGGATATTGGACTTCTGATGTACTTTGAATTCAGCAATTCATTAAGTGCCCCATTCTGGTACTGGGACAACCTATAAAACATTCACATTCTCTAGAAGCATTTATCATGCACTGACAGGAACAATGAAATGTGCCCATTTTTAGAATGTCCTGAAAGATCAGTTTTCACTTCAACAAACAACAACAGCAAAGCTTTATGGTACAGGTGGTGCTGCCTCGAATAAGGATTTGCCAAATAGGCAAAGACCTATGGCCAGACTGGAAAAAGGACCTTCCACCCACAACTTCCATTTGCCAGGAGTGATAGGAACTTAAAAATCTTCAACTGGACTTTTGAACTTATGCTGAACACTCTGCAGGATCATTCTGCTCATGCAGCTGATCTGAATACATCCAATAACTCAATAAGCTATGCAACTGAAAACATTTTTATCAGGAGAAAATTCCTTGTAAAAATTTTAAAAATGTTATGTCTGCTTTATTAGCTGCAGGAGCTTAGGGGGACACTGATTAAATCAGTTGTATTTTTACAAGCTTGGGAAGAGGAAGGGGGTTTTAACTGCCTCTCCTCAGCACTCAGTCTCACTGAGCCCAGCAAAGCTCACTGTTTCATTGCCCAGAGATAGGTACCTTCTAGTGAGCAGATGCTGTTCTTTCCAGGGGGTTTATTCAAGTGCACAGAGTTGTGCACTTCTTTGAATGCTTTCCTGAATCAAAACTCTGAGATTTTGTTTTTCGGTCGACTTGGCCATCTCCTGTTTGTCTGCACTCTTCCTCACCAGAATGATTTGGTTTGTTCTGCAGTGTCTCAGCAAGGAGTCAGAAATGTCTTCACAAATCTTTGGATACTAAAAGTAGCAAAACAAAGGTACTCCATAGCACTTTAGATTACAATTTCCCCTTTAATTGACAAAACCTCATTCTTTTCAGCACCTGCGTTTGTCTGTTTTGATTTATTTTTATACGCACAGATTTTAGCATCATAGCAAAATATTGTTTACAAAATTATATCCAACTCTCTGTAGGTGGGACTATCTAGAAGGCAGCAGCACTGTTCAAAGCACTGATTTCAAAAGATTCATTAGTTCTGAAATATATTCATTCCGCTTGGCTTGTTTCTGTTGCTCTGTTCAGTTCTGTTATTTAGCCCAGCACAGCATTTCAGCGTGAACTCAGTCTGCTCGAAAGAAGAAAAACAGAATCATGCTAAATCACAATATCTCAGTAACAGTAAGAGATAATATCTTCAGTTTGTTTTGCCTGCAAAAATGTCTGGGCCAATAGAACCGCCACGGCTCATAGAACACTTGCATCACTACCAATTTATTGGCATTAATCTATCATATCTTCATTTGATATTTGCTGGCTCGTATCAATATTAACTTCCCTTGATTTTAACCCCTGTGTGTGCTTGGGCATCTTCTGTTAGTGAATATTTTTGGTTTGTTATGTTTGTCNTTTTTTTAAGAAAATGTATGTACAAGATTGTCTTCAAATATGGTGCTCTGGGAAAGAGAGGGTCTGCTCAGGTTAATAAGGTCCTTTTCTTTTGGAATATTGAGATTAATGTAGACTTCAGCCTAAAAAGATATGCCCCAGTATTTTCTTACTTGAAAAATTATGTTTAAATGTCAAAACTTCAGACAGAATTTTTTCTTCACTTAAAAGGCGTTGAATCTCCTGCTATGATGAGACCCAGCTCTTCATAGTACAAAATGTAATCAGCCACTTTCCATTATTATATTGTATGACAGTATGACTTCATTGCTAACACAATTTACTTAAATTGAGTATTTTGGCAGATGTGCTCATGAGACTGGAGGAGCAGAGCTTCTATTAAATCCCATCCTGGAACAATAACAGATTCTGTGGTAGATTTAGCAATGCAGTGGTTCCTGGCCCTGCTCATAACTTACCACACACATTATAGGAGACATTAGGAAAGTACACTCACTAAAAAACTGAAAAACACTCCACAATTTGGCCAGAAATGACAGGCGATGATACAATTTGATTTGTGATGGAGAGGTTTACACGGCGCTGCTGCCTACACAACAGAGGTCAGTAAACACATCCATTGTGTTTACTTGTGATTCCAGTGACACTTGTGAGAGGAAACAAACAATTCTTCAGTGAAAGATGCCTTTTTCTTCTCCTCTGCTGTGCTTTTATACTGTTTTCTTTAGGATAAGCGACAAACACAAAATGTGATTTTTTTTCTGCAGGCTGCAAACTGCGCAAGCACTGTGGGGGTTTTAGGAATGATTTGTGTGTGTGAATGAGTTGCTGGTTATACTATACAGGAATGAAAGCAGGTAGAAGAAAGTCTTCTTGCATTTGGAATAAAGTCTTATCACTGTCTGATGGATCTCCATTAAGAAATTCAGAGCAGCTTCTGAGATCTGTATCTCCTGCCCAAACACAGGGGTACTCACAGCAGAGTGCTGCTTGAGGGTGAAGCAGGATTGTTGACCACAGACTCTGACCCTGAGGAGCACTGAGGTAACTCCTAAGATATGCTGAGGGGCAAGTTCCAGAACTTGAGAAAATATTATGTGGAAAGTCAAGACTAAAAATTGCATCAGTATTCACATCTTACTCTACTACTTCCTTCTCATTGAGGAAGTTGTCTGTACTAGAGCTTTGACTAGGATCGTTTCAACTTGACTTAAGTCAACTTTACACTGACGGCAGGACAGAAATATTCCAGGTCAAGGATTAGATATGAGATTTTGGTCTAAGATATGAATTATTAGCAGTAATCTGAAAGCATTATTGATTCTCTACAACATCTATAGAACAAATCAAAAAAACCCACCCATGACAAAACTAACTCATTCTGAAGACCTTGATTTTTGAATAAGCTTTACTGATTTTCTGAGATCATAAGTACATCCCAATATGCTCAAAAGGTGGGATCATCAAACTCTGAGTGTCATGGGAAGATAAGCTTATCTTATCTTTAATATCATTCTTCTCTTCTTGACTTCCTGGTTTATTTTAAAAGACCTATTTAAAGAAAAGAAAAAAAAAATAACACAGAAGGTGCCACTTAGGTTGGCAAATCAGTAAAGGACTTAAAGCTGAATTGGGTAATAAAACAAAGTACACCAAAGATTTCAAACCTCTGACCAGGAAAAAGTCCCTTAAAACTTGCCAGACTTTAATGACCTTGAATAAGCTGCTTCTTCCTGCTTACCAAGAGCAGTGTCACATAGGTAGACCTCCTGCACCAAACTACTGTTCAGAATTGAGCCTTCAAGACTTCAAGAGCTAAATTTTCAACTGATGAGGCTCCTGCCCATATATATCAGCTTGTCTTCCAGCCCACTGGGTCTCTTGTCCATAGTGGTACACAACAGAGCAAGCACGTGAGATGAGCCTTCGATCAGCAAAGCTCTCTGAAAGTGCAGTGAGGTCAGAAAGACCAAAAGGGACCAAAACTTAGCAGGCCTAAAATACCAAAAATCAGTATTCCCACATCTTGCCTTGAAGTTTGCTACCTTCTGCAGTAGCCAGGTCTTGAGCTACCAAAGTGCTCCTACGGATGTTTGACTTCAACTGCACCAGCAGCCTCCCTGCAGCCAGCAGGATTATTCATATATTAAATATTGAATGCTGTAAATGTGCTGGCTCAGAGCCAACAGACATTTCCTTGTCACAAAGGGCTGTTCCTTCAAAGAAAGGAACCACCTTTAGTGGCAAAAGAAAAGGTCTGCTTAGGGAAAATGGGAAGTAGAAACCTAGTGAGTATAGGAAAGGGTGGGTTTGACTGTGTTGGATGATACCAAAACTTCTTTTAGACTGCCTGGGACTAACTCATAGATGGCTCTGTTTGAGTCCTCATCTGCCCACTGGAAGTGTGAAATGCCATTACTAAAGAGTCAGTGGTGTCTACTGACCTCAGAAAGCCTGGAGCTGTGTCACCTGAGGCAATGGAGTTGTTTTCAACCCATTCCTGCCATAAATGAAAGGAAAAAGTGCTAAAGTTTATCTGGGTATTTCTTGCGTTTTAATTTTTTTGTGGAGTAACCTATATTTAATTTCAACTTTTAAAATTAAAAGCCTGATCTTTTCAGTTCCTATTTCTACTAACAGTCCCTATTCATT
This sequence comes from Grallaria varia, assembly GCA_013396735.1. Taxonomy (NCBI): domain Eukaryota; kingdom Metazoa; phylum Chordata; class Aves; order Passeriformes; family Formicariidae; genus Grallaria; species Grallaria varia. The sequence continues at coordinate 306,804 of VWZG01010838.1, forward strand.
TACATAAATATACAGATGGAAAGCTATTTTCAGAAGTGTTCAGCATTGGCTTATATTCTGTGGAAGTCAGCAGTAAAACTCCTACTGATTTTTACTTGGAAGTAGAACTATGTCAACTCCAAACAGTTTTGAAAAGCACAATTTAAGCATCATATTGACTAAATGCTGCCCAGGTATAATCCTGAAGAAACGAAGTCAAAACATTTAATTAAAAATGTCACCATATTTTCAGTCCACATTTTCTCCTTAATGTGAATGCTTTGTCTGTACAGGCAGAGACATAACAGAGAATAAGTCAAATATTCCCTTAATTCAAGCTGGTGTTATGACGTGTTTACCTGAAATGCATTGAAAACATCACAGCCATTTGCATCCTTGTTGCTATACATAACTCCTTTCCTTTTTGTCTTTTTCTTTTTCTTTTTTTTTTTTTTTTTTCTTGAATGCAGGGATCTGAGAGAATTTAGATAATTGATATCTGAAGTTGAGCAGTGTCCTATTAACATCTGACTAAAGACAGTATATGATCCAGTTCATCAAGACAGAAAAAAAGCAGCCTTAATCATGTTAATTCCTATATATACCGATATATGTGTATTCATAGATATCTACATGGACACATATTTGGGTAATTTAAGCACGCTGGTTTTTAACGCCTCTTTCCCACAAGATTCAGGCACAAAGGAAGAGGCTGTGATTCCATGACAATTTAAGACTACATGGGTTGAGGTTAGTACCAAAAAAAATCTCACCAAAATAGATGCTGGTTGGTTTAAGTGGCTGTGGAATTTTACCAGAATATCTTCAGTACTTCTTGACACTAACTGGAGATTGTAGGATTGTTCCCTTCAAGTCCTGTCTGGTATCTGCTTTTGTTGATCACAATGAGACCCAGATCAGCCTGTGAGCATGTAATAAGAGCAATAAACATCCTGCTTTCTTAAACATTTTTCATAAGATTAAGTGATCAGTGTTGGTTCAGTAAGTTTTGAATGTCTCCAGTGCTGCTGCAATGCTAATGTGTTGTTTCTACCAGCTCACATGATTAATGGGAGTCAGGGCTTTTTTTCTCATCTAGACATATAGTGACATCAATAACTATCTTAACAGATATATAGCTATAAAATACACCACAGTGAGTATCATGTTATAGGTATTTTTGTAAGTGTATATCATATATGTATATTTGATATAGTTAGTTATAGAAATAACTTCTGGGTATAGATATAATGTTTAAGTGCCAGGAGGAGGGGAAAGGAATAGTTACTTTCACAGTGTGTCAGTAAGAGCAGTACTACATTTGGTATAAAAAGCATAAGAAGTCAAATAGAACAACTTTGATATTGCACCCGCTCATGTTGGGTTTATCCACTTAATTCCTGCACATTTTTTTTCATTTGAGACATTTGAGACCAGTATTTATAGTTGTTTATTATTTCCCATATATTTAGGTTTACAACCATGGTTTAGTAGATATACTGTATAGCTATTATGATAGAAACATTTGTACATTATACTTTGAGATGTTGCTAACTTCTCATTAAATTTCTCTGCCATAAGAATTTCTCTGTCTCTGAGGACTGAATTTATGTTCAAAATTCTGAGGAAATGACAGATATATTTGCCACCTCAGCTGTGCTGTACAACTTCTTTCAAGCTTTTTAAAAATGTGAGTTTGTTTTTTTGATTTGAGAAACAATTCAGACTCAATTTGGGGTAATGAACACATAAGTAAAATACGTCTGGTGATGTATTTGAAATAGCCTCAGTGATTTTAGAGTGAGTTGACTTTAAGCGAAATGAAGTCAACTTTAAACAAATTGCTTTTCAAAATAGAACTTAGTGAACTTTAACAGGATATTGGCTTTTACAGCTGAATCTGATTCCCTCTGTGACTCTACAGTGCAGTAGCTCACAGTAAACTAAACTGAGAGCTAATTCTCAGGGTTTCTGTTAGGTACAACAATACGCTTTCATAAGCAGGTGTCAGAATCTGTTCCCTCTATGTACTGTGTCGATATGAAAAAGGTGGATGGTTCTTCAAACATCTAAGGTGACACTGATCCTCTTTAACTCCTTGTATGTCCAAGCTAATATAAAGGCAGCTCCATCACTTTCAATGCTTCACTAGTAGCTCATTAAAAAATTCAAAGAATAGCATCAGCATCTCTGTTACGATGAGTATTCTGACATCCATGCCCCTGGGCCCACGAAGGGACACACCTTGTTGAGTTGCACAGGTGCTGGGTGCCTGGAGGCAGGGCAGGGGCAACCCACAGCCCTCTGGCCCTGCTGGCCACTGAGGCAGAAGGTGCAGTGTGTACAAGCCCTCTGCACCCTGTGAGAGCAGGTTATGACACTGGATCTCATGAGAGGAGCCTGGCTTTAGCTTACCAGTATGCAGAGTCTGGTTTTAGAGCCTTTTCCAATGGAACAGCCTTGTCCATACCTTTTGTCTCACAAATCCTGTCAGGGGGGAAGGAAATTTCACCTATTCTAATCTCAGTATGTTTTGTGCCTCTGCTGTAAGTCAGAGAATGATATGACCATTCTTTTTGTGTGTATAAAGGAATAAGGCAGATGTATGCCAAATTAATTTGAACAAATATTTTAAAATCCTTTTGCTGAGAGAAATTGCAGGGTGATTACAAAACACAGAGGATTTAAGGATGGCATTGTTCTTGTATACAGAATAGGCTGCAGTTCTTCACTGCAATCTCCCTCCCTCCTTTCTTCCACCCTAGACCATCCATTACAAAGCTCCTGCAGTCACTGATTTATGTGCTTGTGATCAAACTTCCCTGCTTCTAATACTGTGAGCATTTTATAAAAGATGGTTGAGATTTTTAGATGGACAGAGCGTGTCTGTTCCTGTGCTGTCGTGCAGCTCTTTGTTATGCTTCTAGCCTCTCGTCAGTGATTTCAGTCTTACTATGAGACCCTACAAAAATTAATCTCTTAGAAGAGTTCATTTTTATTTTGATGATTGCCTAATCTGCATTGCTGCACTGTGCACTATGTTTTGTGATAACACGCTGTGATACCAAAATTTGGTATCTGTGATACAGCCAATTTTTAAGGCCACGTGAGATGATATGAGTCCTTGTCCCAGAGCAATGTCCTGTCTCACCAAGTAATCTCATCTGTACTTTCTCATGTGTGCATATTAGCCTGGGCAAGTTAATTTGAGCACCAGCTAATAGATGGGGAAATGCCTCATGTTCCACAATTACATGTGAATATCTGAGCTCACCTGGCAAATGCGAATCACAGCTGCAGGGAGGGTCCATACCAGGGCTCAGCAAGCAATGTAATATTCTGAAGTTTCCTCCTCCTCTCATATTTATTTTGCAAAATAAATTTCCTTCTGGATGATAACCATAGGAGGTATTAGCAATCTCTGCAGCATGTTAAAATATAGAAAGCCAACAGGGAGCAGTACTTCTAATTTAAAATTAATGTTTCCTTTATTTTCAGGTCTACCACTTGGCTTGAACTGCAGATCTTGAGGAAAAAAATACTACCAGCTTTTGGTAATAGGAATGAAAGGGGAATTATCTTTCTTTCCACTTTGCTTCCTCTTTAATAATAACCTCACACACATAGGCACTGCTCTCTTTCAGAGTCTCCTAATATGAATTTATAGACAGTGAGCAAAGGGAGCTACAAATGCCTCTGCCTCCCACTCCTCCCACCACAAATGCTGCTGCAGCACGGCACTGGGAATGCAAACGTACTGTCACTGCGGAGGGTGATGGCAATTGTCAGAGTGAAAGCCCCAGTCACTTACAGAGAGAGCATCTGGGGCCATGGCAGCCTCACTCTTGTTTACAGCTCCCATACAAGTCCTCCGGAGCCACAGTCTTTCAGGTAATATTTTTAGCCTTTCAAATGGCTACACAGGGAGCGAAGAGACAGAAAACTGTGACACTTATACACCACATTGCTCCTGAAATAGTTGACCCACGTAGCAGTTTCTTGGGTTGGGTGCTTTTTGTCTGCGTTGGAAGGCAGGCCTATGGGTTGAGAGACTCCCTTGTCACCTGCTGAATATCAGTAGAGTTGTCAATTTGTCATTTTATAAGGTCAAGGCCTCAGACTTCACTTCCTCTAAACAGTCTCTGTTGCCCGTTTCAGATTTTCACAGCCTTCAGAAAACTATTGTATTTTTCCTTCATAGACATTTGAGGAAAGGCTAAATTATGTGGTGAGTTCAGTCTGCTATAGGGAACTTGAAGAATGGGAATGCTTTTCTTAAAGCACTTCTTGACAAACAGCTTCTTTGTATTAAGTAGGGTCTGCTACTGTTCTGGCATTTATTGGACTTGATTTCACATTTGCAATCTAGCTGAGTCTTTCAAAATTGAGTCAAGAATTGTATTTCTAGCAACAGGTGGTAGGATGGGTCTCTGAGCAGCCCAACCTGCAGTGTTAGCAATTAAGCGGGTATTTAAGGATCTGAGATGCTGTGCTGAAAGAATCAAAATAACAATGTATTTTCCCCTTCCATACAAATGTCTTCAGTTAACTGAACTCAGAATCTAAGATAAATTTTATTTGCCTATATACATACATACATAAGCATCTGCTAAATTACCTGGCTTTTTATTTCAGTTCCAAAACAGTGTTGAAACAAAACACCACGTCTGGTTTTGTACACACACTGCTTTTGCCCAGCCAGAGACCTCTGTTTTATCTTGAGGTCCATGGAAGGCTTGTGTAGCTTGGAAAAGTGAAAGCTGATTCAAAAGTAACATGATTTTTCTTTAAAAACATCACTACCTCAAAGTAGAGTTGGTTGATTTAGCAGCACTCTTCTCTCATGTACAGTCTGTAAGGCAACTAAGGTGTGTATTGATATGTTCAATGTCATACCATGAAAGAGGAGGTAACGAGTACAAAAGCAGAGAGGATTGTTCATGGATTCCTGTTCTTTGGAGCTGGGCAGGACAAATGACAGCTCTGGGCAGGACAGCTCTGGGCAAAGGTACAGAAGAGCTAGATCTCATGGAGGGGATGCTGACATGGGCAAAGCTTGAGAGCTGAGTCTGTGGAGAGATGGGTAAAATACTGGGGAAACACAGGAAGTAAATTTCTGAAAGCAAAAAAAAATTATGACTTCTGAATAATGCTAAAAAACCTTACTAGTACACTCAGATCTTGACGGAAAACAAAGACATCTTGTTGGTAGCCTCTATTTTTGTTAAGTATTAAAGATTTGAGATATTCACACCACAAACTGCAATGTTGATTGATCTGGGAAGACAAATCACAGTGCAACAAGCTGCTGAAAAGATGGCGACATCTCATCTAGTGGCCTCATAACATGCAAAGAGCACATCATAACTTTCAGTTACAGGGGTGCAAATAGCCTAGTGTGATTTGCTCTGGAATTTCTGTGGAGTTAGATGCTCTCAGAGGTTTGCTTTAATCATTCAGAAAGGCTGATTTTTTTTTCTGAGCAATGTCAAACATGACTTTCCTGAAAACAAACCGGCCTGGTTTACTGTAGGGTGTTTTTTTTTTTTAATTGTTTGGAGACGCATGTTAGTACTGAGTGTGTTGCACTTAGGATGGTAAGGAAAAACACCACCAGAAAGCCTGCAGCTTCAATACTTGCCTAGTAAATTGACCACACAAAGCATGAGGCCAAAAATATCTAGGAAGATTCAGTGCATGAAGTGAGGGAGAAAAAAACCGAATAGATGTTAAACTCTGATTCTCCTAAGAATATTTGTATTATGTAGTGATTGGGTAAACAGAATCAAATAAAGGAGCAGACATCCTAAAGATCTACCCTTTACTGACACCATCAGCAAGAACAACAGCTTCTGCCAACAAAGGGAGAAGCCATAATAGCACCATATTTGTTTGGTATGGAGTGATGTCCATGTATGTTCACAGTCTAATCACTGGACCAATTACTGTTGTCCTCATCTCCATTTCATTTCCTTGGCTGAGCACTCCTGGGATTTTGGACTGTGATTTCATTATTCACTTGGCTCTGCTGTTTGCATTGTGTACCTGCTCCAGCAGATATCATCAACTCTTAATACTCCTGTGCTATGCAGAACAAATCATTTGCATTTGAGAAGGTCGCTATGGCTACTGGCTACCTAACTGTGTACTGCATCTGTAAAAGCCAAATCTGAAGGTGCTTTGCAGAATTCAGACAAGGATCAACTGTTCACTGTTTGAAATCATATCCACCCCCTTTGTTGTGGGTAACAGCATGTACTTGTGTAGGGCTGATTAGGTAGTATCTCTCTCTTCCTATTTTGGATTAATATTTAGACAGTCTCTTTCTCAGGGCTGCAGGCTGACTCCAAAGGAAAAAAAGCATCTCTAGAGGACACTTGCATGACAGTGAGCAGATTAGTTACACCTGCAGTGGTTCAAGGTGTAGCATAAAACCTAAAGGTTTTCCATTAAAATTAATGTTGTGCTATTTGAAAATACAAATTCCCCCTGGAGTTGTCTGAAATAAATATGGTCATTTGTGCTGTAGTACTTTTCAGAGTACAGAAAAACTCCTTAACTGGGACTAACATGGAAGGTGCTAGCTCAGTAGGGTCCAAGCCTTTAACTCGCAGTGGTTCATTCAGAAATACTAATCCTAGTACTTTGTTCTGTTCCCTGCATGAATCACAAAGGCAGGGAAGCAGTATTATCCCCTGTAAAGAAAATAGTGAGCCCTGAAGTGAAGCGACTCCAGAAGGAGACAGTGAGTCAGCATCAAAGCCTGGAGGAAAAAATCAAGTTTGCCAACTTGGAGCCCTCTCTTCAGAGATGAGAACAAATGGAGAAATCATCTCAGGCTGCAGCATTGTTCAGAAGAGTTTATCTGAGGAAGTATCCTTAACACAATTGTACTAATAACACTAATTTTGTTGATGTGAGTGAAATAAGCTGCCATCATCAGAAATCCAGTGAACATTGGTAAGTCACAGGGTTCCTGTAAAACCACTTGTACAAATTTGGAGATATTTGGCAATGCCATCATTGTGTCCATGCCACAGGCTGCCTGTCCCCCTTCAGAATCCACGTACAAGTTCTGTTCTCTAATTCATTAGGTTATGAAGCAGGCTTATGGGTGGTTTATTGCCTACTGTAGAATAATACCAGCATTTGTGGATAAGGTCCACTTGCTTCATGAGTATTCAATGAGAAACCGAATGGCTGAACAATGTTTGCACATACATAATATATTAAAATGAAAAGGCTGTAAAATAATATTAGACATCATTTGCTCAAAAAGATACACAGGCAGAGCACAGAAGTGGCCAAAAAACTAAACTTGACATGCATGCTTGCTTATCAATTGGGAAGTTATCACATTAAGATTGAGTAACAAAACTCAGCAATTAAAGGCCAAATCACACCCGGACATAGTTTGGGATTATTTGCTGGAAGCATTGTATTAGATTTGAATGTAAGCCCTATCTTTTTGTGATCCAGCCTATGCTGCCACCTTCTTTGGGGAGAAGCTTTCCATTGTTGGCCCTGTTGTGAGGTAGTAGTGGGCTTCGTTGCTCTCCAGCTATGGCAGCTTCCAAGGTCTAGTAAAACTGCATTTCTAGCCTGAGATGAGAAGCACAGAAAGCGAAGAAAAAAGTGTATTGGACCTTCCATACAGATCCTGAAAGACGATAAGTAATGGAAAATAAGACACAATCTCTGTTCTTTTCCCTATCAGCAGGTCACCTCTAAATTTTGTAGACCTTACAAACATCTTTCAAAAGTATCTTTACTTCTGACCTCTCAGTAGATAACTTCATGAAAACCTAAGCAAATACTGTCACCGATTTTTGGATATTATCACTGGTTTTTAGTGGCTGTGAATGGAAACACCTATTTCACAGAAGTCTCCCGGTACCTTTGACTTTTCCCCATCTTTTCACTTGAGCCTTTTCTGCTCTACCCAAAGATGTGCAATTCCATGGGTCTTCCCCACTCATGGCCACAGGCAAAAGGGACCTACAGCCTTCCTGCACATCCACCATGACAAAGGAAGCAGGCTTGGCTGATCCAGAGAAGCAGCAGTTAAAATGCTTTTTGATTTTAGCACTAGGAAGAAGTGATTCCAAAGAGCTACCAGCTACCAAGCCAATTTATAATAAAAGGGATACATGAATCTATTTTGGTTTTCCAACCATCCCATCTGGAAGCTTGATTTTTTTTTTTTCCTCAGAACTTGCAAAGAGCTTCCTTCTGATTGCCTCCATTGTTTCAGGAAAGAATTGTTTTTGAATGACCTCCATCAGCTTTAGCTGGATGGTGCTTATTTGCAGCCATGGTGCTGTCTTTCCCATGGCTGAGTTTAGAAGCCAACTGGTTTCAACAAGTTGCACAGCAAATCCTTCACTAACCCTTCAAAGCCATGATATCATTATCTTAACAAGCAGATAACAATGTTAAAGTATTGCAGCTAAGCCTGCATTGTTGCTGTTCAACTAATTTTAATTTACACGTTGTGTTGTGCCACTGGTGTGTGTTCCTAAAAAGCACCTACTCTCTGTACTTGTTGTATATACTTTGCACCTGCACGTTCAGGGAGGAGGCTCATCTCTTACATCCCTGTCAGAGATCTCTCAAATTCAGCAAGTGTGATTCAAGCAATTCTGCAAAAGCCTTTGTACATTGCCAGTTCATGAGCTTGTGGGAGAAGATTCGCGTTAGCATTGAGAATGGTCTTCTAACTCTAGGGCCTGGATGTGGGCATGAAACACGGAGGCACTATGGTCTCTCCCAGCATGTTACAGTCACCTGACACAGCAGCCCATGTTGCCGTCACCTGGGAATCATCCCTCTGCATCTGGAGGCAGCTTTGGCCAAGATGGATTGCAGTTTTGACTTCAGCAGAAGATGAGTGTGAGAGTGGTAGTGAGGACAACACCGTGCAGAGCCAAACTCTGGGGAGATGTCACAGGATCATATCCCAGAATCATTTAGGTTGGAAAAGAACTCTAAGATCATCAAGTCCAACCATTAACGCAGTACTACCAAGTCCACCACTAAACCATGTCCCCAGGAGCCGCATCTACATATCTTTTAAATACCTCCATAGTTCATGACTCAGTTCTCTGGGTAGCCTGCTCCAGTCCTTGACAACCCTTTCTGTGAAGAAAATTTTTCTCAATATCCAACCTAAATCTCCCCTGGTGCAACTTGAGACCATTTCCTCTTGTCCTATCGCTTGTTACCTGGGAGAAGAGACTGACACCCATCTTGACACAATCTCCTTTCAAGTAATTGCACAAAGCAAGAAGGTCCCCCTTGAGCCTCCAGGCTGAGCCCCCCCAGCTGCTCCTCATCAGGCTTGTGCTCCAGACGTCCACCACCTGCCCCTCACATGGCGGCAGGTCCCAGTTACAGGGTGGGTCTACCTGCCGCTGTCTTTGTAGCCTTGGTGGGAGCAGAGATGCTGCCACTGAGTCTGCAGGTCAGAGGCAGAAAGGGCTAGGCTCCGTTACACAGAATTTTGGGCTAAAACAGTAGCTGTTTCAACATGAAACTCCTAATACTGACTCTGAATCTCTCCTTACAGGTTTAATATACCAATTACAACAGTGCTGTTGAGAAGGCAAGACAGTAAGTTTGCGCTGGCCTCCTGATTACACGGTATTTGACAAAGTCCTACATTTTAATTTGATTTTTCCCTTGTTCCCTTGCCATAAGCCCCAGCTCTGCCGATGCTCCTGCGTATCCTCGTTATCGATGGTGCGTGTCAGGCGTGAAAGGGCTGCGCTGACTCATCACCTCCACCCGAACAGCAACGGGAGACCCCAGGACGGCGCGCGACCCTGCCGGGAAAGGCAGAACGTGTTAAACAGCCACTAAATCACACACCACGTTTGGATCTGGGTGCTTTTTTTGTGAGCACCTTACAACGCCGTCTCAGTACACGGCACTTCGGGGCTGGGGTACAGCCCATGGAAGCATCGCGGCCTCCGCGGGTGCGGCGTGTTTGGGGACGCGGCCAGCGGTGCCCGAGCGGCGGGGGAGGGGCCGGGAGCTGCCCCGGGAATCCCCGCGGGCCGGGCAGGGCAGGGTCGGGTCGGTGCGGGACAGCGCCGGGTCGGCGCGGGGCCGGGCAGGGTCGGCTCAGTGCGCACCCCGCGCCGCGCCCGCAACCGCCGCCAGGGGTCCCCGCGGGCCGGGCCGGGNAGTCGCGTTCCCCGGCAGCTCCGCGGATTTACAGCCGGACCCTGCCGCGTCTCGCCGGCCGGCATCGCGGCATCCCTCCTTCCCTCCCTCCCCGCTCCCGGCCGCCGCGATGCTGCCCCACTTAGCCCTCCTGCTGCTGGCCGCCGGCGCCGCCCGTGCTCTCGAGGTAAGCGGGGCAGGGGGCGGCCGGCGGCGGCTTCCCCTCCGCCGCTTTGTCTGCCCGCAGCCGCCCCCGGGCGCGGGCTCCGCCGGGCGGGGCTGCCTTCCCCCGGGGGGCTCCATCCCGGCTGCCGCCGCTCTCCCGCCGCCGAACAATAGGGGCGGCGAGCCGGGGGGGGCGGGGATGGAGCGGGCTGGGATGGAGCGGGCTGGGATGGAGCGGGCTGGGATGGAGCGGGCTGGGAGCCGCCGGGAACGGAGCCCCCGGCGCCTGTCCCACTGCCCGGCGCTGCCCCGTCACCTCCACCTGGGCGGCCGCGCGGGCTCCGCGGGCACGGCAGGGCGGGGGCTGCGGCGCGGGGGCGTCTCCGCCGGGGGCCGGGGAAGGGAAACTTTCCCCAGAGCTGGGGCTCCGCGGGCGGGGGAGCCGGCGGCATCCCCCGGCGGGGCAGGGGCCAGGGGCGCGGAGCGGGGCAGCGGCGGCATCGCCCCTGGGGCGGCGGAGGGCGGCGCAGGTGTNCCCCGCGGCCGGCGGCGTGGGAAGATGGCGCCTCTGCAGTGCAGCAGAGAGAGAGAGAGGAGGCGCCGCCGCCGTGCGCGCAGCGGGCCCGCTGCCCGCGCCCCTCCGCGGCCGCCACTGCCCTCCCTCCCTCCTCCTCCTCCTCCTCCTCCTCCTCCTCCTTCTGCTCAGCAGGGCCCCCCCACTGTGTGGGGCGGGAATGGGGGTCCCCCCGCACGCCCCGCGGCCTCCGCGGTCGGGGCAGCGAAGGTGGAGCCGCCGCCGCGGGGTGTCCGCTCTCCCCCTCCTGCCCGCCCCCAAAAAGGTGTGGGAGGGGTGAGTCACCTCCTGGTCTCCCTCGTTACCCGGTTCGGTCCCTCGGCCTTGAGGCATCGGCTTTGTGTCCTTCCCCGGTGTTAATTCCCCTTCTGCCGAGGGGTCTCGGGAGGTGGCTGGGGGTGAGGTGGGTGGCGGCGCTGGGGCAGATCGCTGACCGAAGCCCGGTGTCACCCCTGGCCGTGGGATGGTGGCCCGGGGCTCAGCCGCCCTGCCCCGGGCGTTCTCACCCCCCTTCCTTGCGGCTCTCCATCCCCGCCCCAAGGCTCGGGCTGAGCGGTTGTTCAGACATTTAAAGCTTCCAGTTATAGGACTCATTTGGGTTTTAGCAGCTTCTTGCAACCGTTTGTTGTCTAAACGCAGTAGAGGAAAATCTCTGTGTTGGGTGCGCAGCTGAAGTAAAAAATGAGATTTTATGGTTGAGACTGTGCTTCAGGATAGACCCCAGAGGGATGGGCGTTTCTGCTGGGTCCTTGCAGCCGTAGCCTTACAGAGAGGTGTGCAGGTATTGCCGCTGTAAAGGTGCTTGGAAGAAAAACGCTTGGATTTTGCACCAAAACCATTCCAGGGAGAGTCCGTGTTGAGAGACCTCTGCAATGGTGTCTGCCTTAGTGATAGCCAGAATTTTCAGTGGAAACATTTACTGAAATGGGGACTGATGTTTCTGCAGAAGCTTTCTTTCTTGTTCGGTTGTTCCATATGAATGTTTGAGCCATGGCATTTATCCCTTTATGTTTGATGGCGGAGTGGGTTTTAACATCTGGTGGTCTTGTGATCAGCATTTGTCAGTCTTGATGCTCCAAGGTTGATATTTTGAACAAGCCACTTGTTTCTATAACGCTAAAATATTTCATAATGGAAATTGCATTTGTGCGTGTTCTGCACTTGGACTGTCTTTGTATGCTAAAGCGTGAAATTTTGATGTTTGAATTAGGTTTTCTGTAGATCTCTTTTCTGAAATGAAATGCTTTTCCTGCCATTTTAACAAATGCTTTCTGGAAAGCAGCAAAGAACCTGTGCTTTGATTTCCACAGGGAATGGTATAAGGAAGAGGAAAAGCAGGAAGAAATCAAATTCTTTCTATATTACACATGAAGAATTCCTTTCTAAAATTACAGGTAGATTAATATTAATTTATGGAGCCTTAAAGGAAATATTTCTTAGTGATGTTCTGGTGATCGTATGGTTGCTTAGCATGTTGCTTCTGTCACTCCTGTGAATCATACTGACTGGGGTTAGGAAATCCATTGGCCAAGAGCTGTCACCATATTCTGCAGTAGCTATTTTTGCATTTTATCTCATTTCAGTAATCGTCTGGTTTCAGTAGTTAAATGCACCAGACAGTAACTATCCTTGTGATGTTGTGTGAATGATCCTGGTTTATAAATCAAGATTTCTTGTTGTTAACACAGTGAGGGTGCCAGGATTTCTGCCATGCCTATTCTGCTTGCTGCTCTAGCATTATTTTTCTAAACGAGACTCATTTAGCAGCTGACTGAAATGCAGTTTTTGAGACATTGGTATCATATAAGAAGGTTAGTTGGCAAAAACAATACTGCTTGACAGGTTGGGGTTTTTTTGCCTTTTTTTTTTTTAACTGGGTAATGTAGTGCTTTATAGGTTCTTATTTTTGTTTGGGGTTTGTGTTTAGTAGAAAAATCCAAATATTTGTTTCTTCATTGCTTAGTTTCCTAGTAGATCTTTCGAGAAATGACTTTTTAGTGTGGGAAGGGGAGAGAAGCCTTCCTTTGTTTCCATTACAGACTTTCAATTCCTCTTTCTCTTCATCCTGTTCCCCAATTCCCCTGATGGATGTTTGCATTTGTTACACAGTCCCTTTTGCAGTTTCATTTAAGATACTGCTGCATGGGTTTGTGGAGCAGGGCAGGTGCTGTGGGCTCTGCTGCTCCATCAAGATCCTTGGCAATAAAATGGACAAACGAAAGAGTGAAAAAAGAAGCTTCTCCCTTGTTCCGTCATTTGTCTTTTGTTTGATTGAGCAACAGACTGTTTTGAGACTCAGATGATCTTAAATGCCGTTTCCGTGGTAAAAACATGATCAGCTGCTGTGCTTCTTCACAAAACGTGTATGAAAACCTGAGGAAGCTGACAAAATCTTCATGTTTTTAAATTAATTTTTTTTCTCCCATGAACTGTTTGTGTGACAGACACAAGGCATCTCCCCTGTCCAGTTTTAATTGATTAATGCTGAATTATATGGCAAACCCACAAGAAGCATAGCTCTCCTTTGACTTTTCATGACTTGCTCTTTGCATGTGTTTAATAAACTGTGAAGGATAATAAACAGTTTGCTTTAAAAGTTGTATGAAGAAAAGATATGACCATTTCTTTTAATTGTTAGTCCTTTTCCAATACAAAGCTCAGCAAAATAGCTGGAGAGGGTAGTAACTTCATCTAATTGCTTGACAAACTGATGGCTGTTTTTTTGAGCAGAATAATTATTTTCAGTGACTCAGTAAAATAATTAACACAAGTTGTTGGGTGTGGAGCTCTGGTCAAGAAATTAGTAGACAGGTTCACAGGATCTGTCAAGGAGCTCTGGTCTGACCCTGTGCCGAAAGCTCTGGGGTCAGTCCAGGCTGCTCAGGGCTTTCTGCAGTTGAGTCCTGAAAATGGAGCTCTAAGGACAGAGCCTCCACCACCTTGCTGGGCAACTTCTTCCATCCATGGCTTGGTTGGTTCATCTCTGCCTTGAAATGTCTCCAAGCTGTTATTTGTCTATTTTTAAGGCAGTGTCTCTAGGCTTAATTGACATCCTTAATCCTGAATACTCAGAATTGTTGTCATTTTTGACATGTGTCAATGTATGCAATAACCAGAAATTGAAAAAAATTGTATTTGGGTTTAAAAAATAAAAATTATATTTGTCAAATGTCCATATGTACGTGTGTGCATACATATAATGCATTAAACCCACCTGATGTATCATATCCTATCTGCAAATATACTTAGACCCCCAATATATTTGCGTAGTTAATGTATTAAAATCACTATACGCATACATCTGTATGCTATATTAGTGCATAGACTGTATTAAAGCAGCAGTCATTTACATAGCTCTTTACATCCAGGCAATGAAGAGATGAAGTAGGCTGCTACTGATAAAAATGTAATTGAGTTTATATATGGTATAGGTTCATTGAAGTTGTTAGGTGAGCTGTCTTGGGGTGGTTTTAACACGTAAGTCTAGAGCTGTGTGTTATTGGATTTAAATTCTGGGGATTTTGAAAAAAATCCTGTGGTGTAAGAAGATTAAAAGTAAAGCAAATTGAAAAAATACATAATGATGACTTTCTGTAAGCTTGGCTAACTTAGAACGTGCTCTTGTGATGAGAAGTTACAGCAGTTGCTGCCAGGCTGAAGGCTGCCAGGAGCAGTGTTGATAGCAAGTTTGAGCCTGCGCTGATTTGTACACAAAAGACTCCTCTTTAAGAGAAGTTGAACTTTCTCTCTGACCTGTTTTTTGTTTAAAACTGAATGCGCTCAGTCTGAGCCCTCATTCCCCCAACCTGGTTTGGAATCTGCCCTCCTTCAGCCTACAGTTAAGGTTTTGAAAACACATTTTCTGCCCTGTTTGTTTACACCAAACCAGCTGATAATATTAGCCAGTAAAGCGTGTATGTGGTTTTGAGTCTTAAGCCCTAAATGAGTCACTTTTTTGCCCTTGATTGTAATGCGGCATTGGTTCTGAAACCTGGGTATTCATCTTCAGTTTTTATTTATTTGGATTAAAAACATTGAGAGTGCTGCTTCTGTTAAATCTTGTGCTCTGCTGTAGATTCCGAAAACTCTGGAAATGCCTCCAGTCACAAAAAATATGTCTTTCCTTGTGAGAATTTATTCATATAAAAATTGAGAAATGTAATGGTTGTGGATAGTGACTTCTGTTCAAGGAGATCAGTTTGAATGACAGCCAGTTAGTATGTGTGTACATGTATGAATGCCATACCTCAAGCTCCTTGCTGTATGGAGGATACCGGATTGTTTTGATACACTACAGCACTTTTTAGCAGAAAATGGTTCACGTAATTACAAACCAGAAATTTGACATTATGGAAGTCAGGGTGAGGGGCACTCCACTCCGCAGGGTGTAATCAGTGCCAGTATCTTGCAGTGGCTCACAAATTGTGCTTTTCAGATAGCAAGCAGATCTTGGGCTATGAAAGTAAACATATTAAAGTAAGTGCTGTCTGTTAGAAGGGTGGAAAACCTCACACCAGCTACTGACAGTAGGGACAGTGCTGTTCCACATTTGAGTGCTGCAGGTTTCTGGCCCTGCCTCAATTCACAGAAACAGGTGAGAGCTGTAGGCATTGGGTGTTGCTGGTTTCTTTACTGTAGCTGCCAGTGTAGGAACCTTGTGAGTGCTGTGACTTCTTCAGCTGGAAAGCAGGACTTCTGCCTTGGTATGCTTTCTTTATGGTCCTCCCAGCAAGTTCAGGAGAACCTGAATCTCTCTTGAGGTCTGAATATTAAAGGGTAGGTATAGATTGCAGTGATTTACAAGGCTTTGCAAAAGAAACAAACCATCTGGTCAACTGATGGTGTTCCATGGACTGTGGGACATCCATGCTCTAGACAGAGGAGCAAGTGAGCCAAGGTGCTTTTGGTTTTGCAGTCCAGCTGCTCTTTCCGGGCAATAGTGAACCTCTGCTATTGTGCTGGCAACTGACCTCTTCCTGCTTCCTCCAGTGGTCCCCACTCTCTAAGTGCTCTTTGACTTATCTCTAGGCTGATTTTAGGATCCTGGGCCATGTTGAAAGAAAGATGTGCATTTTTTGATAGGTGTCAGGTTCTGGCAAATGCTGCAGAGACCTGAGTTGGAAGATGGCCACAAGCAGTCAAGCTGGTCCAGCTAAAAGAGCAGGCAGCTTCTTTGGGGAAGAGGGCCAGCTTCTGAAACCACATTTGCTGAGGTTTGTATAATAGCATTTAATTAAGGTTAGTAGCTTTGCGTCCGTCTGGTGACTTGCATCAGGGCAGGAACAGTCTTTTTACATCTTGCCCCTCTTGAGTGCCCAGATTGTTAAAAGTTTGTGTCAAGTCATTTCGAAAGACAGAAATCTCCAAGGAACTGCATTCAGGGATGGACGACTCCATTCAGTTCCCACTGACCCATTTTGAGCTAATCCAGAGGAATTCCCTGTTCCTCCCTTTCTGGTCTATTCCCCAGAGCAGAGCTTATCTATTCAAGCACAGCAGATAACATACGACAGGAATGGGGCAAAACTGGTTGTACCTGTTAGTAAAAGCATTTAAAAATGGCTTCTTTTCAGTGCAGGCTACTAAAGTGATCCAGCATGACAGTTTGTGATGAAATTTCTGTTTGGCATTGCAGTTAGTAAAAGAAAGCACATGTCTAATAGGAGTTCCAGAGGGGGACAGGATGGGCAAATCCTTATTCTTTTGAGGAGTGGTGTTAATATGGGACTTCAGAGGTCTTTGAAACTCTGAAACAGGAGTTTATACATACACAGGTCATATTTAGGTAATACAGTTACTTGGTGCTAATGGAATTGAAGTATACCATTAACTTATTTTCTCGTGGTAAAGGTGAAAATTGCCACCTCATCTACCTCCAAAAGTTAGAAGTAGTGTCTAGTAGACAAACACATTAAAAAAATAGAGATGGGGAAGGATTTTGGAGTTGTTTCCAGTTCCCTTGTCATGATACCGCATCATCTTTGTACCTCCAGCAAACCTCCTCATACCTTGCCAGCACCAGTTTTAAAGGAGAGATTGCTCATTCTGAAGATTTGACCCTGTAAATTCGATTTTTCTCTAAATTATTGTTTCTGGAAAGGGCTGGGTTTCCCCCCTCCACCTGCTTTGTCAGTCACCATGATAGAGTTTCGTGGCAAACAACTAACTTACTCTTCTTTCTCTGTTTAGTTTTGTAAATTTATTTGTACCTGCAGTTTTGGATCTGAAATATGGAGTACTGAAATGATACAGTAGTTTTATTGCATTATGCTTTCTCATCATTCGAATGGTAACTACAACTGTATTTATTCCCTATGCCTTAACTGAAAACTTCTTGAAGTATTATTGTTAAAGGTTTGATTCTGTTGTAGTTATTTTTCAAAGCTTCTCATAAACTGTCATGACTTCTAGTTTGTTTTTTTTTTTCCTTGAGAAAAACTTTCTTTAGTTTACATCCCATATAATGTGTACATACTTGTTTACGTAAACAGTGAAAAATAGAGTATTATCTTGGGGAAGGTAAACCAGGATAGGGAAGAAACACAATGCAACAAACAAGCAGTGGCCTTAAATGGGCATTCATTGTTATGTATTTCTTTATAGGTGTTGTAAATTTAAATGTACTAAAGGTTGATTGATTGTAGTCTAATTGTTGAGTACTTACAGTATGGAAAAAAGAGTGGTTTGTGCATCCATAACATTAGTGACCATCTAGACCTGTTGCATGTATTAAGCTGTTGGGTTGTTTTGAAGCTTGTTTGATATTCTTTGCGGCTCTGCTGTGTGTGCCTCGTCTGTCCTGTGCCCAGTTCTCTTAACTATGAAGTGGAATAAAACTGTTTTTAATAACTCATCTTTCAGCATCATAGTTTCGTTGTTGTTTCCTTTTGCCAGATCTGTCTTCGGTTTCATTAAGTCTTAAAAGAATAGTATTAATCTAAAGTTGCTTAAGAACAAGCCTTTTAAACTGGGAATTTTGGATCTCCAAATTGTATTTGTTTCAGTTTTCCTCAGCTCCTGCAACTTCATTGTAGGCCATCTGCAGATGAGACTTCGTCTGTAATCCTGGCATCCAGGAGAATATGTATGATTTATCATGAGGATGTCACCTTTACTTCATTTAAGTCAACAAAACACTCCCTCCTTCAACCCCCCCCCCCAAAAAAAAAATTACAATTTATTGGTTAAATTTGATGTAGAAGAGTAAGAAGGGGAGTTGGAAAGCCTAAAAAGTCAAAGACCAAGGAAGAGGCCTCACAAGTGGTGAGGGAGTTGCGAAGGCTCCTGAGGGGACCTGACCACTGACAGTTTCTTTCACTTTTGCTTAGATTCATTTCTGCTTTGGCATAGCCTTTCAGTCTCACAGTGTCAGGATATAAGTTGTCAGGATTTTTTCCTTTTTCCTGCCAGCCTTAGCACCCGAAAAGCCAGTTTGTCCTTTTCCATGTGTTCTTCATAATCGTGATGGCATCTCTGAGCTGTGGAGATGAAGTGCCTCACCTTTCCGTGGGAGCCTCCTGTTGGAACCCAGGCTGAAGTGATCTCTCTGACAAAAATCAGCACTTGCCCCTTGGGTCACCAACTGTTTTATTTGGTGAAAGGCCAAGATGAGGTGGATGGGTGGGAAAAGGGTAAGTGCTGGTCCTGCTGTGGCACTGGGGAGGGAGGATTTGTGTGTCCCCTCGCACTGAGCCACAGGCTCTGTTACATCCCTGCTCTGGTTTGGGGGGCGCGTTCCTTGGGGTGGAGGAGCTGGTGCCTTTCTGAAGGTGTTTGCAAGAAAATCCAGTGGACAACTGAGCCTTGGACAGAAAATGTAGTTGCTGATAAACAACAGGGTAAAATTACATCAGACCATTTTACTTGGAAAACAATCTAAACTGTATTTCTGAAAACATATTTAAATGAGACTTAGTGTTTGTCAAACACCTTTAGATTAATTCATGCTAAACTACTAAGTTCCTGTTTAACAAAACTGCTGTGGGCAATGGCAAAAATACTGAAGGTCAAGATTGGAAGTGGAGGCTGATGAGGGTTGCTTGGCTCGTCTGAAGCATCCCCTTTCATTGGAGTGGGGCTGCGCATTCTTGAATATCAATGCATGCATAAATGTTTGTAATGTGTTTTAAGGAAATTGTATCTCTTAGCTGATAAGAGGAAGAAAGCTTTAATTAATCTGTCACTTGAAAGAAAACCTCGAAGTAACAAAAGGCTGTTATGTGCTCCTTTTATGAGCAGAGGGAAAATGTGACTTGTACAGTGCTGGTGACTTGTGAGGCTCAGCGGTAGTGGGTGCAAGCCTTGGGTTTTCTGTTGCTGCACTAAAACCAGTGTTTGACATTGAGACTGGTAGCCAAGTGGCAGTGTCATTTTAAAGAGGGGTCTTGAAGCCTGGAGCCCATATCGAGTAGGGGCCATGGGAGGGATTAAGTGTTGGGTAAAACTGAGGTGCTCACCTTGCGCTTAGCAGGGCTTCCCTCTGCTCTGGGCTCTTCTCCTGCCTGGACCTTCTGTCCCCCCTCACCACCCTGCACTGAGCAGTGGGACTTCACTGCTCACTGGGACATAGATTTGGGGTTACCTTGTTGTGTGCTAGGTGTGGTTTTGGGGATCTGAGCCAACCCTCTCCCAGAAGAGCATAGGAAAGAGAGAGCTGGGACAGGAATCAGTGTCTCTGATGGATAGAGGTAATTTAAAAATAAATTTAAAAAAAAGAAATTTTAAAAAAAAGGGGTTTTTAATTCTTGCTCTGAAGGTAAAACCAGATGAGAAAAACAACCTAATTTATCAGTCTTCAGGCTGAAAAGTGCCTTATTTGCCTCCACAAAGAGGAAATACCAGGCAAGGATGGCATGCCAAGTATCTCTTCCAGAAGGGATGCAGATAGGAAACTGGGGACATGTTTTTGGCAGTACAGGCTGGGGGCAAGCAGAGAAGGGAAACAGATTTTTTGCCTTTAGATGCGAAGGCTGCAGAACTAATTTTCCAAAGAGGCAAATACAAGATGTTGAATTTCATAATTGGAAACAGGAGAAATGTAATAATAACCTGTGATGTGCAAGAGGTTAAATCAGATGTCTCTGTTCAAATCATGGGATTTAAATTTTGTTCCTGCATGGAACTCCCTGTGCCTTAACCCACACCCTGAGGAGAATACAGTGATGTCTGGTCATACCATGTTTTGTAGACAGTAAGACTGTTTGCAAACACAGCAAAACCTATTTGTGTGGTGATTTTAGGATATGGGTTTGATGTTATCAGAACATAATTAACCCTTTAACTTATTGTATTTAGTTTTTTAACGTTAGCAAGCATTTTCTGTGATAAACTGCTTGTTATGGTTTAGGATTTCACAGATTAAAATGCAACGATATTGAACAGCTCTTCAAGGAAAGTTGGAAAGTGTCCGTGGTGTTAAATTGCCAAAAAAAGTGAGAGGTAACTTTTCTGAACCCTTTGAAAGGTTTTGTTTCAGCAAGACTGATGAACTAAAGACCCAGGGTACTACTGCGTAGTGCTGAGCAAGTTTGTATTGTATCTGCTTATGGATGTCTTTGCTCTATGCATTCAGCGCTGTCCTGTGGCTCTCCAAAACAGAAATTTTAAAGAAAGAAACAGTTTTAAGAAATTGGCTCAAGTTGAATATGGCCTTAACAGATAAGGACGACTTAATGCATTTTCAGGTCTTCTGATTTTTTTTAAATAACTGAGTCTGCAGACAAAAAAGAACCCCTTGTGAGGATGATCACTAAATAATGGATCTTAGGAGCAATAGCTCCCATGTTTCTTTAACAGCTGAGGCTGGTGTAAAAGGCCAAGTGAGTCTTTGGGGAATACTGTGTTTAAGCTGGAGTGCAGACTTTGTTTATGTCCATTACTTACTGCTTACAGAGAGTAATTTGGGTAAGGCAAATATTTAAAATTCGAAGAATTGGGCACGTGAGAAATCTGCTTGTTAGATTTTGTTACAATACCCTTGCCTTGGCTGCCAGCAGCTTTCCCTGGAATTAGGCTCCTGGTAAGGTGTGAGCCTGTCCAGAAGGATGAAAGAAAACTGAATTGTGGGTGTTTGCACCACTTCATCAGTGTGTCATTGTTTTGTTCATAATGTGCTTGTCCAGAGTCTTACGTCAGGAATTCAAACAAATCTTTACTTTGCCCTTTACAGAAGCGTGGGTGGGTTCTCCCTCACCTTGCCAAGCTCTGCTGTTCTGGTGCTGTTCTCCTGCCTGTCTGGGTGATGGGTTGCCAGGAGCCTTCCCTCCAGGTCCTGAGGGGCTTGTGTGTGTCTTCTACACCAGTGAAAAATCCTATTCTTATTTACTGTGCAGTCAGTAAACCATCTTGCAGTTCTTGTGAGGTTTTTCTATGGGTCTGTGCTGTCCGTCAGGTCTTTTTTGGTGTTCAGCTTCTTTTGTCTTGCTCCAACAGTTTTAATTCTTGTTTCAGGAGAATCAATGCAATGTAAGGTTCATTTAGAAAAAAAAAAGAACAAAGCCCATCAGCAAATCCCCACTCCCACCCCCAACTGTCGCTGCAACCATCTTACTTTGAGAAATGTATGGTGTCACTGGCTTCCTAGTTAAAAGTCTGCTTTTAGTTGTATCAGCAGCCAGTCTGCTGGTCTGTCTGAAGGTGATCTGCAAGGGAAGGAAAATGGGAAGACCTTGTTTGCTGCTCTGTGGCATGTGTTATAAGAACCAAACTGAAAGATTTGCCCGATTTGATGGGAAGAGGCAATAAACAATTTACTGTTTTTGGAAACTAGTGATTCTCTTGTAAGAATCAAGGGGAAGAGTAGAGAGAAAGCCTTAAAAGTTATGACGTAGTCTTTAGGTGGTGTAGTCTTTCCTAACTAAAAAGCCTATGGATCTCAGATTCATCCTTCTCCTGCTTTGTTTCAACGAACAGGATGTCATAGGATAGCAAGTTTTCTTCCTAAACCAGGTGGTACAGAAGTCCAGAACTCATGTGGTCTTTTTTAAGTCAGTGTTCAGAAGAGAAAGGAGGAGCATGTTTAGCTGTCCATTCCCAAGGCTTCAATTGCACGTCATAAAATGCACATAAAAACTCCTTTGGGAAGTGCCTCAATGTTTTCAGTCCTATACAGCCAAATCACTGATGCCATCTAAATCTTATGGTGTCAAGAACATGGAAAGTTTTCAGTTTTGTGTGGCATGCCCCCCTTGTCATTCTGCTTGTGTTCTGACAGGAGACAATGCATCTAGGACAGGAAGGACACGCAGGCAGTGGGTTGGTCTGCCAGCCCGGTTGGGATGTGGCTCCTTTGGCACATAGGAGGTGCTTTGCTACGTGTGAATTTTACCTTTTCTTTCAGGAAACTGGGCAGGTCACAGCTTTCTGGACACCTGCCTTTAAAATCATGTTTATTGTTTGTTTGCTTTGGAGACTTTATTTAAATTGTAGGTGGAGTGGGGGTGGATGTCACTAATTGCATGCAAGGTATCCTGACTACACCCTTACGTCTTTCAGAAAGGGTTTATCTCCAGTATGAGTATCAAGAAATTTAATAAAAAGAACATAGAAGTGAAATAGGAGTTAAACTAAAGAGAATTGAACAAAAATTTTGTATGTCTTTTTAAATGTAATTGTAGAAATTTGTGCTAGTGGTTAGACCTGAAATGATAGTTTCTTAATTAAAAAGAAACAACCTTGAACTTTGATGGGGTTCTTTTTGGGTTGATTTTTTTTTTTTTTTGTGTGTGCTTTCTCTTTGTGTATGTTCTGGTTTTGTTTTTGTTTTTACAGAACCCTTGGTAGCTTCCTCTGACATGCTTTAAAAGTATTCTTGAAACTTCCCATACTGATTCTCCGATCTTTGTCACATCACACGTATTGTATTAAGAAGTGCTTTTGATGCCCAGAGTAGTGACTGGTGTTGGCCTTTTTGCTATTAGCCAGGTTTATGTACAATATGTGGTGTTATTTATGTGCAGTGCCTAGGTTTGGTTTAAGCATGCAAGCTAGATTCTCTTTTAAGTAACAATAATGGGCAAGTGGCTTGTAAAGCAGCAGTTGACAAGTTAATTGCATGAGTTCCATATAGCTTTAAAAAAAAACAAAACAAAACAGCCAAGAAATAGAAAGGATATAATGACTTTGTTTTCAAAAGCAGCGCACTAGTTATGAATTTGTGTTTGCAGAACAAGGTCAATAATGCAATTCTGCAGTTTGCATTGTTTTGATTGGGTGTTCAGAAATGCTTATCATAATTGCTGGATCGCTGGCACTTGCAACAGGCAACTGGGATTTTTTGGGGAAGTGCTCACTTAGAGCATACCTCAGGAGTGTTGGAAAAAATGGTATTTTGTTTAGACATAGCTAGAAATGCAGTGTTAATGAAGGAATAAGAGTGCTTCATCTCAGTGTCTCCTTAATCTTCAGTAAATTTTTAGTTCTGTAGTTGTTTTCTTGCTAATGCAAGGCTTATGACTTGCGTGACGAAACATTTGTTATATATGCTGGTTTATTTCTTTTTAATGAAAATATATGCTTTTATGTAATGGCGGTAGTTACTGTTTTTTTGGTTTGTTTGTTTGTTTTTCTCCAGGTGGGTTGTTAGATCCATGTACATAAGTCCTTAAAACCTTCCCTGCACTGACACATTTAGTAGCTGGAGTTACCTGCATATCTAATCTGAGGTAGAGAATGGGTGTAGTTGCCTGAAACCGCTTGAAATATGTAGCCCAGTTGTACTTGAAGATACACATACAGCAAATATTTTATTAATGTTGGGTTAGCAGGCACACCTGTGTCTCAGGGTGCATTTCTCTCTCCAGTTCTTAATGATGGGAGGAGATGAGAAAGGGACATTAAAATTACATGCTTTGCTTGCAGTAATTATCTCTAGGTCAGGTGATGCTCAGTATGTGCCTATGTTGGCTCTAACAATGGAAAGTCTTACAGACTTGTGCTGGGTCTTGTGCTTGGTTCCCCACAACGTCACTGCTGTGCTGCCACCTCAGCTTCTGGGTCTCTGCTGCCCTCCTTCAGTCCTCATCCTGGAAGCTGCAGTGGCAGCCCTGGCTTTTGGCTACATACCAGAGGTGTCTTCCAGAAGCACCTCTCCCAGGACCTCTGCAGGGGTAGTGCTTGCCATCCTGCGTTAATTTTTGGTTTGCGATAGCGAGTGGGTGTACTTGACTCGTTGTTGTTTTCCCTTCTCCGTGTGTGAGCCCATACAATTCCCACACAGATAATTTTTCTGAAGTGTGGAAGGAAAGAATTGTCTCTCTATGAAGCTTTGCTCTTAAGAGGTTCTTCTGAAGTGGTGGTGAGCAAGTGTCTGCTGATGCCCTGCTGGGGAAGTCATGCTGGGCCAAAGAGTAGGCTCTGGCAAGGCACTGCAGTTTGCCCATCAGCCACATCTTGTCAGCTTTGCACATCCCTTCAGGAGGTGAGGCACTCCCTATAGCTTTGAGTAGTTATTATGGCTTAGAGGGAGGCTTCCGCTTCTCGCCCACAACAGGTACCGGTTCTGAATGAGTTCAGACTTCAGGGCAATGGTGGTCAGTCTGTCGGCAGGTCTGATAGGTCTGTGGACTATTTCTATTAGTTTTACCAAAGTAAGTAAAGAGAAAGGACCAGCTTTCATAAGCCTAACCTTTTTGGGCTGGGATGTGCCTTTTGTACATCTATTTTCAGTCTCTTGGAAGGGAAGCAGTCGTGCTGAGCCTTGCCTGACTATGTGCCATGTGCCATAACCAGTTGGTAAGTCCTGGTGAAAAGGCCTGTTAAGCCTTGAAGGGGGAGGTAGCAGTGAACACAAAAGATGGATTAGGTTGGTGTTGTGGTACCCCATTGGGTTGGTGCAGTACTTTGGTTTCAAGAAACTTGTGTGGTCTCTCCTCAAGTCCTGGGTGCAGCTTTGGTCACCACCAATGTCAGAAGGATATAAAGTATTAGAGAGTGTCCAAAGAAGGACAGCAGAGATGAAGGGCCTTCAGGGGAAGCCATATGAGGAGTGGCTGAGGTCACTTGGTCTGTTCAGCCTGGAGAAGAGGAGACTGAGGGGAGACCTCACTGCAGTTACAACCTCCTTGTGAGGGGAAGAAAAGGTGCAGACACCGATCTCTGCTCTGTGGTGTCCAGTGATGGAACCCAAGGGAATGGCCTGAAGTTGTGTCAGGGGAGGTTTAGGTTGGGCATTAGAAAGAGGTTTTTCACCCAGGGGATGCTTGGGCACTGGAACAGGTTCCCCAGGGTAATGGTCACAGCACCAACTCTGACAGAGTTCAAGAAGCATTTGGACAGTGCACTCAGGCACATGGTATGACTCTTGGGGCTGTTCTGTGCAGGGCCAGGAGCTGGACTTGATGATCCGTGTGGGTCCCTTCCAACTTGGGTCGTAGTATGAGCCTGTGATTTTGGTGTTCCCTTTTTATTAAAGCTGGTGGGTTTATGCTGTGCCTGTATTGACTTCTATGTTCAAATCACAAGCATGTGTGTGGAGAAAGTGCTGATGGGCTGATGCACTGGGCTTGATGTTGTGCTGCAGGGTGGCCATGGAATATCTTCCATGGTGAAACCCAACCAGATAATGTTCTCCAGGAGTGTACCTGAAATGTGCTGGCTCCTCACAGATGCCTATGGCCCACAACTGGGCTGGTTGTGATTGGGAGTGAAGCTCGTTGAGGACTGGTGGAAACAGTCATTCTGCTTTGCAGGTCCTCTCTGGTGAAGTTATAGTAGAGGTGTTGGGAGGTAAAATGTCTTACAGCTGTGGCAGCTTGTTGGGACGCTGTTTGTCTGAGGTAGTGTAGCTGCTGAACCCATAGTCAGAAATGTAACAGTGAATGCTAAAAAGAAAAAAGTGTCGAACTCCTTTGGAAATTTCTTTGTGATTGCTTGGTGTAATGTAAGGAGCTGCTGCCTCTCCTGTGTCCCAGTGTCACCTGTGTAGTAAAGGCACTCAGGCTGCCGTGTCCATGGCCAGAAGCTGTGGTTGCATACCACTGTCCTTCTCTTAAGGGGCCAAATGAAAGGGGTGAGGGATACAGGGTCTTGAATAATTGCAAAGGGAAAAGTTCAACTTGAAGATAATGGTTTTTTGAGCACCATTCCCCTTTTTATAGGAGGGGAAAAAAATGGCATGCAGCCATCTGGGGAAGACTGATCGAAGCAGTCTGTATCTCTTACAAAGCACTTGGTTACTCCTTCATGTAATCTGTGAGCACATTCCTTTGAGGGCATGGTCACATCCGCTGAGGAAATGTGCTGAGCAGGCATGTGGCTGGGACCCAGGCTCCCCAAGCATCCCTTCCGAGCCTCAAGGGCTTTGATGGTGTGTTTGTCCCTTAAAGGAGCAGTGGAAGAACAAGGGACAGTTTCCTCCTTTGGAATAGCTGCTGCATTCTCCTCTGGCTGCAGAGTGGGTGTTCTCAGAACATTTTGATGTGGTTTGTGTTGTGATTGGATGTAGGCTGAAACTGGCATGGATACAGAGGGTAGCTCAGGTTTTCTGGTGGTTTGTTTTTGGTGAAGATACTGAACAGCTACAGTAGATGTCAAAATAAAATGACCCTCACTAAAAGGGCTAATGATATAGAGTGTAGATATAAAGCCCGTTTAGGTGAAATTCAGCAGTCTGAAATGGCACTCCAGGCTGTTGGGGTAGCAGGCTGTGTATGCTTGTGTGTTGATGAATATACATATTAAAGATAACTAATGCTAATTATGGCTAGTTGTAGAATGCCTGTCTGAAGAGAGAATCAGGTGGACTGGGCTCATTAGTACCTCTGAGTTTGTATTTGCTTGCTTGAGTAGAAAATGTAAGCTTGGGATTATCTTACACCCCCCGCTACTTTAATAAATAGTACGTTAGCTACATCCTGCTTATGTTATCCTAAGGTTTGTATCTGAGTAATAAAATCAAAGGTGTAGTGTAGCAGCTCAGGTAATACTGAGATCAGACTTTATTTGCTATCTTAGTTTGTGTCTGCACAAGCAAATGTAATGTCAGCTCCCTGGCATCAGGCAAAATCCCATCAGTGACTGTGTTTTTGTAGGGTTGAACACCTCAGCTCTCATTGGGAAACCCAGCAAAGGCATCTGGAGAAAATGAAAATGTTACACAATTGGAAAAACAAATAAACCCCCCCCTGATCTTTTTTTTTTTTTATATAGGCCAATAAAGGTTTCCAAAAGTGTATCTGTACTTTTGTACTCTTTTGCTGAAAGTTATGATGCTGGTAAATTACAATCCATCTTTATGCTCTTAAATATTCTTCACTGAGAACTTCAATTCTTTTTCAGCTTTCATATTTTGCTTCTTCTTAGGAACAACACAATTATGTTTAGCAGCAGAGTTCAGATGTTATGACTGAGGTAGTTCTTAATAATTTTATATAAGAAGTGCCCATTTATAATCAATTTACAGTCAGATACTCAGGTGAGTTGCAAAAAAGCTGATGCTAATACTCTAGCATCATGTATTTTTCAGAATTTTTACCAGACTAATTAAAATGCGACTTATCTATTCTTACGTTTTTCTTAAATTAACAATCTGTTAAGAGTTTCCAGCTGTCAACTAATTATTTTTTTAAGATACGCTAATTAAAATAAGAATTAAGAAGGAATATAGGAAGAAACTATTATAGTTTCTGTAATTTCAAAAGCTTTTAATGAGCAGCTTGCTCATGCCCCTTTATGGAAGTGTTTTGTAGCATTGGATAAAAATTTTACGGTCAAAGGTCTTGAAAGAAGAGCTTTAGACAGGACTGCAATGTCTTCCTTCAGCAAGTGGTATAAGTATTTCCCAGTTAGGTGCTTGGAAGTGCAAAAATGATCAAGGTAGAGTAAACCATGGTCAATTACAGTTTTCTAGGTGATAGTCTCAGTTTGAGCATATATACCAGTGAAATATAATTTTTTCTTATTCTCCTGGAGAGCTTTACTTTTTAGTCTATAAGGAATAATATGCATTATGTGGGATCTATTCTCTCAATGCAACATATTTTTCTGATAATTATCCATCAAGTCAACCAATGGTAGATGTTTAAAACTGTGAAGTTAAATGAATGCCAAATGCAGATCTCATCTTGCAGATGGAATAAATGACTGAGTATAATTGAAGCAAATACTGTGTTGACTATGGATTTTGCATATCTCGAAGCTGATTGTACTTAGAGAAGTGGTGACTGTGTGCAGCACACACACTTCTGTAGTCACTGCAGCACCGATTGCCAGCATGTCTTCCTCAGTCCTTGTTTTTGCTGGAAGAGATGTTCTGTCTTACCTGAAATTGGAAATAAATCAGGCTGACAGAGATGCTGCTGGGATGGGCTCTGCTACGTGTCAGGGACGTAGAAGTGAGAAAAGATTGGAGCTGTAACAGGATGAAGAAGAACAGCTGGATATGGCAGCTCGCATCTGAGTGCAGGCTGTTCTTTTGCAGAGAGCAAGCAACGTTTTCAGGAGTGTAATGAACCATAATGAATGCAGTGATATTCTCACCAAAGCGTTACTTTTACTTGTGGTTTTCAGATGTTTGCTGGAGTTGCTGTTCCAGTGTTAGGTTGGTAGCAGAGGTGGCTGACAAAAAACCAAATGTTGAGTTGCTGCTCGCAAATGAGGATGAGACAAAAAGTCAAAGTTCTGCTGGTCTTGGAGGGAGATGTCTTAACTCTTTGATGCTGGAAGCCAAACTATTGGCATAGTCTGAAGTTGGTTCTCTAGAGGGTGATCTCTGGTCTCTGCAAGTTCATGGGAGCAGAAAATGTGTAAACCCAAGTTCATGTAGTTGCTGTTGTGTGAGTAGTGTGAAGTTATTCATGTTTGATACCAATAGGCACTAGTGCATTATTGCAGGGATGAAGATTCTGAGGCCGGGGCCTTATGCAGTAGTTGTGATGGGTTTATTTGTAAGTTTGTGCCGCTGTCCATCTGTCCCAATTAGATTTGAGTAGCCTGGTGAAAACTAGACTGAGGTTGCTTGTGATTCAGGATACAGGAAAAAAAAAAAAAAGATTTGATGATGTGCAGGAAATGTTTAACCAGATAGCTGGACTCCTAAATCTAAATGTACTGGACTCTCATCACACTGACATGAAAACACTTGCTATTTATATTTCATTTTGGGGTTTATTGCATCATGTGAGACTATGTGCTTGCAATTTCAGCACTTGTGATTTATTGAGAATATCTTTCCTTATTTTATGGCAATATCAAGTGAGGCCAAAAGCATCAGTCATGTGCTCTGATGGTTACAGGCCTGGAGACAGGGATGCGTGCCCAAGGTGTTCCCAGCCTGCCTGGTGTGCATGTGCCGCTTCAGAACTCTTTGCTGCTCATGGAATGAAGATCATCATATGCCATGCAAGTCATCTGGGATTGTACAGACCACAGGCAGCTACTTTTGGGGTGTAGGATAAATAAGCATGTCAGCTTTTCAGTCAAGGGTCTTGCCAGGCTGGGAGTCATCCTTCTTTTCCGCACTTCTACTGTGCCAAGTTCATCCTGAAACGGGAGAAACCTGCCCTGAAAATCAGTGTAGCATCACTGTGTTTGAGCTTGTAGGGTATGCTTAAGCTTGCGAGTTGTGGGGTCTGGTGGTATGCAGTAATTGTACATGAAGAAGAAACTGGTTTAAACCTTGAGGTTTTAACTAATGGGCATTCGCACTGTGGGCCCTACTGGTAATTTTATTCTTCTACCATAGCTGAAGTTAAAATGAGTGTAAGTGAGAAATTCTAGGAACTGTTTGAATTTTTTCTGCCCACCAGGCACTCAGAATGATTCTGTTTTAGAAGGTGGATGGTATTTTATATGATTGCTTGGCCTTTAAGTTGCGTCCTTCCCGGAAAGAACACCTATTATTGCTTCTGTATCCTTACAATTTCTGTTGAGTTGAGATAAAAATAAAACATTGGAGTCGTGTTTATAGTCAGGAGTAGTAACAAAAAGAGTAGCCAAAATCAGGCTTTTTTCTGTCGCTGACTTCACTTTCAATGCTGTAGCTATTAAAAACCCACAATGTAGTTGTTTTCAGTTATTTTTAGGGCAGCAGTCAGTGTTGCATCTGGACAAGAAAGCAGTGAGGTTTCTTGTTTACTGTACTTGAATTTCCACGAGTGCCTGCCAATAGTGCCCACAGAAATGCCCCACCTTCCAGGTGCCCTGGGAGGGTCTGTGAGGGGGCCTGAATAATGAGAACAATGGTTCATCCAGCATGGGAATGTTGTCAGGGTGGAGTCAGCCTATGCTGTGCCTCAAAACTGCTATCATAAAGCAAAAGCAGATGGGTCAGTTGTTGTCGTGCGGCTGCAGGTTATCCCCATGTGTTGGAGCAGCAAGTGAGGAAGAATATTAACCTGACTGAACAGAGAGCCTGGAACTCAGCAGGGGGAAAATAACCCCGAGAGTTTGTGACCTTTGGAAGAAGGTGCAGGACTGCAAGGATGTTGTGAGGCTGAAAATTAGAAGGGACACAGCCCAACTAGAACTGAATCTGTCTACTGCCATAAAGACAATAAAAATGTTTTTATAAGTACCCTGGCAAGGAGGGAGGGCTAAGGAGAATCTCCATCCTTTATTAGATGCTAGGGGAGACACGATGACAAAGGATGAGAAAAGACTGAGGTATTTAATGCCACCTTTACCTCAATCTTCAATAGTAAGACCAGTTATTCCCTGGGCACCCAGCCCCTTGAGCTGGAAGACAGGGCTGGGGGAGCAGAATGAAGTCCCCAAAATCCAAAGGGAAATGGTCAGTAATGTGGTACACCCCTTAGACACACACAGCTCTGGTCCCAAAGGGGATCAGGGGAATCTTGGGAAGACCTTAACACTGCCACTACCTGAAAGGAGTTTGTAGCCAGGTGAGGATTGGCCCTTTCTCCCAAGTAATAAATGATAGGACAAGAGGAAATGGCCTCAAGTTAGTGCACCAGAGGAGGTTTAGACTGGATATAGACAAAGTTTCTTCACTGGACGGGCTGTCAAGCGCTAGAAGAGACTGTCCAGGGCAGTGATGGAGGCACCACCCCTGGAGGTGTGGCACTTGAGGACCGGTAGCGCTTGAGGACGTGGGTTAGTGGTGGACTCTGCAGTGCTGGGGGAACAATTGGACTTGATTTTGGAGGTCTTTTCCAACCTAAATGATTCTGAGGTTCTATAAATACTTAAAATTTATACAAGTGTGTTAGGGATGATGCCACTGCCAGTTAGTTCTGTTACAGTCTGGAAGCCTGTCCTTAGATTGATTTGGTGGATTTAATTGATTTTCCACACATTCCCTCTTCCATAGCAAAATAAGCTGAGAGTCTGCATATTAATCAGTGCATACTTGGTTTTTTCTTCTGTGTATTGTCCTCACTGCCAGTTGGTGTTAATTAGGCCATGGCTCTATGTCATTGTTGCTGACAGACAGGTTTACAGAGGCTCTTGCGTTGTGTTCTGTGCTGGGGCTGCTCAGTCTCTTGTACTTCAGCTCAGGCGCTTGCGATGCCTCTTAATCGATTTGGCCTCTGTGTGACCAGATCGAATGTTGCTCTCAGTGATCTTGTTACATTCACATCCTGTAGCTTACCCCGAGTGTTTTGATGCCTGCCTGACCACAGACAAGTTTATTTTCTGCTCGCTGTGATTTGTTTGTGATAAACGGAATGGAGAATTAGAAAATGGGTTAACATTTCTGTTAAAAAAAATAAAAATCTGTGTGATCCATATGCACGTACATGTACTTCAGTTATGTTTGTGTGATAGTTCACAAGCAGTTCTCTTGGCCCTTTACCTTGCTGGTGGAAGAAGGGCAGGCTCCCAAGCTGGATTGGTGGCCCAGTTCATGACTGTCCTGACTTTAAGAAGCTGGCAGTCCCTGGGATTGTCTAATAGTCTACATTTTTCTTCAAAATAAGAAGTCAGCAGAACAGTTTCGTGTTGTTGGTCTGTCTTTGGTTTTTAACTAGTTTCTGTGGCTTCAATGGCAACAGGTTTCATGGGGAAACATCATTTTGCTCCGGGAAAACAAGGGATGCTCCTCCCAGGTGTGTTGATCATGGTGGGTGAGGAGCATCTCACTCTTCACCTCTGGGTTTGTTTGGGACACTACCCTGAGACTACTGTTTGTGAGAAAATAATTTCACTTTTTACTCCTTGTGTCCTTGGCAAACTAGCCAGAGATCTGTATTCTCCAGTGGATGTAGCTGATGTACGGGATGGAGCTGTCGGTGCTGTACCAATGTATACATAATAGCAGTCTCATTTCTGCAGGAAGCATAAGGATTATATCTTTTTCATCCTTTTTGTCTAACTCTTCTCTTCCCCTCTTCCCTGCCCAGAATCTGAGATAGGTATTCTAGTCAGTTTACGTACTGGTTTTACTGCTTTTGATTCTTCAGATTTGTTATTAAAATAGCTAATTTTCTTAGATGAGCTAAGGGAAAGTCAAAGGAGGGTACAGATCCGAGAAAATAACTGAATATTTTTAATAAAATCTTTTCTGTGGGCATTTGGTAGAGCTCCTGTGTGTTTCATGGCCTTGGTGAGTTTGTGAAAATGAGATGCTCAGTTTGCGAAGGAAGGTATTTTGGTTAATTGTACTAAGATCAGTTTTGATAGTTGAATTAAAGCAGAAGCATGTCAGTATTGATGAAAATGTGATGCTCCTTTCTGATCTTTCAATTGTGAAGGTTGATTTGAAAAAAATAAAATTGTATGGAACATAAATGAACTTTTTTTGCCATGGAGTCCAGTTATAGTTCCTGAAACTGGTTCTTGAGGTTTTGCATTTATTTTTGTATTCCTTGAAGCTTGGTAGACATTTAAGTGGATACTGTCTTTGTCAATCATTTCCAAAACCAATGCAGTATTTGGGATTGATGAGTAGCCAATGCTTTTTTCATCTTACGTTTTCAGCTTTCAAGAGTCAGCAGAGCTGTCTGGGTAAGGCTTGCAGATGGAGTGGGCTGAAAGGGGAAAAAGGTGGGAGTACTTTCCCTTCCCCGCCTTTGGTGTCACCTCAGTCATGTCGCCGTCTTCCTTACTATATTTGTTCTCTGAGAAGAGCCAGAGTTGTTTTTTTTTCTGAAGGGACTGTTGTTGTAGGATCTATTTTTGTTACAACCTGCCCCATTTTACTAATGGCAAGAAAAGAAATGTCTCTTTGTGACAGAAGGATCCACTTTCCATCCCTTGTGAACTGGCCTCAGTAAAGAAAGAGAAAGAACGTCTTACCTTGCCTTTGCATACATGCATTTTTTTAACATGATGATATAATAAACAAACTGCCAGTGCAGGTTCAGACTGAAAACATCAGGCATGTAACACTGATCTCTTCCAAGAGCAAATCCCCGAGTGTATTTGTATGGTGTTGGAGACTTGGCATTTGTGAAAGACTGAATGGCGGGGACAAGGCAGGTTTTGTAGCCGTGTGCTGTTTTCAATCGGATAAAGAATGAGGCAAGGAGTGCTCAAATGGTGGTCTGAAGAAGCTACTTCATAAACAGAATTAATTTGAGGTGTTTGCTTTTCTAATAATTTGCTGCTAACTCTCATGTGTTTCACATCAGATTTTAGCTATAGTAAATTGCATCATAACTTCGATTAATTTTTTTTTTGCCTGACAGACTTTGGAAGCAGTTTAATACACAGATAGCAGAGTAAGAGTTTCATTTCCCCAAATACAGCTTTACAGAAGTAGTTTTTTTAGTTTTCAATCCCTGCATTGAAAGTTTCTGCCTTCCTCAGTGATGTGTTTGGAGTGAAATGATGCCAACACTTGATGAAAGCACTGATTATTTTTAACTGGCATTGTGTCCTGCCCACCATGGCACCAGGCTCTGCAGTGGCTCTGTACTTCATGTTATCTGGACTTTGAAAAATGGCTACCTAATTTTTCTAATAAAATATAATGTTGTTTTGGGAGGGCATGAAAGACATCTCTGTGAGGAATCTCACTGTAGGAACGTTTCTAGATCTGTTCACCTTACAGCTCTGACCCAGATTTTCAGCATACTTTGGTAAAACACAAACACAGAAAGCATGATCTCAGCTCTTGTAGGTCTTTAATTCAGTCTCCTCTTCAATGGTAGTGATGGCTTTTCAATGGTTCAGAAGGTTGTCTGGACATCTCTTAACAAAGCTT
The DNA here is from genome assembly GCA_013396735.1 of Grallaria varia. NCBI lineage: Eukaryota > Metazoa > Chordata > Aves > Passeriformes > Formicariidae > Grallaria > Grallaria varia. The sequence goes on from VWZG01010838.1 coordinate 340,793, forward strand.
CTTACGTTTCAATGCAGAAGGACTTGGCCAGTGACCCGAATGGTCCTGAAATTGGAAAAGAAACTTCATGGCGGTTTTGACCTACCCTGATGTCTGAAAACATCTTCGTGTTGCTGTCCTGTACCTTGTGATTTCATGCAAGCCTCCTACTGCAGGAGATAAAACAGCTTTTTAGTGCTTCAGATGTTGTGTGTATAATCATAACGTGTGTTATGCGATCACTGAAATGGATAAGTAGTGTCTGTTTATTCTGGCTGTTTGCTTGTGACAGATTTTAATAAAAAGTTTTGAATCAAGAGTGGGTAGATACATGTTTTGACAGCTTGTATGTTAGAAATAAGAAGGTTGCCTGAGCTAGAGACATAATGTAGTGTCTGTGTGAGAAAGAGAGTTTTGCAAGTCCTGTGAAAACAGGCCTAAGAGATCTGATAACATGACTGCCCTGAAACCTTGCAAGGATCAGAAAAATTCTATGAACCCCCCTACTTGTTTGAAAAGGCTAAAGAGCTGATGGCTTGACATTTAAAACAAACCTGCATTTAATTTTTTCTTCTATAAAATGTGGTAAGAAATATATGTTGTAGACCATAAACTTGTCAAACAAGCATATTCTGAAGATTTACCAAGATGTTGAAAAGCATGGATATGGAATCCAGTTCATTGTGAGTGTGTAGCAGTAACTGTGTTTTTCCTATTAAAAGCTGAGAAATTGTTGTAGAAGAAGTAAAATTCTCACAGCAGTTTGAATTTGCAAATCAATAAGGTGAACAGATGTTTGCCAAGGTCAAGAGATTAGGGGAAGAAAAATCCTTATGGGGCAATTTACCACTAGTCTTTGGAGCCTGGAATGAGCTCATCATTAGTACAGATTTGATGCTTATTTTCTGTCTAGCTAAAGAAATAAAGAAAATAAAAATGTATCTTAAACTAAGTCTGTTTTCTTCTGAGGATACTCTTGTTACAACTTTGACTCTCCTCACGGTTCTGATAATGCAAGTAGAAGCTGTGCTGGTGTGAATGGATGATACTCTCTATTGTGTTAGCAGAGGGAAGAACCACATCATGTACACTGGCTGACCCCAGAGAGTGAGGGGGAAGATCATGCAGCCCTGTCAGCAAAAGGGAAAACTGTGCTGTTGGTTAGAATTAGTTAAGGGACTCATAAAAGCCACTCAGTTTTCAGAATAATGTGATTGAGGGCGATGTGCTGATACAGAACCATACCATCAATAAAGTCCCATTGGTATTCATGTACATACTGGGAATGCAATACTGGGAATTGCTTTATTTTCAGTAAACCCTCAGTTTGGGGTCCTGCATTGTGTGAGTGCCTCATCCCTGCAGACTGTGCATGATGTGGAATGCTAAGCTGAGGCCAGGCATAAGGAAGGGTTCTGCTGTGTCCTCTCCTGAGGGTTTTCAGGGCTGGAGGTGAACACTGTGCTGCTGCTCCTGCAAAGTTTTAAACTGAACACTCCTGACATCTTGGCAAATGCTGGGAACTGTGCCCACATTCCTGAGCTTGTGGGCAGGAAGAGAGCTGGGGGAAGGCTGCTTGCTTATATCCTTGCCTGGCTGATATCTTGCTGGAAGGTGCAAGGAGAAGGACCCTAAACTCCAGTGCAAATCTCTGACCTTTTCAGCTTGCTTGGGTTGAAAGTACTAAGTAATTCTTGGTGCCTTTCTGTATGAAGGTGGTGCTTGAGATCATCTCAAGGCTCACATGAAGATGGGCACTTCCCTACTTGGACCTTTCAGCTCTGTGGTGTGCTTTTCTATCATCTTTTTTCCCTTTTGTTCCTTTCGATATGTTCAAGGAATTCTGCTGAAGTTACTGTGGCGGCTGCTGCTTTCGGCAGCAGAATGGGGCTGTAAGTGGAAGTGGAACACAAAGGGAGTCTTCTGACGGTGGGAATAGGTGGCCCTAGATTACCATAGCCTGTACATGGAATAAGAGCAGGGTATTGAGGTAATATCTGATTTGAGCTGTATTTTTACAATGTTTTCAGTGATACAGTTTCTTTCAGCCTCTCTGCATAACCAGTGAAATGAAACCTAGTTGTTTAAGACATCTTGTATTTGAAGGTTACTTGTCCTGAGACTGAGTGTGAAAACAAGTGTGTACCACTTGCAGAGAGTGTATTCTGTCAGAGGAGGAAGAAATATCCGAAGAGGCATTGTTGAGCTTGGAGCAACTTTTGTCAGTGTAGGTCATAAGCAATTTTGAATATCTGCAAATGTGTGAGGAATATTGGACAAGAAATGAAGTGTTCTGTGTTGCTGCTCTGTAGTGTTTGGATCATGGACAGCTTGTGTGAAGCTTCTACTCCACATATAGTGCTCTGGTTGAATTCTCTATGAGGGGTCAGCATCCGTGCTTACAGTCCTTGGATGTTGCATCAAGCGAAATAAAAGACATGTTAGTTCTGCTTCCACTGCGCACTGTGACGCAGCTAGTCTTAAATAAAAGCTGACAGCCATGGTGGTTGTTGCTCTGTTAGTGTGTGTGGAAATAAGGCTTCCTTGTGCTCCCCGCACATCATTAATGTTCCATAGTAGAGCACCAGGCTCAGTAACCAAATATTTTTCTTCCCCGTCACTGTCGGACTGTGTATGACATCATTCATGGTACAACTTGTTTTTATGGCATCTTGGTAAAGCAACAAGCGGGAAGTGGGAAAGCATAATATTCTTTCCTCTTTTGTGATGGTTTATCAGGATGCTACAGCTGATGAATCTTGAAAAGCAAGATGACGTATTAATCTTCAAGATTATTCATTTAAAAGACAAAAAAGCTCCACAAGTAAGCCACTGTTTGTAGGATTTTTTGTGTTCTAAACAGCAATCGTATAACTGAGGTATTTAAGACAAAAAATGCTTGCTTTTCAAGTATGTGGTTCTAATGTGATTTAAGAAATTGAGGGGCTTTTCTCTCACTTAAGAGAAGGCTAATGCTTTGAGCTTTTTTAATACTTAATGATCTGTGGTAATGTCAGTCTACTTATTGGTAAGGAAAAAGTACTTCATCTTTATTATGTTGTCTCATTTGGGTCGGTTCTCTCGTATCTGACAACAATAGTTAACAATGAATAATCTCATTTATCTGCATCATTTGAGGATCTGAAAGTGCCTCCAAGTTCATCTGAACCTCTTTCATGGAAGTGTGTTAAATTCAATTAGTGTGAATTTGGAATACAGTCTTTAAGGATGCTTCTTTTGAATGCAGTGCTTCTCATGAGCCTTCAAATCAAATGTATTTTGTGTAAGCATCTCTCTTCTGCTCTCACTATTTGTCAAGATGGAGAACAGCTGCTGTTAGTAAATGGACATAGCAGATCCTTTAATATAGTTAAAAACCCCCAGAAATTCATATTCCAAATTTTTGGTTTCTAGTTTACCCTTTCAGTCAGTTACTTTCTCTGTCCTTGTCTAAACGTGGAATGTTTTTGCAAGATTCTGGTAACCACAATAACTACATGTCAGGAGCAAGAGGTGTCTGGAACAATTTTTCTCATGTTTCAATGTTTTTCATAACTGAACTTGCCTATGGTACCTACTTCTGTATTATTAGAAAATTATTATAAGAATAGTAGTGAGAAGAAAATCCTTGGATTTGCAGTATCTAGTCTCCACCCCCAGACTTAAGCAATGTTTGGGTTACTCCATAGTGCTCAATAAGATCAGAAATCCAGAAGCCACGGTGGTAATAGGCCTTGTGAACAAGAAAGAGTGAGAATGTAAGCAAGGTACTCTGCTGTCTTTTCAGTTCCAAACATTCCAACCACTGAAATCAGTAAAGCTTTTGCTAAAGGCTGTCTGTGGCAGAATTCAGACGAAGACTGTCCTTAAAGAGAGCTGGTGCTGTAAGGTACCACAGGTAGGGTTTTAAAATTTAAGTGCATGAATAGAAAACATAATGTAGTTCTCTAGTGTTGGCTTCTGTGTATTGGGCAGTGTGGCTTGGAGATTTTCGCCTCTTGTCCGATAGTGCTTCCTGTGTATTAGTTGCTTTTCTTTCTGTTGTTTTCTTGAATCACATAATAATTTTGGAAAATTGTAAGCTTATCGTAATTATCTTTCTGATTATTGTGTCACTGGAGATTTGAGGGTGACTAAATTCCTCTAAGTCCAGTTTTGCGTGGTTTTGCTTAGTTTTTCAAGCCGGAGATTCATATTCTACAGAATAACTGGCTTGTGTGGTCAAGCCAGTAACTCCTTTGGTTTGCTCTTGCATATCTATCATGATTGTGCAGAGGTGTTTATAAACCTGGTGGTGTGGTCCCTGCTGAAGGGAGAATTGGGTGCTAAGGCATGTCATGCATTACTGTTGCCCAGCCTGCTGAACAAAGCTGCTGGGTTGTTTCTGTGAGGGTTTTGCTCCATCTTCATTCCCTGGTTATTTTTCCGTATTCTTGTTTGTTGTTTGTAGGTCCTGGAAAGGAAGAGGTTCTTGGTTTTGAGCCTTAGCACAATGTCATGAAGGTCACGTGTATGGTGTACATAGTACAGTAGCATTTGACCTGTGAAAGAACATGCAGAATGCAAACTGTAGAGTTGAGACCTGAAACATGCCCAGTTGAGAAAATGATGGAATATTTTAGTTCTTCTCCAAACATTTTTCTGTTAAGCACTTCTGCAAGTCTGTTTCTTTATTACCTAGCTTTTTATCATTAATATTTTATGTATATAATAATGATGGACTTGTGTTTTGTTCTGGTGGATGAAATTTAACAAGCTGTCTCTGTCTGTTAGAGCAGAGAGATGGAGAAATGGCTTCATCTTGGAGACCAGGAGAGTTGAGCATAGCATCAGAGGTTGATGGCCAGACTTTCTTTTGTAAGGGCAATGTGACTACTATGAAAAAAACTCATGGACATGGAGTAGCTGCTCAAAAAAGAGCAGCTGGGTGCACAGTGATATGAAAATAGCTCGAGTCTAAGGGGACAGTAAGGTTTGGGTGTGGTGTTTTATTTTTAGTAACAGATGATCCAAGTTACCCTAAAAACAGATCCAGGGCAGGATGTGTTTCAGCATGGGACGTCTAGTTAATGCTGTATTAATTCCCTTCTCACATTTTTTTCTGTTGTGCAGAGGTAACATTTCATTAATTTTTATAGAGAAAGGATTGAAGAACTGGACCTTCAGTATAACTCAAGATGAATCAAAATCTGTCAACCATCTATTTGACTCTGTCATGTGGCAACTAGTATCAGGCTTCTGTACATGCCTTGAAAGGAATCCAGGTAACGTGTTATGCTGTTTAATCCTGGTGTCGACAGATTAGTTCCTTCTGGCTTGCTCATATTGGTGTTTCTGTCTGCTATAAAAAGGTCTGTCTAATTAGAGACATGTTGGCATCTTGGGTAGCATAAATATTTCAGGAAGGATCTTCTGGACATGCTCTTCCTTGTAGCAGTCAGCAAGTCCTCATTTTGACGAACACTTAATGGGTAAAGTCAGCACATGCCAGAAATATCTTGTTAATTCATCTTCACATTGTTTGTGGAATGAAGTTGGGAAGTTGTTGTGTTTATTTATATAATAATAATAATTTTAGCAAGCCAACTAGTCAGACAGCTTGCAGAGAAGGCTGAGTCATAGACCCCTGTCTGAGCAGAGAATGGTTCTGCATCAAGTGAAGATGACAGGGACCTTTGGCACACATGTGGAGTGCTGTCATAGTGCAAAATAGCTGAGACACTTCATGTTAAAACTAGTGAATTACATCAGACTTCTCACATGGTTCTGTTCAGATGTTTGTGGCTCAGCCCCATGGCAGCAGAGGATGATTCCATTCTGCATCATATGTAGGAGAACATAAGCAATGTGGTCTGTGGAAGAGTTGCTTGTGGAAGGGTATATGGTGCCTCTGTATTGAGGCTGGATAGCGAACTGTATGCAAAGTACTTAATAATGAGAATAAAATATCCACCTCAGAGCTTCCTTTGAAATCCAGTGGATGTAGGGTTGAAGTCTTCTTTCACAAGCAAAATTTCACTTCTGGCTCTGATGAATTCTGTTCAGGTAGAGAAGGGTTTGTACAGCCTGGAACACAGGAAAAATCTGCTGAGCAGGTTGGTTTCAGCTTCTGTTCCTTTTTGGTGGAGCTTACAAAATGCGTTTTATAGTTAATTCTGTAGGTTTAGAGTAATTAGTTCGGTCATTTAGTGTTGTCTTTCTACAACAGGAAAATGATGCAAGCCTACAGAATTTTCCAAATCTGGAAAACCCAGTATCTCTTTTCCAAGGAAGTTTGTTTCAGGAAGACTCATTTGCCATGTATACTTTAACGCACTCTAATTACTATATTGTCAAAAATACAGGATGTTAGCACTGTGTAATGAATCAGTCATGGAAGAGTTGTGCTTTGAATTGCAACTCCGGTATTGTGGGTTTTGTACTGGATTTTTTTTAAAGTTATTGTTAGTATTTATTTATTTAAAAAGTTACAAGTCCAAACACAAACAGAGGTGTTTGAAGTCATATTGTTATCTGTTCTGGGACTGTACTACAAAGAAAGTCTGCTGATTTGCCCATATGGATCTAAAAAGTATAGGAAGAGTGCTGAGAAGTAATATAAATAACTTACTTCCTTTCTTCCTCCTTCAAAATGCTTCTAAAGATCATTCTAGAAGCTGTGCCAAGTCACATGAAAGACAGGGAGGTGATTTGAGACAGCCAACATGGCTTCACTGAAGGCAAGTCCTGCCTGACGAGCCCGGTGGTCTTCTACGATGGAGTGACTGCATCAGTAGACAAGGAAAGGATGACAGATGTCATTTATGTGGACTTCTGTAAAACCTTTGACATGGTCTCCCACAATATCCTTCTCTTTAAATTGAAGAGAGATGGATTTGATGGGTGGACTGTTAGATGGATAACAGCGGTTGGATGGTCACATCCAAAGGGTGTTGGTCAGAGTGGCTCAGAGTCCAGATGGACATCAGTGACAAGTGGTATCCCTCAGGAGTCTGTACTGGCACCACTGCTATTTAGTATCTTCATCCATGATGTAGACACAAGTGCACCCTCAGCACATTTGCAGATGACACCAAGCGGAGTGTTGTGGTGACACACCTGCAGGATGGGATGCCTCCAGAGGGACCTGGACAAACTCGAGAAATGAGCCCCTGGGAATCTCATGAGGTTTAACGAGAGCAAGTGCTGGTGCTGCACCTGGGTCAGGGCAAGGCCTGGTATCAATCCAGGCATGGGAATGAACAGATCAAGAGCAGCCCTGCCAAGAAGAACTGGGGGGTGCTGGTGGGGTGAGAGGCTGGATATGACTTGGCCATGTGCACTGGGAGACCAGAAACCCCCTGTGTCCTGGGCTGCATCCAAAGCAGTGTGGGCAGCAGGGGAGGGAGGGGATTCTTCCCTGTGAGCGTGGTAAGGCACTGGCACAGGTTTCCCAGAGGAGCTGTGGCTGCCCCATCCCTGCAGTGTTCAAGGCCAGGCTGTTCAAGCTCCAGGACAGAGCTCTGAGTAGCCTGGTCTAGTGGGAGGTAGCCCTGCCCGTGGCAGGAGGTTGGAACTGGGTGATCTTTACGGTCTCTTCTAACCCAGGCCATTCTGTGATTGAATGATAAATTAAAGAATTCTATGTGAGATTGAGTATTAATAAAATTTTTGGAGTGGAGGTAAGGTATAGGCATTCCTCAAATGGAATCTCGTCCTCTAACAAACTATCCTTTTTCAGCCTAGCCTTAGCAGGAGAAATTGCAAAATAAATAGCATAAAAAAGAGTGAGAATGCTACACAGAAGAACTCTTCTTCCATGAGATTTTTTAGTGTGGTGCTGGAAATGTGATGAATGAGATGTGAAGCTATCGTACAGTCATCAGTTACTTCGAATTAGTTCCTGAAGACTACTATTCTGTTTAAAAATAAGTCAGTGAATTACCAAGCACTGACATTTGAGGGATAAAGTTCATTTCGGAAGCTGACATTGCTCAAATGTTAACCTATTTAACAAGTTCATTGAACTAGGATTGTTCTCCAGTATTTGACTGATATAATTTAGATTTGTTTCATGGTATTGAGTCTGGCTCTGCATATAGTAATTTTCCTTTTCACATCCTTCCCAGGTACAAATGCATTGAAATAGGTTTAAATTATAACTTACATCAAAATAGGTTAGCCTTCTGCAACAAAGAAAGGAAGTTTAATATAAATGCAAACTAGACTTTATTTAGGGTGTTCTTTAATACTCACTCTCACCTTGTAGTTTCAATTTTGGAGCAGTGAGTTTCATGGGTATGATGGGAGCCCAGAAGTTATTACTGATCTTGGAATAGTTCTGTAATCTCTTGCATTGCTGTGAAATATGCTCTTTTCTTCTACTTAATGTATTTAAGGTAAAATAGGTGATAGTGGCTCTGAATATTGGAATAGAAAATACAGTGCTGAAATTAGATGGTTTACAATTATTTATTTTGGTGCAAAACTTTAATTTGTTTTGTAAAACAGATGTTTGTTTTGGGGTTGTGATAGCCTTGCAGGTAACGGATTTTAAATGCAGAATCATAGCACTTCTGCACATGTACCAAAAGAAATCATAACACTCGTTATATTTCTTGGTATCATTAAAAACTTCTTTTGTCAAACTTGCACACTTACTGGATTTCATCTTTTTTGTTTGGTTGGGTGTTTTTTTGTTTTTTGGTGGGGTTTTGGGGGTTTGTTTTGTTCATTAGAAGATCATTACTTCTGACAGAATTGGTTTTTGTTTGTCCGTTTCTTGTTTATCCTACTGCTATTAATCAACACATGTAAATGACCAAATACCATTGCAAAATCTGAATGAATGTCTTGGAAGCAAGATGAGCTTTTTTTTTTTTTTGTTTTACTACCATCTTCGTAATGCACTTCTTATTCAGCTTGTAAAATCTTAATTTTCTCCTACCCCCTCTACCCCCTGCATTCCCTGTGTTAATGGCAGTTGGTGCTGCACTAGATTTAATGCTTACTGGAAGTCATTCCAGTCTTGGATAATTTTGGTCAACCTGCTTTTTATCCTTTTTCTTTCTGCCAGCATGGCGGGTTTTATAATAAATGGAGACTAAACCATGTGGAGGTACCTGCAGGCTGGGGAGACCTGGTAGATGTGAGGGCTTTCAGTTATTGTTACGTCAGTGGCTCACTGCAAGATCTGTAAATTTGACTATGGACTCTTAAGATGACTCCAAAAGAGACCCAACTGGGTGTGAGTTGTGCCTGCTCCTCCCACTGTCCCCTTCACCTTCACATCATCACACATACCACACTGCCTGTGCTGCTTGTGACCAAAGTGACTGCAAGGTTAGAATGGCATAGAGTATTTCAGCTGGAAGGGAGCTACAGTGGCCGCCCCCCAGTCGAGCTGCCTGACCAATTTGAGGCTGACCAAGTTACAGCCTGATATTAAGGGCATTGCCCAGTTGCCTCTGACAGCCTTGTAGCACTGATCACATCCCCAGGAAGCCTGTTCTAGTGTTTGAGTATCATCTTCATAAAGAAATGCTTCCTGTTGTCGAGTTTGAGCCTTGCCTGGCACTGGGTTGAGCCATTCCCATGCATCTCATCACTGGATCCCAGGGAGAAGAGCTCAGCACCTCCCTCTCCACTTCCATCCTTAGGAAGCTGTAGATAGCAATGAGGTCATTTCTCAGCTTTCTTTTCTCCAAACTAGACAAGCCCGGAGTCCTCAGCTGCTCCTCTAGTGATAATGTTTCTTCCAGCCCTTTCACCATCTTTGTCCTCCTCTGAACACATTCAAACACCTTCAGATCTTCTTAAATTAGGAGACTCCACTAGGAGGTTGAGGGAGTGTGGCTTTTAGGGATTTTTTTTTTGGAAGCAGACATGTTGCTGGTAGGAGGCTCCACAGTGTTGGCAGTAGGTAGGAAACTCTTGACACTGCACTTAATTATCGACAAATGTGTTTTTGTTATGTTCATGTTGCTGATGCAAAGATCTGCCTTCTCTGACGTGCTAGGACACTCCCCCATGATAATTCCTCAGATTTGTAGCCACATTCAGGAATGCTGATTTTTGTAGCTAAATTTTAGATTTTAGTCACTCTTACAGGAGCATGGAAATGGTCACATGATGAAACTGGACAGGACCCCGAGATGAGCTCAGTTGGTTAGTGCATGGTGCTAATAATGCCAGGGTTGTGGGTTTGATCCCCCTCTGAGCCATTCACTTAAGAGTTGGACGCAATGATCCTTGTTGGTCCCTTCCAACTCAGAATATTCTGTGCTTATTAGTAAATTCTGCACCTGAGTTGGACTTTTGCTGCTCTTGTGGCCCTCTTCATTGTTCACTAGTGTTTGCAGGAGCCCTAGGCAGGAAAATTCCTGCTCTCTCAGGTGTGTGTTCACATGTGTATACGCAGGGCTGCTCGTCATTACAGGCACTATAGCAAAATTTCTGCTCAAGTCTTGCAAATACCTCTTGTAAGCACATGATTGCTGGTTCGCTCAGCTCTTTGGGGAGGGGGGCACTTAACTCCTAGTTGCTCCATGAGAGAGCCTTGTGAACTCAGTGCTTAGTCCTGGCATATTTTTGGTTTGGTTTTGTTGCTTAGTTTGGTTTCAGAGTAGACAATTGCCTTGTACTGGGTTGGGATGGCATTCTACTGTAGTTTGTGGAACATGACCTTAGGGAAGTGCTAAAACTGAGATGTATGGGATAAATACAACATGTGCCTCAGGACCTTGTGAAGGGTGTGGGTGAGGAGAATGGTTGGCTGCCAGAAGATACTTTTGAGAATACCATTGCTTCCTCTGCAAGCTTGAAGGCAGATTTGCTTCCAGTTTTTTTGTGGAACAAGTGATCCTTGAGCTGCCATGGAGATGTGGGCTCTGTGCTGTTGTGATTCCTTTGGGCATCATTGTTTATGAAGCAGACCAGGAGGACAGGACACAGGTGTTTGCACTTGGGTTAGATAGGTTATAGACAGGGCAAATAAAAATCTCTAGTTTTCCAGAAGCTTTTCTATGGAATCTGTTTCTCAACCAAATTTTGGGTAATGGCTTTTTGTAAAGAAGATGTGGGTCTTCCCAGAATTTTCTGTAGTTTTGTAGTGGTTGCCAGAACCATTTGTCTTCCAGAGGGAGCAACTGTACTGAGCAATTTTACTGAGCAATCAGTAAAGTGTTTTTCTGACCTATTTCTCTAGGCTGTTGACAACAGTAATTGCTGCTGCTCTTTCTGTATGAACATTATACAATAAAGCAGCGTTTCTAAATTATTCATGTTGATTTTGACAACCTTTTACTCTTGCGACACTCTTCATCTCTAGGGAGAAGTGAGGAGATGGAAAATTTTCCTTGGTTTTGACAAACAGCCATCTTAAAGTTGTGGGGAGACAATAAATTGATTTTTTCCTCCATTTCTAATTTGTGTGTGTTATTTTTGGTTTTTTGTCCTGACTGCATTTTTAGGAAAGGAAGAGATTTTTTTCATTGTGTATCTACATGGGCAGGTTTTAAAATATAAATAGTCTTTAAAGCATTTATGTTTTGTGTAGATTCCTAATAAAGCTAGGAGGAGAAGTAGAATTTTATGGCTTAAATAGGAAGTCTACAGCAGAGTGTAACAGAATACAGTCTGCTAAAGTAGATGGTTAACCTTTGGGAAGAAGCCATGGTTTTCTGTCCAGTGACACAAGCCTGTATTTCAAGGCATTCGGCTGGTTTGAACCATAGGCTCCTGAAATTGGGCAGTGAGCTTCACTTGTAGGGAGCAGCAGGACCGAGTCCAGTGGAATAAACTTGTTCTTTCCGCTGAGGATAACAAGTCTGTATCATGTTTTGCGCATCGAATGTGTAAGGCAAGTCCTTTTACACTCATTTTATTTTTACCTCTGTTCTTCATAGGAAAAAACACTTATGAGTGGGCCCTGCTTCAAAGATAGAATTTCTTTTATTCTGATAATAGTCATAGAGGAAGCAAACATCTCTGCATGCAAATGGGTGCTGCTTTAGTTCACGAGAAGCCTCAGATTTCAACCTGAGTATGGGATGAAAGCTGGGAGGAAGCACAGCCATGGATTGGAAGGCTGACATGTTACTTGGATATGCTTGATTCTTCACATTTTCTGAACGCCCTTTGACTATAATGGCAAGCAAAAGTTGTTAAACTGTAGTGTCCAACTTCCTCATAAAAGGTCTGGAGTTGGTGTTATCATTAAAAAGGGGAAGCAGGGAGGGATTGTTTTATAATAATCTAAAACAAGAAGAGCATTTGTTGTTCTTGAGCAAGTTGTAGATCTAGAGGTTGTTATTGAATGCTCTCTCCTTAGAAGTAATGGCAAATGAAGCAATTAATACAAATTGAATATGCTTTGAAGGCTTATGAAAAGGCCTTCAGGTTAGTGTTTTCAGAATAAAGCAACCTGAATCATAAGAGCTGTCATAGGGACTTCTGGGAAATGGTTTTTGATGTTCCAGTGTTTAATAACAGCACATACAAGGTCTGATGCTTATTTCTATAATATGTTGTAGTCCTTAATTATAAGTTAATAGCAGAGCTATCTGGAGTGAAGTTGAGTTACTTTGGTTCCTTGATGGAAAACCTCTTGAGGGTAAAACCTTGCAGCCTTTGTTTTCTGAATATAACCTGAGTTGTGAAAAAAAGGCAACACTTGCTGGTGAGACAGGGATTATGAAAAGCTATTAGCAAATACACTAATTGTTTTGTGACTGCCAAAGCAATGGCAGAGAGAGTGGATGGGTTCTGCTTTGTCTTAAATAATGATAACATTTGATAGGAAGAGGTCTTTTGATTTTAAGATAGAATGGTAGTGAGCTAAAAAACTCCAGATGCTCTTTTGTTAATGTAAGGTATTCCTTATTTTAGTTTTGCAGTTAGATAAATGTCTTTCAGTCCTCTGTGCTCTGCTACCAAAATCCTTTTTTAGTGTCTCAGAAATGGTATAAATAGCCTCCATCCTGCCACGTGGACGTGGGGTGCAGTGATGCACTAAAGACCCTTTGCATCTCCCCTTGAATGGATGTGCTAAATTGCCAAGCCTGGAAGACAGGAATGCAGAGGCATCTCTGTACTACATCTTAACATGGGAAGGAAATAGTTTTTCTTCATCTTAGTCTTTTAATGCTGGCATGATTTCTTTTTTTTTTTCTTTTTTTTCTGTACTGTATGGAAGTCAATATTCCGACGTCAAATAAATACTTGCAATGACCGTTTTCCCTCTCAAAACAAACCCACCTATTTTCAAAGATAGACTCCAGTAATTAAACAGTGTCATTCAAATAGCTTTGCCAGGACTGACCTTGTTTTGTCCTAATTTGACCAATCTAAAGGGAGAGCAGCTGGATTATGTCCCTCTTCTTTCCATATCCAAAGTGGTTTTTACCCAATGAGCTTTGTCTTATGGAGTTGTCTTCTGATTCCAGTCCTTAGTATTGATTGGATTTTTTCTTTTAATATCCCCACCTGCTTTCTCTTTGAAAGTATGCAAAATACTGAAAGCCTGTTCTTGAAAGGTGTTTTAAGTTTCTTTCTTACAAAATAATATTTTAAGCGCTTCAGTATTTAGCTGCTTATAAGAAGGAAATGTTGTGACTGGTTGTGAAATGGATTTTGAGGTTGAAAGACAGGCCTCTGAAATGCTGGAATTCTTTAAGGGAAACCCTGCTATCAGCATTGAGCTTTACCACTGCCATAGAGCCTTTCTTTCAGAACTTGAACCTTTACTACGCTTCTGAAAGTTAATAGTTTTGGTTTTTTCTATGAAAAGATGTCAGACTGGTGCTTGGATGTCTTTACACAGAGCTGCAAATAGTGTATAACCAGTTGAGGTAATTTTTTTCAGAATCCCATAGTTGCAACTTTTTAAATTTGGGTAGTTCCTGTTCTAGAAATTGATCTCTGATCTGGATGTCTTGTGCAAGTGATGAGTAGTGTTCTTACCTGGTCTTTGAAAATTGGATATACTGAGAAAATGCGACTGTAGCATTTGGAGATACCTTGAGACCCTGTGCTAGTTCATCTAACTGTTACTTACTGGTTTGCCATGGGGCAGGAAAAAAAGCACTTGCTGCTTCTTCGAGGTCACGTGCAAAGTAGATGAACTAGTGTGATTACAGTTCCATGAGTATGCTTTGAGTTTTTACTTTTGGAGAATACTAATAAATCAAATAGTTGCTGTTAATATAATTTATATCGCATGAGTTGTTCTTTGGGAGACTGATCTGCCTGAGAGCTTTAGGATTAGTCAAGGAAGGATTTGCCACTATAGGCGTTATTGTAACAAACTGGAGTGTGGCTCTGTGTTGTTCAGCACTGCTATATAGAAGCTGCTTATCTGTGTAGATCGGTGCTCTAGATTATTTAATGGCATTGTAATGCAGATACTTTTTCTTGTCAGGGAATGAATGTAAATTAATTAAACCATTTGCTATGAAGAGAACTTGAGTGATATATAAAAGTTGTCACCAGCTCACGTATTTTAGCTGGATATACCTTTGATGTAACCAGGGATTCATTCATTCATTCATGTGTTAAAATATTATGGCAGTATGTGTGGGACAAATTGCTTATCACTACATCTGGTTTTCCTAACATTTCACTCTACTGCCTTTTTTTTTGAGTTGTTTTTCATGTTTGTAAGTGTATGTGTTTTAAAAGAAGTGCTGCATTTCCCTACCCCTCCCCCCAAATACTGTTCTTCAGTCCCTTTGTGATCAAACTGCTGTTGGAGGAGTCTTAAAATCAGTAATAATTCATTAGATTTTACATTATTAGGAATGTGCACGGCGTAGAGACCTCTCTTGTAATTAGTTGGTCTCAGCTAAATTTTATCTTTTATTTTTAGCTTCTTTTTTGGTTTAACTTGGCAGTGTTAGGTTTGCATTTGGACTCACTAACCTTAAACATCTTATTCAGCCTAAATGATTCTATGATTCTGTGGTCCAAATGCTTTAGTTTGATCTGCAGTGTCTGTTAATTGCTCCAGTATTTCTTTACAATTAGAAACATCTTACTGTCTTAATCAGTAAGATGAAGTGCTGTGCTGAGCAGGTCATTAGTATGGCCCTGTCAACTAAAAATATAGAAGGTTAAATGTGATCATGGCTTGCACTGGTAATTTCATTAAACTGGGAGATGTCATGTCTTTTCTGAAGGGAATCAGATTTTAAGTAGACAGTCAAGTTGTTGTGTTTGTTAGAGTTAAATTGATAGCACTTCCTCCCAATCCCCCAACTCTATCTGCCTTTCTAGCTAGGAAAAAAGGTACAAGAAAAAGCTCCCTGTTACAAGACCTCAAGACAAGTTCTCAATAAATTTACAACTTATGATTTGGAGTGAAAAAAAATTTAAAATCTGGCCCAGTGTGACTGCTGTGTGCTTTATTAATTTAATAGAGATCTCTGTTGGAGGAGCCAACTGGAAGTAGAGTTCACATTCACACATCACCTGTGGAATGACTCATTTCTGCTTTTATTGAAATTTTGATAGGGTTATGTTGCATCTATAAAGATAAACAAAATCATTAATTTTGAGGATTTTTTTTTTTTTTTCAGATTGTTTAGGTGTGTCACATCTGTGTTGCTCTGCAGAGTTTCTGAAGACATTAGAAGGAGTAAGCGTGTGATAATCTTACTGATCAAAGCAAGCCAGACAAGGTGTAATCCCATACTGGAAAATTCTCCAGTTACCCAGTGGAAGGACAGTGATGGTGGACTATTAAATTGTACAGAACTTACTTGTTTCACAAGAGAAGAGAAATTGAGATAGTAAAGGGAAATCTCTGCCACTTGATGTCTTCCTGCTTTTTAGGTTTTTAAACTTGTGCTAACATCCTGGCATCTTAAAGAAGGCAGGAAAATAAATGTTCTCTCCTTTCTCTTTAAAAAACCCCCAAAATTAATTAAATACTCGTTTTAATTGTGGCATTTTTACTTTCAGCACTAATCCAGTGGATAGTTGGGTGTTCACTCCTGCAGTGTTTCTTTGTGTGATTTTTTTTTTTATTACTGTAGGCTTATAAAACTCCTGAAGTCTTTTTTGTGCTTGTTTAAACAAAGAGTGGGGCAACTAATACGAGGGATTTGCCTACCTCCTGTAGTACCATAATTCTGTTTCTTCAGTTTATCATGAGTTTTTAAGATGTTTTTATTTTTCCCCTTGAGAAGCCTTCTAGCTGAAATTTTAAAAGTTAAAAATAGGTATTTAAGCTTAAATGCGTTCTCTGCTGCACCTTGAATGCAATGGACGCCCTTTGGAGCGTGTGGAGAGCTGTTGATGTGTCTCTTACCTGTTTGTTCAATGTGTAGATGAACTACAGAGAGGCTTGAAAAAGAGGTGCTGTGGGGTTTTTATTAAACTCCAAAAACTTGTTACTTTTTTAGTTTAGTTGTTAGTGAACCCTTCACACACACCCACACCCCCCCTGTACACCAGGTATGTTTGAAAAATGAAACTTCTACGGTTGTGCTCTGTGTTCATTGTTCTGTGTTTAGCCCATGTTGGTAAGAAGACAATTTTGGGCCAAAAATAATCCGGTTACAACTTTAAAAATCTGTTACACCATAGTAATCTGGATTTCGATGAAGTCCCTGCCTTACATTTCTCAAATCAGCCTGAGTAAAAAACTTCAGCCTTTCCTGCCGTTGGTGGTTGCATCTGGAGTTTGTTTCAGGCTTGCTTAGAGCTCTTCCTGCTTCGGATGCACTGAAATAATGAATGTGAGGTTAAAAGTTTTTTTTTTCCTTCTCCTTCCAGGTGCCTGCTGATGGCAATGCCGGGTTGCTGGCAGAGCCTCAGATCGCCATGTTCTGTGGCAAACTCAACATGCACATGAATGTGCAGAACGGAAAGTGGGAATCGGACCCCTCTGGCACCAAGACCTGCATTGGGACGAAAGAAGGGATTCTCCAGTACTGCCAGGAAGTAAGTGCCGTCCTTGGGAAACACTACGGTGGTTTTTCTTCTGAAAACCTAAGTGCAGGCATGTGTTGAAGATGTTGGAGAGCTCAGTCTCTGTGGACCTTCCTGTTTTTTTGGGTTTTTTTCCCCTCACCTCTTTTGCTCCATTGTCGTCTTATTTTTTTTTTAAAGAGGTTCTCTCCAGCACTTGTTAAAACAACTTCAGATGCACAGTGGGCTTCTTTCCTGTAAAGTATTTTGAATAAAGCTGAGGTGACAGTTTATTATTAAAAATGCCCTTTTTCTTTCTGGGCTGATCTTGAAAGAGTCAGCTGTAACATGTCTTCTGTCATCCTACCATGATACTGAAATGCACTGGGGCAGTCTAGAGTTACTGGCCTCTGCTGCACACTGAACCATTCAGAGTTTCTTAATAGAAAAAGCTTCCCCTACAGATGAAGTCACAATGACTGATTCCATATTTGAGAGCAGAAACTTATTACTGACTCACTTATGTCCTAAGAACAGATTGTGGAGCTAATTTTGTTTTGTCTCCATGCTGTGATAGCGTGATAACCTCGTACCAGTGTGTGACAATTTGAAAAGAAAATGCATGTTTCATGCCATGAAACAAAAGGGCATGGTTTGAGTTGCCTTAGTCCTCTCATCTTCCTATACCATCTCTGTCTTTTGTTGTTTTTAAAGCAGGGACTGTTGCATATTGCCATAGCAGTAGCTGTCTTCCTTCCTAAATGTCAAGCCAGTTCCTGTGAAAATTCTTCTTTAGAAAGCAAGAGAATTCACTTTTCAAATCTTGGCTCTCTTAGCATCTTCATTCCTGTCCTTTCACCCACTGATTGTTCTTTCTGTTTCTTGCAGTGCTTTGTTCAGTTTTTATTGCATTTAGGCTTTATGGTCTAGAGTATTCATTGTAATGGCAATTGAAATTGATTCTTGAACAGTTAGCTCTGAGTCTTTATTAAGAGAATTGTTTTGTGAAATTCATATTTCTGTTTACCACTAATCAAACTTAACCTACTACAGTTTCAAAGATTTCTTCTGGTTTTCTGTTGTCTCCTATGTTTTATCTAAATCAAATTGATTTATGCCTAATGAAATTATTGGGAGTGAGGAAAGGAATAAGAAAATAGAAGTAGAGCATCAGTGAATAGAGGTCCACAAGATAATAAGTCCGTCCAAAGGTACAGAAATAAGTATGTAAATTTACTGAAGTAAGATTAGAAGGTTTGGGGGGTTTTAAGGTATATATAGCTCAGTAGGTTGGGGATTCAGCCACAAATGCTGCAGACAGAGAAGGATTCCAGAACAAGATCCATGAGCTGTAACTCTCAGCTCAGTGGTGGGGGATTTTGAAATTTTTTGTGTCATTGAAAAAAAAAAAAAAAGAAAAGCGCCTTCTTAAAAATAAAGCGAAGAGGAAAGTAAAAGCCATCAGAAGATAGTAGCCATAGATTGGTAAATGACAAAGGGAATGATAAGAAAAATTATGACTCCATAAGGAAGAATTCTTTACCAAGGAGAGTGGCCGTGCAGTGGCACAGGCACTGGGTCAGGCTGTGGAGTCCCTGTCCTTGGAGATGGGAGAGCTGTACTGGGCAAGGGCCTCAGCAACTTGGTCTGGCTTAGATGTGAGCTCTGGATGGAGCAGAGAAGGGTCTGAGTGACTATCATAAGTTTCTTTTAACGTGAGTTTTTGTTTGGTGGGTTTTCATTTTGTTTTCTTTTTTTCAAATCTGAAATTGTCTCCCGGCTGTAAGAGAGGAGAGACCATTTGTTATTTTGGTTTTTAGATATTTAAACTCTAGTGTGGTGATAATCCCTAATTTTTGTGCTTGACAGTTTATTAGCTTAGCATTAGATGATCATGTCATGATTTTAGAGTGTCTCTAGCTCCAGTTAAAAGCATGGCTTAGGGGGTTCTACCCTGTCATGTGTGGCAAAGTGTTGGCAGGTCTACTCCCTAAAAATGGAGTGGGTGTCTTACAGATTTTAGTTAAACTATGTTAATTATTTGTGCATGTTTAAGCAGTGTGCTTTCATCAACTCGAAGTGAGAAATTCTGCTGTGGCTGTGGCCTGCTTTACTATTGCTAAACTTGTCCATGACCCAACAAGAGAATTGGAGGGGTTGGATAAGAGCACACACTTTTACCAGAGAAATAAATTCGTAGAGAATTGCTAGTAGATGCAACTCAAACTGGCTTCTCAGCATTGGGGAACGTTGTGCTTGGTATTCCAAATATGCTTAGTATCCTGGGGCTAACAGAGTGTAGTTTTTTCCCTTACCTTCTGCTGTTTATCTTGGCTTCGAGACAGTGCTTCCTATCAGGGAATGGGACAAATTTGCATTTTCCCATTAGCTGGAAGCAATAGGCAGCAAGGCTGAGATGTTGTACCCCTTTCATTGAAGTAGTTTGCAGGTAAAAATCTCCCTTTTTGATTGCTTTTGCCAAATAAGACCTTTTCCTTCCTTTCTTGTCTCTCCTGTTCCTGCAGATTTTTTTCCCCAAAAGAAGGATTGCTTTTTTTGTAGGGGGCTTTTTTCTTGGTCTAGGCAAAGGCTGAGTGTCATAGCTCTGCTAATCATTCAGACATAGTCTTTCTGCATCTCTCTTCACATTCCCTGGCACTAGGGCAGCTCCCATGGTGGTTCTGTCTTGCTGGAGCAGCAACTGTTAGTACTGCTCTGCTGGGATGCTTTGTTTTTGTTTACCCAACTCCAACCAGAACCCTGAAATGATAGTGAGCAAGGGAAGGTTTGGGTTTTTTCCCTTGTACCTCTAATGGAAATCTGTCTGTCCTGGTTTTTGTTGCTGATCCCTTGTGCGGCTCTAGGCCAGGGATTGTAATAATGACTCTGTTGCAAGGGGAGATGCTCTCCTGTAGTAAATCCTGTGGTATTAGCTCATCCACTTGCTCTTCCTCCAGTGGGGAAGGACCAAAAGCACACGCCAAAAAGAAACAATTAGGGTGGAAACGCGATGAGCAAGTACAGTGGTCTTGCACTGTGGTTCCTTGGCTATAAATTAATACAAAATTAATGTATTTTTATTGTGAAACTCCACTCACTGTCAATAAAAATTGCTATTTCATGTATTCTCCGACTTAGTTTTTTTCATTGAAGGTATTTTCAAAAAAAAACCCCTGTACCATCTCCCCTTTCATGGGAACTTACAAGTAGATGCATTCTTCTGCCTCCTTGTTAGCTGTTTTAGAAGAGATTTTCTTGACAGTGCAAGGCCAGATGCCCGAGTGGTGGTCAGAACATGGGGCTGGAAGGTGCACGGAGTGCAGAAGGACTTGCATTTCTCTTGTACAGAAGATTTACTGTGAGCCTTTTGTGTTTTGCTTGAGGTTGTCATCTTGCCTTTTCCCATCTACTGCCAGCGTAGGAGGATTTTGGAGTCTTGATGCAGGAAGTAGCAGTAGAGGAGCATTGCAGGGCAGAAAGGGAGGAATGGGGGATAAGCAGAACCACCTACATATTTTAAAGATTTATGTTGCTTGTTGTTGCTTCGCTTCTTTTGAGTGGGAGCTCAGTGCAGCACAGGAACTATCTGAATTTATATTTGGACAACGCATCACACGGTTTAAAGATGCTAAAGCTCAGACTGTAGATTGCTGATTTGAAAGGAAATGGAAGATACTCGAATGCTGCCTTTCCACTTCCTTGACTTCAGTTAAACTCTGATCCTGAAGTTGCAGGAGGAACTGTGCTTCTGGAAGCACAGTACATCCATCTCCTCTGCCTTGAAATCTGCACGTTCCCCCATGTTCAGTGTAAGCTGGTGGCTTTTCTTGTGTTTTAAATATCAGGCTTTCTTGGGGGGAATGAGATGCTGGTTAGAGAAGTACAATTTACCTAGTGGTTTCTTTTTAGTGTCAAGCTAGCTAGCATGCCACTGTATTAACTGTACCTGTTACTGTGAAGTAAAACCACACAGGCCTGAGCTGCAAACAGCTGTCAAATGCAAGTGCTGCAGGTGCTAGAACAGCGAGGCATTGATGTAAATGGGGTGGTTTACACCTGTGTATGTGCCAGAATCCTTAAGGTGGTGTGAGTGGTGTAGCTGACACTTCACATGATGCCAGTGGTCAGTCGAGTCCTGCTGCTGCAGCGCCAGCTGTTTTGGAGGGATGTTGGGAAAACCCTGCCAAACACAATTACTCCATAGTGAGCCCCTGGGGAAAGCTGCTTCCAGTGGCCCCTGATGGGTGGTTAGGTGATGTCCCAGAGCAGGTGGGGACTGCTCCTCCTGGGCTTTGCCTTGCGTTGTTTTCTGCAAGGAGCTGGGTACCCCCACCCACCGGTGGTGAAGCCCCAGGGCAGTGTGTTACTGTCGAAGGAAGGTGCATTTTGGAGGCCAGTCAGCTCTTGTCTTCCTAGACCGTATTCCTAAAACCAACTTGGAGCCTGCCCTTTGATTGAGGTTTCAGACTTACAGGAATATGCAGAGTAGGAGGTTAATATAGGTGTTCTCTGTTCCCTGTTTGAAGGGAAGGACTGTCCAGATGGAAGATACTAGTATATGTTTTATTGTATAAGCAATTTTGAGCAGCTTCTATGCGTGGAGTTTTATGTCTAGTAATTAGGATACATTATATGAATTCCTTGAAGGACTGAAATTATTTTGCCATCTGTGCTGAACTCGCTGGCCAAAATGGATTGTAAAAACAACACTTACGGCTGGCAAAAAGTTAATTTTGTCTAATGTGTGTTTTTCCCCTCTTTGCTTAATTTGGAGGTGCTCATTTCGATTTTAACTATACATGTGTAACTATTTGTCTTTCCTCTTAAAACCAAACCAGAATTGTAGTAAAACTAGTTTGGGCATGGAGATCGTGAGGATGGAGTAAACCTGGGAGCCTGGAGATCTAATGCACTTTGTAATCAGCAGCTGTCTTGCTGTGCAAACTTTAGCTGAGATGCTTAGAATAACTTTCAGATGCAAAGTGTGTTAGCCTTGCCAGGTATTACACCTGGCATCTCTGCTCAATTTCTTTTGTGAAGTCATGACATGTGTCCACTCTCTTTTTAAAGATTGCTGAGATACGTGAGTGTCTTGTGCTCTGTGTGTGTTTCTTACAAAAGTCTTCCACAGAAATAACAAAATTATAAATGCATGTTACTATGTTTTTAACTATGTCATTGTGTTACATGGAGCATAGAATAGTAGGGTAAATTCAGGTAACGGGTAATTCATTATAACTGTTGACAGAACTGTATTGACATTTCTAACCTCTAATCATAATACTTCCAAAAATTATCATCTTGTCATTTTCTGAAACCTCCTGTGCTTATGCCATGTGCTTAAGTAAGTTACTGGTGAAACCCAAAAGCCCCTTCTTAGCTAGTACAAGCTGGGGTTTCGCCATACTAAAGCTTTGGCATTAATTCACCTCACAACCTCCAGATGCAAGCAGTCCTCATGTTCCCTGTTTGGTCGATGTGCCAAAAGGGCCACCAGATGATTCATCCATCTCTTCTTATTTGCCTGCTTGGCTCCCTCCTGCCACCATCTCTGATAATCCTTCCCTGCCTATTGCCCTGGGACTCACTGCAGGCAGGACTTATGGCAGCAGTTGCCTCCTTCTTTAGTCGTTGTCCTTTTTGAGAGCTTCTGAAGATTTATTAGAGGGTTTGGTCAACTGCCAGGGATGACAGGGATTTTAAAAAGACAAAAATAGTTTGGCCTTTTTTTCTGAGAATTCAATACACCATGACAATAGTTTTGCTGCTGTGATAATGGTTTCTCTCCATGTCACCTTGTCATTTTCATCGTAATAGGAATTGTTTTTACCCAGGCTGCGTAATGTGCTCCTTCTGGTTTCTCAAAGCAAACAGCCATGGCACTGAAGGTGAAAATAAATCTTAGACCTGAACTACTCCAAATTCAGCAGCCTAAAAAGCCATACTTTTTGCTCTGAGGAAAACGATCCATTTAATGAAGCATCATGGAAAACATACAGATTTTTGGCGGCACAGGCTGTCCTTAAGAACAAATGACATTTTCAGCAGGAATGGGTATTGGTATATTCTGAGACGTGTGCAGTCATGCTGAAACGTTTGGGTGAACAGTATCTTAGCATTCTTTGCACTTATTATTAAAGTCTTTTGTTTTACTTAGCTTTTGGTTCATGACAAAAGTTGAATTACTTTACTCTGTCTGCCACTGCTTAAATCTCATCAGTCTACTACTGATGGTATATTTATCCTGCAGTTAAACCTTAGTATGCTCACCTTCTTGAGAAAGAAGGCTGGAGTTTCTAGCCCAGACTGCAGTCTACCATTTAAATACATTTCAAATCAAGTGACTAATAGAACTTGGAGTATATGCTGCAAGATGATTCCTGCCTTTTTTTGTGGATAATAAAAAGGTCCACTCTCATTTTTTCCCTGTTAAGTTTTTGCATGTCTCAAAAAGAAATGAAAAACATCAGAATCTCACTATGTTGTTGATTTTATGATCAAATTTCCAACTCCTTTCGAAATAACCTACTTTTCTCATGGAGGAAGAGTGATTCTGCTTTGAGGCTGAGGGAGGAAAAAGGGTGAAAATGAATGAGGATTGTCTACGTAAATATATATTTAGGTAGATGTGTATCGCAGTGTTTAATGATGCTGCAATGCTGCATTTTCCCCTAGATTAATTTGGAATTTTGCAGATATGATGGACAAGATGAATGGCTTGTCTTAATTGTTGAGTTCCACCAGCGTGGCATTTGTGCTAGGAGTACAATAGTTTATTCTGCCCTCTAAAATATATGAATGCAATGGCTGTATGCAGGGCAGTCCTATTGCCTTTTTTGGTTCATAGTTGGACTAACAGACAACCCATTCGGCACATGTTTTGCATTATCATCAGCATGCTGTGCTCTGGGCTTGTGGTTTGCTCCTTAAGGCTGCAGAAGGACCAGCCGCACTTGCACTTGATTCTCAGCATTCCTGGTGAAGGGAGCACAGCTTGGCTGACCCAGCTCTTGGCCCTCCTGAGAGCTCTGTGTAGATTGGTTATGTTCTGTAGAGGTGTTACCTTTCCTGCACAGGTATCCTCGTGGGGACAACACAGCGGACCTCTACTGCTGCTTTTCGCCGTTCCGTTTTCTGTCTCACATACAGAGTTATTGTGTGTTATCTGCTGTTTTCTTTACAGACACGTCTCCCATCCTGCACTATGTAAGATGGACTGGTAGCAGCTGTTCCTTTAATAAATAATATTATAATCCTAAGACATGTTAGGCATTGTGTGATGGTTACCTTAAGTAAAGGAAAATCTGTTATAAAGACATAGCTGTAATACTTCATCCTGTTTGAGGAGGAGAGACTGTTTACAAGGGACTGTAGTGGCAGGACAAGGGGGAATGGCTTTAAACTTACAGAGGGTAGGTTTAGATCACATATTAGGAAGGGATTCTTTGCTATAAGGGTAGTGAGGCATTTGAGCAGGTTGCCCAGAGGAGTTGTGGCTGACTCATCCCCAGAAGTGTTAAAAGCCAGATTTGAAGGAGCTCTGAGCAACCTGGGCTAGTGGAAGGTGTCCCTGCCCATGGCAGAGGGATTGGAGCAAAATGATCTCTAAGGTCCCTTCCATCCCAGGCAATTCTACGATCATTTCCATCCACCCTTTAAGACCGTGATTGCATGGACACTTCAGTCTGGCACAGATTTATCCCACTCTTCTTAAAGATCATTCTGGATCCTCTTGAACTCCTGGCACTTTCTCCTGTGATGCAGTTTTTATTCTTAGTGGGAGTTTTCAGAGATAGGCCAGTTCCACGATCCAGCTTCTGTGCTGGCACTAGCTGTTAGAGAGATGTTGGCGGTAAGTGGACAAGAGATGAAATGAGGCAGGAATTGTGCCCTGGTGATGTCAGACTTGAGACTTGTGTCCAATTCAAGGCCAAAACCATGGCCCCAGCATCTGTAGGTGTACCTCTGTTGATGGATGGCTGCAAGTGCAATGCCTTCTGAGGAATGGTGCTCCTGAAAGCTGATTTTGAGTTTGTTTCATCCCTTTCTGGTCAAGTCTCTGTGTATGATTGTATATATGTGAACAGGTAGTATGCTTGGTGAAGCATTCCTGTTTTTTTGGATCATCCCCATCCCTTATGGTTGGCTTTATAGCTTTTGTGTGCTGTATCTTTTTATTACTTTATCTTGTTATTATATTCTATCTTGCTTTTTCTTCTGGTTTGTTTTTTTTTCCTTTTTATGGTGGAAACAGGTTTCTTCTTGTTTCTTTCCCATTTCGTCATTGTCCATCTACTTTGGAAGATACAGAAATTAAAAATGCTGGCTACAGCTGTGATTATTTCTCTGTAACAGTGCATACAAAGCTTACAGCTGCAGACAGTGGAACAGGTTCATGTTTGGAGGTCCCTTGGCAAGGAAAATGGCATTATGCAGTGTTTCAGTTGTCAGTTCTGCAGGCAAAGGTAGAAAAGGGAAGGACGGTTACTCTTGTTCTGCAGCTTTGAAGCTGTCAGGAAGGTGATGCTTCCTTCAGTTCATATCAGGGCAATGCCCCAGGGTTGGATGGGGAAAGTATTTCTTGATTTCTGGGACATTCCATTTTTTCCAAAGCATTTTATTACCATTGCTTTCTAATTTCTAGTTCATGCAGCAGCATTATCATCCAGTTAGCTTTTATCCAATTAAAATTATTATGTAGCACTGTATTGAGTGCCTGCTTTAATCTTCCAAATACTGTATGCCTCTGGCTAATAAAAAAATCCCACTGATAATCTTTTTTTATAGATGTGTGCTCCTTACAGAAAATTGTTCTAGATTGCTGTGGATTAATTGTAATTGTGGAGAGGTTTCTGAGTATGTCCAATTATCGATGGGTTTATCCACATTTTTCCTTGATACATATTTATATAGAGAGAGCATCTTTTTAATCGTTTAAACAGAATTTTTTTTCTGTATTTGAGTAGGGCAAGATTTTTCCTGAAGGAGTGTTACTGTAAATTGCTAAGAAAAAAGTTTGACAGATGATTTGAAGATCTGAAAGTATTTTAGATTTTATTTTTTCAGAGCTCACGAGGCATCTGGATTAATGTTAGGACTAAAACCAGCATTGGATTTAAGGTCCTTAAGACTGTTCTAAACGATGAGGCCTTAGGGTGAGTCCTGGCTAGGGAAAGGGAAAAAGCATCCTTCTTTTGAGCTAAGACAGGAGCTTCAACTAGAAATGTAGCACTTAGAAGATGCATCAAAATTTCTCTTAAAAAAATCAGTGTTGTATTTTGTGGGTGGCAGTAGCTGTTGCATACATTAACAGAAAAAAGGAAAATTTGCTTGTAATTAATGGCAATACCATGTTTAATTTTTTTTCTTCTGCCCAGGTATGAATATTGAAACATGAATGATGATTTGAGTAAATACAATATATTTTCCCAGTAGAATTTCTTTCTATTAATACCATTGTAGGTCAGAAGAGCATCGATCCCATGGGAATGTGATGAAATTCAAGATACCCAATTCCAGCTGTGTGAAGAAACCACAGAATGTTTCCATTAGAATTTAAGCCGATGCAATTTGTTGTATTTGATTCTTATCCTGAGTCACAGGTTTTCTTGAAGAACAGTGATAATCAGGCATTTGTAAAAATACCTGGTTTGTCCTTTCATTACTCCCTTCCACTTGGCATGGGAAGAGGGCTCCACCAGAGTTGTGGTCAATAAATGGCTTCTTTGTAAATTCAGTTCCTGAAGTATTTTTCGAGGCACTTTCAAGATCCTTTAGCATTTTGTCACTCTTCTTTGTTTGAGCCAATTACAGACTTAAAAAAAAGTGGTTTTGATGAGTGTTTCGTCAAACATCTGTGAAGTGTCGCAGCTAACGTTGCTTGTCCAAGTTCCCACACAGCTTGGCAAGTCTGTACACTCCATCAAAGAGCAAAAAAAATCAGAAGGAAATATTCCAAGAGGCAAGATTTACATTTATGCTCCTATACAAGGAATCTAAGAAGATTTAATTAGACTGATCTTATTAAAGCTAAACTTGTAATACCATGTAAGTTAATATGTGTGTATTTTTTAATATTTTAGAGGAGATTGTCATAGAAACTAATTGTAAGCTGTTACTGAGAGCACGTCAGTGGATATGCTAATAGGCAATTACTTCCTGAAGTCTGGAGGGTGGCTTTTAATATTTTGAAGGCAGTATGGATTGAAGCCACTCCGTTGAGTGTGATATGTTCCTATCTTGTTCGTCTGATGCAGGTGCTTCATATGAGAGCACCGCTCTGGTTTGGAATTTGGAGCAGCACCGAAGGCTCGGGGCTCTCCCATATACAACCATGTTTGAAGTTCCTGAATGTCGCTGCTTTTGCAGACTTTCAGCTTAAACATCTTGAGCTGTTGTAGCTGAAGATCTGCAGCAAGATGTGAGATGGTCAGATTATGTGAGCTAATTTTAGAGTTTCTTAACAAACCAAAGAGCAGTTTAGCACAAGTATTGAGTTTAAGCAGTACATGCTGTTGCAGAAAAAAAATCAGTTCTCTTCCTCCTCATTTCTTCTCTGCCAAATTTTAGCATATGTCTGATCTTGCACTGAGGAAGTTTAGGGAATTGAGGTGGCACAAAGCCAACCCCTGCAAACAAACAGGAAAAGGATGAGTTTCCCTCTCTGACCTGCTCACCAGGGACCAGATGAGCTGGAACGCTGATGTGAGAAAGGTGTAAGGGGAGGGCAGGACTACTTCTTATGACAGCTGACCAGAGAATGGCTCTGCTATGGTCTTTGAACAGCCTGTGAAGAGGAGCTTTCTAGGTATTTCTGAAAGCACTACATCTTTCTGCTGCTTGGTCCTTTGTGCTTTCAGAAGAACATATCCTGCTAATGCCTGAATTTCCTCAGCAAGCTTTCTCTGGCAATAGACAAAGACAACATAAGCAATTTAAAGGGTAAAAAAAAATTCGATGTTATTAGGTCTAGAAGACAGATGTCAAATCAAGCCTATAAAAAAAAGCAGGGCATATGTTAATTAGAGATGCAAATGTGGCTGCACAGTTTAATTTTGGACAGCAGTAGAAGCATAAGCGGAGAGCAAACACATTGAAAATACCAGAACCTGTGCAGAAAGTGGGAGAAAAGGCAGGTGAAAAATAGAGAAATGTAAATAAGGCTGGTGTTTTTAGGCAATGATGGCAGCAGGAAGGACAGAGGAGAACTGAGAGAGATGAATGCAACACCAAGAAATTGGATGCAATGCAGTATCCTTGTAGTGGTTATCTGACCTGAAATTTAGTTTTCCTGGGTCATTTGCTAAACTTTGGTTCCACAGTCCTGCCATAAGAATTTTGAGAAAAAGAATATGGACCCAGCATCTCAAATGCAGAGTCCCAGCTGCTGCTGGTTTTGCTCTTCCTTGTGTTCTGCCAGCATTTTACAGCTGGACATACAGGAGGAGCAGCTGTGCTCAGGAGCACCAGCGTCACATGCAGGTTTCTGAGATAAGGGTTCTTTTTTTGGTGTTGTTTAGCAAACTAAAATCCTGTCTTTTTCATAATGCACAAGTGGATTTGATGTTTGTAAATTGATTTTTTGTTTTGTGTAGCCTGTCAGAATTTCTGTTTTATGGGGTGTTATAGGGTCAGCCTGGTGGTTGTCACAGGACTTCAGCAATAGAGCTTGCACTGGGTGAGCTAGGAGCTAGACACAGCGGTTTTTTGAAATCTACAAATCCTTAGGTTTATTTTGCTGCTTAGATTAGTCTTTGGAGAAGGAACTTCTATCTAGTTTAATGTTTCACTTTCATGAGTACTTATCTCTGAAACAGTTACTGCACTAAACAACAGAAACTGATAAACCATAGAGCACAGTAATAAAGTAGATTGCATCGTAACATAATCCTGACGATAAGAGCATTTAAAGCTTTGATCTTTTTTTTTCAGTTTCCGAAAGTTTCAACAGAAGTGTAGGTGCAGTTCTGAGGGGCAAGGAGCAATCTCTCTCCCAGGATGAGCCAAGGCAGTATGGGCTGTTACGGATTTCATGTTTGTTTTTTCATCAATTTGAAAATCCTTTCAGTTGAGAAGTCCTTGATTGAAATGGTCAAATTTGATTTATTTATGTTTACTTCAGTCTAATTCACTGAACTTGGTTCCCCTTGGAGAAAGCGTACCAAAGATAATTTAAATTTAAATATATTGTTTGCCAGTCTTACTGTGAAGCAAAAGTAAAAGAATAAATATACAATAAATTATCATATTTAATTAGAAGTTCTTTGTGGATTTTGAAGAACTGGAAACGTTGATGATTCTGTTAAGTGGGTCGGGATATCTGCTGGCAAGATGCTTGTACATGGACATGTTCCAACTGCACAGTGATTTGGATTGGAAAGTAGGTGCAGAGTTACAGTTCTTCCTCTGTCCTTTAAAATTCAGGATCAACACATCTCAGAGGATGAATAATCGACTTGGACTTTATTCTAATGGTCCCTTCGCTCAGTGTGCCTTTGGGCAGTTGGAAATGCACATCCTCTTTCTGCTTGAGAATAGTATCTCAATATGTTGGTGTGGGAGTTTTATCGAATATTATTGGACTTTGTTACACCACAACAGTGTTCTCTAGGCATTGACATCACTGTGGTCAGTTGAGTCGTTGGGAGCAGTTTGAAGTGGTTTCTCCATTTGGCAATCATCCTAATCCTGTTGATTGTTATGTTGTAGAAGGAGGGGTTGGGGAAAAAAACTTTTCATTTTTCATCTTTTCTTGGAGTTGGTGGATTCGGTCTTTCTTTTAGAGAAGCTGGTGTCAGGGTTCCCACTGGCTTCAGTGGAGCATGCAGTACAAAGCCTCAAAAAACATTTTGCCATCTGTGTGGGAACAGACTGCAGGAGGAAGAAAGCTGGCAAGAAAATGTTCAGCTGCTTTTTTGGTGGGGGATGGAGCACTAAGACAGTATGTTCTTTGGTTTGCACGCTTCTCTGCTGCTCCTGGTAAACATACAGATGCCTGTAGGGAGCCCCATGACTGGGAACTTCATGCACATGGAGATTTGGTGCTTAGATACCTGTTGATGTGCAGCTTCTGCCAGAGCCTTTCTTCTCCCTCATGTCTACCAGGTTCAACAGCCATCTCTGCAGCAATGTTCATTACCTGTAAGGGAGGAAAAAACCTTTGGCCCCTAACCTGTGCTACGTGCACAGCGTGGAGCCTGTGAGTAGTGGGGCTTACTGAGGAAGTGCAAAGGCAAAGTGTGGGGCTGAGGGGAGACCCACCTCAGGTTCTTGCTGCTGGAAAATCAGCCAAGCCAGGTGGGTCTGCTGCAGTAATGCAGCAGCAGAGAGCGATTTTCTGCTACATAGGTTTTCACTCTGTAAAGAATAGTAATGGGATGTTATGATTTTACTAAAAGAGAGTGCAAAGCCAGCGTTAGGCTGCTCAAGTGCTCTGGGAGATGCTGCATCTGCCACTACAGACCTTGTGCCTGTTTGTGTGTGTGCAGTCAAGTATACTTGGAAGTCTGGTGTAGAAAAAGTATGGTAGGACTTTGCTGGGTAAATCACATTTTTGTGACGCACATTTCATTCATTGCTTTACTTTTGAACTGGCACTTACCCATGGACTCTGGGGGACAGCTTCATCCCAAGGACTGTTGGCTAAAATCCCTTTTTCTCAAAAGGGAGGATGACTGGGAGGTCCTCCTGTTAAATACGTGCATGGACATCATTGAGGGTCTCAGCATGATGCCTTACTACTTTAGCAGCCACAGTATTTAGGATAAAAGTTAAATTATTTGGGTTTTCAGTCTGATGTATCAACTGGAAATGAAGCACTGACCAGTTTACTAAAATAAGGCAGAATATTTACATCTTTCTTGGACAAATTTCCAAGCTTTGCAAAGATGTTTGCAAGTGACAGTCTTAAGAGACCTCTCCATACCCTCCTTCTCCTGTCATGAAACAAAGTTGGAGAAACAGTAAGTGCAGTTTGAGTAAAAGTGAATTCTGAATGACCTGTGGAACTTTGATGCTTTGAATCATTAATGAAGATTTAATATCCTCTTGGACATTAACTTTCAGTGGTACTTTGTGAGTGTTATCAAAGACATGAGCAGTAAATACTGTTCCCTGTAAAGCAGAATTTGCACCATGTAGGTGTGACCTGCCTACTGTATCATAAGGGCTTTTTGCATTTGAAAATTACATCAGTCTTCAATATAATGTAAGCTTAAAATGAAATCCTGAGTAAGTCTGTGTGGGTCTGATCAGACTGAAGTCTATTTTTTCAGCTTATTCAACTTTCAGGTTGGAATTTGTCACCTGTGTCTTGGAGCATTGTTATTTTTTACAGTCCCCTATTTGAAACACAGACACGTGTGAAACATGAAAGATTTGTGAACTTCCATCTTGGTAGTGGCTCCAAATTGAAGTTCACGTGAGTAGGCAGGGCTTCATAAAATGCTTAGTGGCAGGTTCTCAGTGAGCTTTCATGGTGAACTTCATTTAATCAGAGATAGTTAATATTGGTAGTGAATGTCGGAAATGGCCTGGTTTATCTTCAGCCATGTATTCTGAAGGTTACTGTCCTAAAAGAGCAGTTTGCAGACAGAATTGCTGTATCTGTACAAGGCAGTGGTGAGGCACTTCTGATTACTCTGGACAGATGTTATGAGAAAGAACTTGGAGAAAAACACAAATTTGTAAATATTTGTCAAGAAGCGATTG
This sequence comes from Grallaria varia, assembly GCA_013396735.1. NCBI lineage: Eukaryota > Metazoa > Chordata > Aves > Passeriformes > Formicariidae > Grallaria > Grallaria varia. The sequence continues at coordinate 372,371 of VWZG01010838.1, forward strand.
ATTTTATTTCTTTAGAAAGGAAACCTTTATTCTATTTTTTGCTGATACTAAATATTCTCTGTATTTTAAAACTATAGTCTGTATAATGTATGTCACATCCACAGGAACAAGAACAATTAAAAAATGTTGTTGTTTGATTTATTAAAAAAAAAAAAAAGAGGCATCATCTTAGAGCTGCTCAGGTAGTTACTGTAGGTATCCTGTTTAAAGGACCAAGGCAGGGAAATATAAAACACCAAATGCGTGTCTCCTGGTTGTTCACAAACAAGAAATGTTAACTGATCTGAATGATTTGTGCAGGTGTGCTCCCTGTAGCTTCATTCCTCATGTTGAACTTTTAATTTTCCTCTCCTTTGTTTTGAGGTGAGCTTTTATTTTAGAACATCAGGTGGTCCATTTCTGACTTGAAGATTTCCCTGACTACTTCTGTATTGCTTTCAGTACAAGACTAAACCTTGTATGGTTTTCTTGTGTCCTGGATGATGGAGTACAACCACTGTTTCGGAATATGACCTTTATATTACCACTTCACATTCTTGGTACTAGAGCCTGAAGTTGATTTCACGGAAATCACCGCTGTGTTTGTCTCTTGGGGTGTGCATGCAACTGAATCTGGGCTCTGAGAGTAATAAACCTACCCTTTGGCTACTTCCACAATAAACTCAAGAATGCATAAATTAATTAGATTATGGAAAATGAGTTCCCAGGCCTGTTATCCTGTGACAGTTCTTGCATGGCCTCGAAGACAACTTTGACGTAAAGTCAGTCATTTCATAAGCAGCAGAACTTAATTTTTCCTTATTCAAGTTCTCTCTTTTTTTTTTTTTCTAAGTACCTTTTCATAGGTCTTATGCTACAACTTAGTTATGTTTTGTATTGTGATCTCAGCAAACATAAGTCAGTCACGTGTGTTCCCATTTGACAGAAAGGGGGGAGGTTTCTTTGTGTGAGGCTTGTGAAGCTAGTTCAGGTAAGTAATTTGATGATTTAAAGTGCACATTATAGCCCATTTATATTGATGATTTCTTTGAGAAGGAAATAGTAACTTTCCATGTGTAGTGGTTTTCACAAAGCTGTTTTGTTGTTTTATTTCATGCTGCCAGAACAGTACCCCATCTTTGGGCAGAAATTGCTGGCGCAAGATCTGCTTCTTTCCCTGCTGGCCCTTTTTGAAACATACCATGCTTGTGATGAAATGCAGTGTTTCATCTTCATTATGATAATACCACAAAAAGAAAGGTCAGACTTCATTATTTGGTTCTTTGGTTCTTTTGTTTGTTTGTTTGTTTGTTTTTTTAATGTTTGCTATTTTAGAGGAATGGCAAGGACTGCTCCTGAAGGTCCACATCAGGTGAGCCTTTATCGTAGTCCCTTGGGTGCTGGTGCTATAGCCAACGCAGTTATATTGAAGCACCCTCCTTGTGTATTAGTTGTCTGATGCAGGTCGCTGGCACTTGGTATGTTGATGTGATGGAGGAGCTGCTGCCAGAACAGCACTTTGCCTCACCTTCCCCCCATGGCCGTGTGCTGTTGGAGGGATGGCAGCCTTCAGGAGAACCTGGAAAACCAGGCCTAGGCTCTCTAGCTGCTTACACTGTCCCACCTTCCTTGATCTGGTGGGCACAGTGCCTCAGGCAACCCTTGAAGAGGGAAGTGGGTGGATGAAATCTTGTATCGTGCCTGAAGGAGAAGATTTTTTATTATTGTTCTTAAACTACTTCTGGCTGCATGTTTTTTCCCTCTTGGGAGGACAGCAGTCCTTGTCCTTTGTACATGATGTGTTACTTTGAGATAAAAATACCCTGTTAGCTTGATTAGTATTATTCTGTCTCATGGCTCTAATACTTAACCTTATGTAGAAATATAATGAAAAAGTGCAAACACATAAAAAAAAAAAAAAAAGCCAAAAAACCCAACTCTCCTAACCCAAAACTGTTTAAATTGCTTCTGGGGGTGCCATAGAGTAACAAGTAGATGTAGTTTCATCTTCAACTTAAGCAGAGTGAATCTGTGAATGAGCTTGTGGTGACACAACAAAATGGACTTTGTTGGCTCTCTGTGAATATGAAATTCTGCCCATGGAGAAGTGGAACTGTTTGTTACGTTTAAACCAGTAAGTGCTTAGAATGGACAGGGAAACAGCTTAGAAAAGACTAAGTCCAGCCCTGTTTACTCTGAGGTTTTACAGTATAAGAAGCTGGATATCCTCCGTAGTTACACAAGAGAGGCTTCAGAGACTAGAGTATCCCTGGCAGGGACAAAGTTTTGGTTTGGTTTTCTTGCTGCATAAAAATGCGTTTGTACTATAAAATCAAGGCAGTGAGGAGAATGTGTTTGTCCATGTAACCTTATTTCTGCTTTTGTAGGCTTCTGCCTTCCTTGAGTGCAGAGGAAAGTGCTCAGAGAAAGCAAGTGTATGAGTGTCCAGGGTTGAGCCGGCTGCCTCAGATCTGGCAGCTTTTCTGAATGCTTTAATTACAGATAAAATTTCAGATAAAAGCGCATTAGGGACTTCTAAGAGAAGAGATCACGTATGTACAAACCTTCAGGTGGGCAAACCAACCCGCTTGGTCACTGCACTAAAACCAGCTCGTGTTTCTACCGCTCTCAATCCCCAAAGTACTTGAGATACTGTACCAAGATTTTGTAGGTACCCTGCTCACAGAAAAAAGCAGTGAGTGCATGTTCTCATGACCAGAGTGAAAACTGCAGCAACATCTTGATCTCTGCCCACATCTCCACACCCTATCTGTGGATAATGCCTAGAAGGTTCGTCATATCCTCTCTCACACCTGCATGTTTTGTTATGTTTTGCTTTCCTTTTGCATAGGATAGGATTTGTAAAGAAGGGAACTAGTTTGCATGTTGAAATGTTTGCTGACTTTGCATGCTTGGAAATAAAAATGAAGACCTTTAAAAGATGCTTAAGAAAAGAGGGTAGAACATTTGCCTCTTAGCATGAAACTTAAGAGTCACTGGGTGGGCAAAGAGGCTGAAAATGGGAACTAACAGGATACCAGGATGAGTGAATTGGAGAGGCAAGAGTTGGGGTGAAGGGAGTGGAAACCGTTGGTAAGTTTTGTGACATGAAACTCATGAACATCAACTCTGTGTGTGGCAGTGAAGCAGCTAAGATGTTGGAAAGGAAGATGATTTACCAGATGGGCCCAAAGAAATACTTACAAGAGCAGTATGTGAAACCCCTAGATGAGACTGTGTCAACTCAGATATGAGGCTGCAGCTATTAAAAATTGAAGGATGTTAGGGATGGATGCTAGAGGATGTGGTTGAAGATAAGAAGTAGTATGTCTCTTGAAACTTGGGATTGAATTAAAAGAAAAAATCATCTGTCTAGTTTGGAAGACATTCAGCCTGGGATTATTTATTTATGCTAAGTAATTGGGTGTGGTTTTGATTTTATGAATTGATTACTTCCATTTTGTTTTAAAACTGTGGGGTTAAAAGGGTGTATACGTACAGTCTTCCCAAATGACAGCTGGAAATTAGTGCAAATACCTGAGATGTTGTGCTGATTAGCTTGCAGCAGCAGATACCTGGGACTTGGACAGGGCAGAGCTGCTCCTTCTTAGTTGCCTTGCTATTCCTCATGTTGACTCATGAGTGAGAACTTGGAAGCTGCTCCAATGCAGCTAGTGGTGGGTTTGACTTTCCTTTCATAATTCCCCCCTGAGCAAGTGAAGGCATTGCCTGGCTTACAGAGAATGACAGAAGAAACTGGGCTACTGGCTAGCCCTGTAAGCTTCACTTCTGTGTGTAGAAGGGAGCAAGCTGGGCATGGTCAGCCATGACAGGGCACAGCTGAAGCAGCCGAGATGTGGCAGTGAAGGAAAGGTGTTCCTGCTGACCATGGGAGTGTGCTGGATGGAGGGGTGATGGTTTGTGGGCAGGGGGCTGCCACAGGGAGGGCCATGGAGCTGTGTTAGGCAACACTAACTGTGTAAACGTGCCAGAGGAAAAGTGGAGGAGGTAGGGATGTAGTGGTTGGGTGATAGTCAGTGAGGCAATATGGAGTTTGTCTCTTTGTCAAGCACAACGGCTGCTGTTTGGACCTGTGGGGCTCTCTGGAGTAGTAAAGTTGACCACATGTAGTGTTGGTTATGTGGTGGCGTGTTAAAATCTCTCTAAACCTTGCCTGGCTTCTGTTCTCCCCCTTGCCTGACAGTGCAGCACAGGGGTTATGTCCATGCCCCTAACAACTCTTGTGTCCACATAGGGGACTTCAGAGCTGACATACCAGAGGTATGGGCTTAATTTATGGTTATAGTGGGTGCTGCTTCCTGGTTAGCCTGCAGGTCTGATCAAGGGTTATGGCTAGAGCAGGTGTGTGGAAAGCAAGGGTTAAAAATTATAACTGGGGCCAGCAGCTGCGGAAGAAACAGGCAAAATAATTACATAAGCTGGTTGAAGTAAGTGGCAACATGAAGGCAACAAGCATCCATAGTTGCATCTGGTAAATGTATGCAATTTATTGATCGCATTTTTTTCTTTACATGTAAATAAAAGTGTTCAAGGGAGGATTTTTCTACAAGAATTTGTGAGGCTTATGTTCTCATTCTATGGAGGTTTTTTAGTTTGACTTTTTTTTAGCCTTAAAGCTACATGACTTTGCAGCAGTAAGTTAAAAAAACCCAAAAAACCAAAAACCAACAAAACCAAATGAAGACAAAAAGAAACCCACAGAAAGACCCAACAATGAACCAGATGAAAAATTTCTGCTTCTTGAGTCCCAATTCTGAGTTTAAATCTTTGTCCATGAAGATTCAACATTACCTTATACCAAGGCCCTCTATAGTCATATAGAAACGTTGTTGTAAAAACCAGTAATAAACTAGAATGTTTTTACATAAGACTTGTACCTTTATTCTGCATATAGCTGTCTATTGTCCAGACACAGACTGCAGGTCTGAGAACAGGGCATTTCATTCAGGATTGATGGTGCTTGTGTCACTACTGCTCATGTGACATCACTCCTGCTGCAGCTGATCTGGGACATCTGGGACTCTGCAGTGTCGCTGCTTCTGAAGGCATAGAGTGGAAAGGTTGCAGAGACACAGAAATCATTATCATATCCTTGCTCTTCATGGACATGCCAAGTGCACAGAAATGAGCGCAGCAGGTCTGCTTGTTACTGCTCTTCAGTAACACATCAATGCAAAGTACTGGGAAGCGTATATATATATACTTTAGAAAGGGATAGAAAGAGGTTTTGATCCCACAAGAATTTGTTGATCTGGAACTGAAGGCTTGTTTTCGTAGTTGAAGCTTTGTTTAGCTATCCTTCAGATGCAGTTGCTGCCAAAGGATATTTTCCACAAGCAATTTTGAGACCGCAGTCTTCATGAGCAGTGGTTATTAAATGTGCATGTTCTTTTGTGCTTGTAGTAGCTGTTTGCAAATTACTTCACTGAAATTATAAAAACTCACTTCTTTGTTCATTTAAAGCACAGCTCAGAGGTAGGTGTCACATATGTGATTTTTGTTTACAATTTTGAAAAGCAAGTTCTCTGATAATTTCTGTGCACAGTGCAGAGTATTAAAGTAACATCTGTACTGTAAATTATAGAATATTCAAAGCAGTAAGTTGCATGATCCAGCTGGAAGCAAACTTGTCCACAGACTAACTTGTGTGGTTGTTTTTTGTTTTTCTTTTAGGGGGAAAGTTGTGGGAGGACAGCACAAGGAAAGTCTGGATGTAATCAAACTTGATCCTAGTTTAAGATATCAGAGTATTCACATGATCCAAGTTGCTAAAGATGCGACTGATAAAAAACACCCTAATTTTTGTTCTATTTGCAGCTGTAATTTCTTAATTTCTTTTATCTGTAGGAATATTCCTGAAAGGGGTAGAATTGAACTTGCCAGAAGTTAACTGCAAGCATCACACAGCTGATACATGTTTTAGTCCTAAATCCCTGTGTCATCAGAGCTTGTAGTGGTAAACACAAGTGTAAGCAAGATTATATGAAATTCTGAGAAGCCTGAGTGGCTTTTTTGATTATTGTTTTTACAGTCAGTATATAGGGATACCTGGTAATGGAAATAGAAGTAAATGAAGATAATAGCTCTAACTCTTGATTGCCAGTTAAATTTTTTAAATTAAATTGATCTCTGTTTCTTCTGTGGTTTCTTTTAGGATGTATTAAGGAAATTGCTCTCCAGCAAGTTGTGGTAATATTGAAAGTTTGAATCTCCTGCAACTTTCTAGCACTGCTCATTCTAGCTGCTGACTCTCTAAAAGGAACAGGGACTCATTAGGGACACTATAATTAAATATGAGGCTCATTTTTCTGTGCCACTAAGTAGGTCCCACTTCAATTCAGAGCAAATACCTTATGTAAGTCTAGTGAAGGGAACTTTCCTCAGCACATACCCTGGCATTAACCTATTGATAATGAAATTCAAAGCCTGTTTTCTCTCATGAAGGGTGGACGGAGCTTTGTGTGAGCTGTCAGAGGAAATTAGGAGTTTAGTAACTGATGTAGAAACAGAAGAAGAGGCCTCTGTATTTCTTTGTCCTTGTGTACTTTTGACAAATACTGTTAACTACATAGAATCTGGTCCACTGTACTAACCAGCAGTTAAAATGGTGATTTGGGGAAACAGTAAAAACTAAAATAACATATTAAATTATTTCCCCCTCTAATCTTATTGTTTCAATGAAACCCTTCAGTAATAGTGCACTCTTCTTACTCATTAGAAATTCACCTCAGGAAAGCAACTGAGTGTGTCTTTGTTCTCATGGATCAAAATCCTATATTCTGTTGCTTTAAAGCTATGTACAACTTACATGTGGATGAATTATTTAGTTTGAGGGTTTTGTCTTAATTTTTTTCTGAAACATTCCAGTTCAACCATTGCAAAATTTTTTAGTTGTCTGTGTTTAAGGCATTTACTTCCTCTGTCAGTGACAAATGACACTTAACCCTGAGGAATGTTAAGATGTCCCCAATGAGGTGTTGGTGACACTGTGATATATCAAGCTCATGGCTCATGACAGCACCCAGTCTTATGTAATTGTGGGCTGTAATTACTGGAATGTGACGTTTGCAGAGGTATGTACTTGGAAAAGTGCAGCGTGACAGTGCCAAAGGCAGTGTCCAGAGAAAATCAAATCCTTCTCTTGCATTATGCTTGTTAGCTCTTGAGGCAGCTCTGGTGCCCTGTGGTGTAATATTTACACAGCAGTTAAGGTGTGAAGTTCCCCGCTGTGTGACCTCCTAATCCATTTTGGCAGTGCTGTGGCAGGAGTTGAGCATGAGCATGTGCAGATCTGTTTGGTAGAACTGAAGGGACCCAAGGAAGAGATAAGCTTGAGGAAGAAAGGGGAGCTTTCCTTGAACCTTGCTGTTTCAGTTCAGAGTTCAGGATTTGAAGCCCTGATGGAGCAGGGGGAGCTGCAAGTTCCTCTGGAGCCATTTCCAGTGAGCAGTGTGAAAATAATGTTCTGTTTGTAATGTGGGCGATGACCATCAGCCTTGGTCACATGCTGACAAAAAGAACAAAGCAAAGCTGCAATCTTCTGAGGGCAGGAAACTCACTCTTAAGTTTTCAGTTCTGCCCTGTGGTCTTTCTTGAACTGAGCTGTATCTCTTGTAGTGGGTTAACATCCAAGGCTGTACCTTCAGCCTCGCCGACGCTTCAGCCATCAGTTGTAGTGAGGGTGCCATCAAAGCTGGCAAAGATCTGTCAGATGGTTTCTGTGACGTGCTTGCACAAGGCAAGAAGTATCTGATTAAAAAATTCTATTTTGTAATAGAAGGCAGCGTTAATATTCAATTTCTTTAGCATAAAGTGCATTGTTAAAGCAGTATTTCTTTCTGTAATTTTCCTTTGCACTGTTATTGTACCTGCCCTTGTTTTGTGCATTAAGCTGTTAATATAGTTTGACTTGACAATTGTACTAGCCCCTTCCTGTCTCTTAATGAAAGTAAGAAGTTATTTTCAGTTATTTCCAATCATGCATTGTTTGCTTTCTGTTGTTCCCATGCATGTGGACCAGAACATAGTCATTCAAAGACTACTGATCTCAAATCTGAGAATGCTGTAATGTTGTTTGTTAGCGTCTTTTAAAGCTTGAGGCTTTTGCTAAAGCTGTAGTTGAAATAGCCTACTTGCTTCATTTTTTGCCAGAGTTAGGTTTTAACCTTTGGTCAGGGGAGTGCCAGGAGGCCCTGGCTTTCAGATGTCATGAGCTTGGTGGAGATTCTTGATGTAGACAAATCCTTTTTCCTTGAAGCAGGGCTGTCCAGGTTCTTACAATGGTTTTCCAAGTGCTGGTGTTGGACTCTGAATTCACCCAGTCTCAACCCAGCTCTCTCTATTTGGGATTGTGCTCCTTCTCTGCAGGACATTTCTGGGCCATCTCCGGTTACTTCAGACTTGTTGCTATTCCTGTTTTGGTTTTCCACTAGCAGATATAAGTAGACAGTGGTTTTCAGTGCACCTAAATCCTCAGATCTAACGCACTCGGAAATTGGTCAGGATTGCTTGAGGAAAGGCCAAGGAAAACTAGACTCTGTTTCTGAGTTTGATGTTAGGGCTGATTGATTGCCAGCTTGAAAATGAAAAGCAAGAGCCATGGGCTGTGTCAGCAGCTGCTGTGGTGCACTGAATTGGGAGCATGGAGTGAAGCAGCAGGGGCTGAGCATCCACACTGAGTGCACTTGGCAGGTTTTGGCTTGGCTGGCCTGGCTGGTGGTGTGGACTAACCACTGCTTCAGTGTGCTTCAGGAGCACATGTTCTTATTAAGTGTTACCTGTAAGGCATGTGGTTTGGATGCTCTGAAATTCCTTCACACTGTAGTGTGAGTTGATGGGCTCCCGGTGGAATGTAGGAGGTGACTGGGAGGTGGGTCTGCACAGAAGTCAGGGACCTGTCCTCTATGAAGGTGGTCACATAAGCCATTATTGACAGTAAATTGGAAAAAGGGGGTGGGATAAAGGGACTGAGTGGGATAAAAAGCCAAAGTAGTGGTTTGCCAATAAATTAGTCAACTTGTTTGCTCTGGTGGCTCAGTTGTGAATGGAGAAGTGTATTGCAGTATTAAAGCAGATGAAGTGTTGATCTCAGCAGTTTAGAAACTGATCATGTAAACTTAAATATGAATAACTGATTCAACAGGCTGTTGATACTATGCAGTGGGAAAGAATTATGATGTTTATTAAAATGATTGAGATAGACATAAAGACAAGCTAATGATTTTAGTTGTATGGAGATTATGCCCTATACATACGGAGTTTTTGCAGTAGCTGAGACATGGAGGAGAATGTATTTAACCATGAAATACCTGTTTATCTGACCTTTCCTTAGTCAAGTATAACTGACCAAGTTATAATTTTGACAGGTAGGTGTTAGCACCATAATTATTCTGAGCTGGCAGCCGTGTGTTTGTACTGATGAACAGGCATGCCAGCTCTCCAGATGAGTGCACACAGTCATACTATGAAGTAAATGCATTACACAGCAGAGGAAGAATGAATATTGTGTTGTGATATCCTTGTTACAAACACAGAAGACAGTATTGCATGAACCAGATCGGATATTTGTGATAACGTTTGTTCTTCTTTTATACTTTTATTTCTAGGTCTACCCTGAGTTGCAAATCACTAATGTTGTTGAAGCCAACCAGCCAGTTACGATCCAGAACTGGTGTAAGAGGGGATGGAAGCAGTGCAATGGCCACCCACATATAGTGGTTCCCTACAGGTGTTTGGGTGAGTGACTCAGTTTGTCTGCTTTTCCTGCTCTTATTTTTTCAGTCTCTTCTTGAAAAAGATTAAAAAAATCTACAAAAATGTCTTCAAAACCTTCCGTATTATCATCTTTTCTGGGATGGGTTTTGTCCAATTTGTTCAGTCCTTTAAAACTGAATTAACGAGAGAGGAAATGTTCTGCTCTTCCCAATGCTATATTCATGAGTAACTGCAAACTAGTCGTCTTCTTATTCCTCTGATTTTTGTCATTATCTCTCCTCTCCACTCTTTTCTTCATGTATAGACATGCATATGTACACCCAGTTTACAGGTTTGTTTGCTTTATAAGCTATCCTTTCCCTATGCAGTACTTTTTTCTCCCCTTTTTTTTTTTAATATCTCTTATGTGAAAGACAATGGGAATCTGTTTTTACTGAAAAAAAACAAAAGCTAGATTATAAATTCTCCCATTTCTTTCTGCAACTTTATTTTTTTGTAGCAGTTGTTTGGTATTCTCTCCCGTGTCCTTGGTGCTTTGAATCAATTAAAGGAGAGGTTTGGGTCTTCATTTTTTTGTTAAGCCTTATTTCTGTCAGCATTTGGAAAATTAAATCCTATTAATCCGCTGTTTTCATTAACATCCTGGGTGCAATATTTTCTTTCCATAAACTATTTAAATGTGTTGCTTTACCACTACCATTTGATTTGTGATAAATGCTGGAGTTCAGAGTTAGAACTTAATTTTCTACTAAGCCAGAGCAGCTAAAAGGCATGGAAAGCAACTCAGACTAGTTATTCCCTGAAACAAATAATGAAAGAAATCTGGAAAATGCACAGTATTTCTAGAATTTTTGTTCATTTATGTAGAATAGGTGAAACACATGGCATGCTCTATCTGATGCCCAGGCAGTGACTGTCACTGTAGCAATGCTGGGCCTGCAAGCTAACTAACAAGAATGTTTCCAGTCTGGTCAAAGATGCCAAAACAGCAGGAGTGCAAAATCTGTACTAAGTGCCAGGGAAGTCTTACTGTTCAGTAAAGTTTCGAGATCTGGTGTTTATTTGTACAGATACAAAGTAGGTGTTTTCAAACCTGCAGAATATCATTGCTGATGCTCCTGAGGCTCTGCAGGACTAGTTTATTCTGAGCAAAAACCTTCAAGGAGAACCTGAATTCAAGACTTTGGGTGATGAGAAGGGCCTACCTCTATCAGTATGAATTCTGACTGCAGGAAGGAACTGCTGGGTTTTCTGTGTTTTCCAGAATTTTATGTAAGATGAGTTGGTCAGTTCCACCAAAAGTTTTAATGCTAAAAGGGTCATGCTCTTATACTCATTTCTTGCCAAGTTTTATTTGTTTTTTCACAGTCAGGATAGAAACATCAGTGTGTAGTGTCAATACACGTGTAGAGCCAGATAAGCAACTTGTTGGAGGGGAGGCAGAACTGCAGTCTCACCTAGAGCTTCATCATGATATATTTGATCAGATTCCATGCTGAGTGCACTTGCACTAGTTAGAGATGTGGCAGAAGAACATTAGACTAGTGGAACTATAAAAAACTAGTTTTTATTACTTATTGTCACCATAAGCAAAGCTCTGAATTAAGATCAGGGAAGTATTATGCCCAGGACTCTGTCCTTGTGTGGATTCTGGAGAGCTTACAACCTAATTTAAGCTAAAAGACAATGTCATCACAAGAGCAAATGAATATAAATTGGCCATGAATAAATTTAATCTGCAAATTATAAGGAAGTATCTGCAAACATAAGGAGCTCCAACAGTAAAAGTTAAAAGGAGTAAAAGGTCTAATCATGTAGAAGGAAGTTCATAAATTTATGAACAGGACTGTATGCAATTCCTTGCAGGAGTGAGGACCTGCACTTGGCTTATAGATAATTCATTCCTCAGTTGCAGTTTTGAAAGAAAAATTATTACACGCTGTATATCTGTTACCTAAGGTAGGGTTTGGAGGCAAAAATTTTAAAGACTTTTAAGCACTTCATCCCCAGTAGTCCTTAGGTCCTGTTTTCTTTTAAATTGAAGTTTATGCAGTCACGTCTGCCAGTGTTTGTCATCCTTCTCCTGTGCTGGCATTCATCTTTTGGCCCTGACTAGAATAAGCCTTAGATACTGATATTCCCAAGGGTTTACCGGGAGCTGGGTGGCCCCATAATTACTTCCTCTGGAGGAAAAATGGTGACTGTGATCATTATCTGTAATTTCTCTGTTAACCAGCTCTCTGCTTATTGTTTATGGTTAATGCTGGACTTTCTTGTATGTGGTAAAAGTACATTAGAGGAGGAGGGTGGAGGAGTGGGTCATTTTCTCACACGTGAGGCTGTGACTACAGCCTGTTGTGAGAAGTCATTGCTACCCAAAAGTGTTTTTTGGGTTTCTTAACTGGATATTCTATTACTTTTCATGTTAAACAGTTACCCTTTTAAATTACTTTGATTTTTCTGCAGTCTTAAAAGTTGTGGTCAAATATCTTGAATGCTTATGTTGCCTTGTATGTCAAGGGGTTAGACTGGAGGCATTCAGTCTGTCAGGGTGTCATGGCTCTGGCAGAGTATTACTTTTTATAATTTTATCCAATATCATGTTGGCTTGTTGGGGTTTTTTTGGTAAGTAATCTTGTAACCTGATCTAACAGCTCAGTGTTATGGAGATAACTGTTTTTGTAAATTACCACCATAAGCAGTGCTGTGTCTGTCTTGGAACACTTTTCCCTAAATCTTTGATTTTTACTTTTTTTTACAGAACTGAGGAGTCTAGAGAGCTTTTTTATTTCCTTCTCTCCTACTTCTTCTCCAGTGTTAAAAGATAATTTATAAAAGTTGCATCTTGCCTCTCAGCTCTGCTTGTTCCTCTGCTATTCTTAGTGTGGTAGCTGTTAGTGGGCAGTTTCAGAAGCTGGGCATTGGTAGTGCCCATTTCTTTGTAATTTTAGTGCCAAATAGACCCTTGCTGTAGACTACTGTTAAATCCATCTGGTAAGAATTAAGATGCAATAAGTACATTTGGCAGTGGGCATCTTATTGTAGGCTTGAGTATTAATTTTACTTTGCTGTGAGGATCACCTCAAGTGTCTTGAATCAGCTCAGTAGTTCCTTTCATCTTGGCACTTCTCTCAGAGTTGAGAAGCAGTGAGTGACAGAAATCTGACTGCTCTCAGGCCAGAGCATCTTTACAGTCCATTTGCGTTGCAATCTTCAGCCAAGGCTTTCTGGAGGAGCCCTTAGCTGCTCCGGGGTTTTTTGATCTTTGTTACTCATGGAGGACAATAGTTACAGCAGTTATTTGTAGCAGTAGACTTTAGCAACATCCATTATATTGACTAGATATTACACAGCTTCATCTTTTCTTAAAAGAATGCAGCTAAAGAATAAAAGCCATAATTTTAAATAAGGCAGAATTAAAGCCCCTTATTTGGATCAGCCATGTGTCTTTGCAGTGACCACAGAAATAAGAAATATGCCCCCTAAAAGTAATTCTGTTTGAATCCAAAGAAGAGCCCTTAATAAAATTTAAGGTATGATTTTTGTGCCTGTGTGCAGGACTTTGCAGTGTTCTTAAATCTGCAAGCTTTGAGAAAATGACCTTCTGCAATAAATCTGATTAACCAGTGTGTTCATTGCGTGCTCTCAGGGACATGGGATTACTGTACAGTTTCAGTTTGCTGAAGAGGGGAAACTTCCTGTGAAAAGAAAATTGTTGACTAAACTTTAGTAACCTTTCTGAACACACTGAAGGCCACTGCCTTAAAACTATCTTCCTGCTTATAGATAATGTCTTTCAGTGTGTCCTTATTATGCCTCCGAGCTCTGTTAGCCATTTTATGACAAAAATAGGAATCTTATTGGATATTCAGGTCTCTTAAACGTGGTGTCAAACTACTGTCCACAAGGGAATAAAAATGTGGGTTTTGAGGTTTGATTGGGTTTTTTTTTAGTAATACAAATCTTAAAGAGTTAATTTGTGCTGTTTGAGTGAGGGGCGTGGTGGTGTAAGTAGAGCCATGGATGTGTTTGGGCACTCAGATGAAGATGGTGAGCCATGGATGTGCTGGTGCAAGGGTGAGGATCTTCCATGCAGTGTCAGTGTTTGTGCTGCCATCCATCCTCACGTCTGCAGCAGGCACAAAGCACGTGCTTCTAAAACTGAGCCCTCCAAAATGGTGACAGTAGACTCGCTGTGCGGCACAGCTGCAGAGTTGCATCACATGGTGCCAAGAAGCTCGTGATTTCTGCTTTGCTTTATGGATCCTTGCTGGGGAAATACCATGGCCGCAGACCTGGCCGTGTGAATGTTGGTGGGAGATCAACCATCAACAGCAGGAGGGCAGGATTTCTGCCTCTGTCAGGGCAATGTGGGCAATAAGCAGTTCTGGTTTGTGTTCTGTCCTCTCTTCACTGCTTGCCTGGGGAAAAGCAGCTGGTGAATCTGTGCAGTGTGGGCTGTGAAATGAGGTAGTTCACTCCATGTTCCTTGCTGGTGGTGGGAGCAGGCATCCTTGTCCCAGTGCCATGACTCTTTGAATACCTTGGATAAACGTGTGTCCGTGCTTTTCTGAACAGGTGACATTTCATTTTCTGTTCCCCCAGAGAACTGCTTATTGTGTACCACAGTCCTGGAGAGGGAGGAGAGGCTCAGTGATGGGGATGTCGGTGGGTCAGTTGTGGTCGTGGCACAGAAGACATGGTGAGGTGGGGTAAAGGGGGAGTTACCAGGGCATTGATCAACTGTGCCGTGTAAAGTGCTTGCTCACATGCGATTCTGCCTCATCATGCTGTTAATATATGCTGCTAAGCACTGCAGTCAGACAGTGTTTGAAGGATCCAGATGTATTGGAATCACATTATGTATATAGCTTCTGTCAATCAAAACATGATTACTTGCAATCATTTGTTCATAGGCAAGTGGATTAGGTTATATGACAGGTATATTTTGGTGTTTGGTTATGTTGTGAAAAGCTGGCTTCTGTTTCTAGTTCTAACAAAAACATCTTTGAAAATATTTATTAACTTGTCATGCTTTATTATTTTAACAGCTTGTGAAGTTATCCACTTGTTGATGTCAGAAGAAATGGCACACTCAAGTTTTGATATGCATGCCTAGCCAATTAAACTAAAGAAAACAGCAAGGTTATGCCTGGAATGAATCATTTAAATAGAGATATATGTAATTGGCAGTTCTTCTGCTTCTTCTTGTAGCTTACTTGCAATTTTAATGATGGATTTTTTTTCATACAGGCATGTGAAGTGCCTGTTTATTTCTGCTACATGGCAGAATCTGCTGGTTTTCCTCCTCTAAGTGCAGTCTAGTGCACCTATTTCTGATTGCAATAGCAGTGCTTCTCTTCTGGATACTTTGGAAGCACTTTCCACTGGCTTTTCTATGCAGCACCTAATCAAGAGAATGATATCAAATAATTGCCTAGAGTTTTCCTGTCCATATTAGTTTAGCTCTCCACCCCCAGCTTGCCTCAGTTGGTGCTCAGCTATGTGAGTGATGCAGACAAGCCTCACACCACACTCTGCCTAAAATAAAAAAATTCTCTTAGTTTCAGCCTCCACAACTACATCATGTCTAATTTTTCTGACAGTGCTAGCTGACAGAAAGGAGAGGATCTCCAAAAATATTGACAATCTGAATTGCTTAGTGTGGAGACCAGAGGTATTAGAGCACTCCTAGGTGCAATGGAGGGCATAACTGCTCATTGGGGGAAATACTTCATCTCTGTCTTTGCTCCCTCACAGAATTCCTGCCTACCAGTGGTATTTTTGGTAGAGTGCTGACAGGTGGCTGAGAAGGCTCTGCCTGATGAGAAAACCAGGCACTTTTTTTTGTGAGACTGCAAGCGCTGCAGGGATAATGAGGTGTCCCACCACACTGGCTTCCTCCCACTGCAGCAGGGCCTTGGCAGGTGCTCCCAAGCCAGATCCCTGCCCAGATCCAGACCTGTGCTTGACTGCATGTTGACATCTCCTTGGTGTTGTGATGGCTGTCAGAGTTCTCTTCTGATCCTGTGTCCTCGTGGCTGAGCTCACTGCCACGAGCTTTTAGGGCCTCAGTTCTCACAAATGTGCTTCTGTGCAGTGGTGTAATTAAGGGCATGTCCTGACGTGCTTCAGTGAATTGAAATGGTTTTCTGTTACACCTGAACTCTTCTGGCCTGAATTTTATATTCACCTCCAGTAATAGAGAAGAAAGTAGCTATTAAGCATCACTGGGTTACTGATTGTTCATGCAAACAATGGGTTTATATTTTTATTATAATCCTAAGTAGCTCTATTGCCTCATTGTTTATAACTGTGTCTTTTCAAGTGTTTTTATTCCAAAACCAGGACCACTTATAAACCATGTATTTGGCCTTTGGCATATTTCAGGGGACAAAATACCAGCTGGAGTAAAAGAGAGTGGGTAGAGAAACCCTGAATGAGATCGCCCACCAGTAGCACAAAAGCTTCCTCGGGCAGTCACAGCTTCTGGAGGCTTCCACCCCCTCACTCAAGCCAAACATCAGTTCAGCTGTTGGTTTAGTCAAATCCTAGCTGGAGGTGTAGAAACCCTGAAGTGAAGAGATAAAGCAAAATTAGCATTCTCCTGGTGACCAGAATGTACCTTTATGTCTATCTAAGAGTAAACACAAAGCATTATTTTTGTATAACAAGACCAGAAGAAGAAAGAAACCTGAATTTGCCTATTTCTGTGCATTCTTCAGGTGTACATACATTTTACTTTTTTGGTAAGTTTTTAATAGGAAAAGGATTTGTGGAACAAGTCACAATACAAAAACTTTTTGAGATTCTAAACATCATGGCTGTGCAAATGTACTCCTAAAGCAGTAAAAAATATTCTAGTAGGTAAACACTGAAAATTAGTGTTTATTTGTCTCTTTACAAAGACAAAAGAAACCGGAACAGCTGCTGTCCACACTTCGGGAACAACCCACAGGACATCGTCGCTCATATGTGAGTCTTCTTTATAGCTGTTTGCAAAAGACAGCATTGCACATTGTAGCAAACACTGCTGTTGGTTTTTTGTTGTATATTTGGTTTTTTTTTTTTCATGTTTAGAAGCTTAAAAAGATAAATCAGTTTCCTACTTGAGTGACCAGTGTTGAACTGAGTTTTCTGTCAGTTAGAACTCTGCCCAGACTGAGATATCAGGGATTAAAAGCAGCATGTTCCTGGTTTTTATGCAGTACTTTATATAAAAAGAGTTAACCACAAAAAGTAATGCTGAAAGAGTGTTAATAAGGTTAAAAGGAGCTCAAAAATTAGAAAAGGAGGAAGCTAAGGTGCCCTCCTGATCATAGTTAGACCCTTTCTGTGCAAGGAGGTACCAGGGAGGCTGGTTGTGGAGCGGCCCTGTCTGCCTGCTCTGTCCCACTATGGGATGAGCTATTCCATGTTTCCTTTTGACCTCCTGTCCTGGCCTTTCCCATGCCCAGGTTACCGCTCACCACTCAGATCCTGCCTGAAGACAAAACTAATTTTCCTCTCAGAAGTTTCTCGACCCTTACCCAAACACTTTGGAGATCATCGGTTTCGTTTCATGAAGGTCAGGAGAGAGAGGAGTATCATTCCAAATTTGTAGTTGAAAGGCTGGAGAAAAGCTGGAGAGAAGCTTCAAAACCAAGAGTATCTGTTGATAGTTGGGCTTCAGATTGTGAAGTGCTTGAAATAGCCTTTATGTGCATGTGTGAAGCTGCTGCATAAGTTTCATAGCTTGTTCATTGTGTGCATCCTGCTTTTGGAACAGACAGACCAGGAGCTTTTCATCTGAGCATCTTTGTAGTACCACAGAGCTGATTCATCCTTTTTTTTTTTTTTTTTT
>VWZG01010838.1:389951-574103 GCA_013396735.1 Grallaria varia
TTGGTGCTTTTCGTCAACACAGAGCACTTAATTTTGCAGTGGGAGAATCCTGCTAATTAAAGTCTGCTGTTTGTTTTAGCCTCTTAGGAAGGAAAAATGGGGAAAGGGACAGAAATGAAGTCTATATCTTACAAAATGGCCATTAAATTGATCCGCATATGTAGCATCTTCCCAAAATTTTTTATCACCTGGCTGAAAGTGGCTCTAAGATCTCATGCTAAATACATTGCGGTCTCAGAGTAGGACTGAATGTTGCCAACAGATTTGATGCAGTTTTGAACTGCAGAGAAAGAGTCAGTGATGGCAGTCACTGGATATTTTTTAAAAGTGCTAGGGAATATCCTGGAAATACATTTCAGTAAGCCTGTTTGGGAAAATGGATGCTTTTCTGAAGTGCTGAAGACCCAGGAATGTTTGACTTGTCAGTGAGTATGATACTGACCAAGAGACTGTTGTTTTAAAGGAGTAGGTAGACACATGGATGGGGTGTCTCCTTTGATTTTTTCAAAAGAAATTTAACAAGGCCCATTGTCAGAAGCTATTAAGGAGTTTAATCTACCATGGAATAGAAGAGAAAACTCATGTGGCTACATAAAGAGAAAGATGAAAAGGGAATTAATGGTCCATCCTCAAGGTAGAGAAAGGTCACCAGTAAAATCTCAAGGGATCAGTTCTTTTGCCAGTGATGTTCAAAGTATGTGTGATTTGAAAAAGACGGTAAATTGTGAAGTGACCCATTTGATGAAGATACTAAGTTTTATTTGAGGTAGAATTAATAAAGGAAAACTATGAGGAATTTCCGGTGGGTGTTTGGTATTGATTGACTGGATGTAAAATGACAGGCAAAAATTGATATGGTCAAAACAGTGTTCATGGAACAAGCACAAAATGCATTAATCTTACCTTAGAGTATATGGTGATACTCTGAGTAGCCTGTAACTTCTCAGGATCGAGACCTTGGGTGTTACTAGCTCTGTGAAAACAGGTTCTTTAGTGTCAAACACAGCAGTGTTAGGGATTAGGACAAGGATGGGGAACAGACATAGAACAATACCACTGTGTGAGTTATGGACTCTCTTGTATTTGTGAACTCCCAGTGCAGTTCTGGTCCTCCTCATAAGAAGTACTAAGTTGAGCTGAGTGATGATGAGTGCTTGAAGTATGACGTGGCTCCCATAGAAAAAATGACACAGTAGAGGTCATCTTTCCAGCATAGAAAGGAAGATGTCTGGAGGATCTGACGGTGCTTTGCAAAGTCATAAGTGTCTTGGAGAGGATGGATGAGGAGTGGTCATTCACGCTGTTTTTCATGAGGAGACCTCGGAGCTCAACTAAGACTTGCAGGCTTCAGGTGTCGAGCAAACAGAAGTTACTGCACAGTTGTATATTTTGTTGCACAGTGTGTATATGAGTTGCTCATCCATCTGCCGGATCTTCTAGATGCTGAGAGCTTACAAAGTTTCAAAACCCAACAGTTTGCTTACAAGATAACTCATCAGGTGCAAGAGGCCTTAGTCTTGTGTCTGTAGAAGTTGCTAAATATTGTCTTGGGGAAGTACTTCTGCATGCTTTTATGTACACCTCGTGCCCTTATTTGATGTTGTGTTGTAGGTACTTACTGTTGATTGCATGAGCTAAAATGTTTTTGTAGCCTGAGATGGACATTCTCGTGCTTATGTGGTTCCTTTGGCAAAATGAAGCGCTTGCTATCAGATTAGTTAGTCCTTTCCCCTCTCCCCTCTCCTGCTCTTCTGTCTCTGCTGCCCCTGTCCAGTTCTTCTTACCAAGTCTCTCTCTCTCTCTCTCTCTCTCTCTCTCCAGTTTTTCCAGCCATGCTCTCTTCTTTGGCTCACCAGATGCTACTATTTTGTAGCACCATTCCTCTCAAGTCTTCTTTGCCCCCAGACACTGATGTTTCTTCACCTCTCCTTTCCTTCTGAGTAATCTTTTTCCTACCTCGATATCTATCCTCTTCTTTCTCTCAGCATCTGCTATCTTGCATTTCACATTTGTTTTGTTTATTATTATTAGTTTTGAACTTCCATTTCTATCCTGTTGAGCTGTCTTTATCTGTCTTATTTTGACATATTTCCCCCCAGTTTTCTCCCCCCTCCACCCCGGAGTGGGAGGGTGTGGGGAGTAAGCAAGCAGCTGTATGGAGTTCAGCTGCCTGCCAGCTTAAACCACAACAAGCACTTACGATAAAGAAAAAATACTCTTCTGTCACAGCAAAAAAATGCTCAGGGTTCTGACTGTTAAGGTGGTTGTGCCCATGTCAGCACTTCATCAGATGGAAAGAAGGCTGTAATTACCTCCAGGTAGTTTCTGTTTTATTTTTCAACAAACTACAGTAAAATTTGCTTTATTAAAGCATTCTGTATTATAGCTGTTACAGATGTGGACTGAGTGTTGTGTTGCTTCATTTGTGTTGAAGGTAGACCCTGTTACTCTGTTTGTCAGGTGCTGACTGCTGTGAGATATTCTACTTAAAGCTTGGCTAAGATGATATTATATTGTGTAACAAAAATGGCCATTCGTTTCCCCTTGGTGTCATCTGATTAATGTTTTAAATGGTCTTTAATTTTCCTTTTTCACTGAAAAATGCAAATCTGTTTTTCCACGTTTCCTTATAGCTGCATTTAATTCTTGTTTTAAAACAAGCCCCAGCTGATAAACTTCACCTTAAGATATTTTTTCTCCCCGTTATTTGTATCCCATATGTGGCTTTTAACGTTGGTTGAACTGAAGATTTCCTAATGTTTATGCAGAAGAACTCTGATGTCTCTTTTTTAAGTGCTGGCATTGAAACTGAGTAAAACAGAGCAACTCAGAATAATAATGTTTCGAGCTCTGTAATCAAAAGGTGAAGAAGCCCTGGTGGTGGGCAGAACTTTTGAGAAGGAGCCTCTTGATTATGAGTGATGCTATAGAAACTGCATTTCCAAAGTATTGTGGGGCAGTGGATTGGGACTGTGATGTGCTTCTAAAATACATGTTCCTTGTCTGAGACTGCACTGTTCCATATCCCACATACATGGGCAAAAACCAGCAAGGCAGCAATTCCACTGGACCATGACTTTTTGCAGAGGCAGATGGGTGAATTCTTTGGGAATGCTGGGCACGATTCCTTGTTTTTATCATTGTGTATTTCGGTTGGTTTGGGAACAGCTGAACCAACCCTCATTGCGTGAAACACTAATTAGCAATACTTCCAGGGTGGCTGCAGCCTCTGGACAAGCACTGTTATTGTGCACTTGAGTTGTATATTATGCCTGTGTTGGATTTTTTTATTGCTTTCAACAGTACTTAAAATTAATGTTACCTATGCAATTATAGAGGTGGCCTTGCGTTTAAGTTTAAATCTATCAGTTTGAATTTAAGTTCTTAAGTGGTTTCTAGATTTGGTATTTTTTCTATTACACAATACTTTCACCAAAACATCAAAATTACTTCTCAGGAAAAATGTGTCTGTTTTTTAAGTAACGCAGTAAAATCATTCTTAATTTGTTAACCATAGCAGCAAAATTTAAAAATATACATATATGTACTATAAGCAGCAGTATATGTAGTAAGTTTTCTGTTGTCAAAGTGATGGTAGGACATAATTTCCATATTTTTCTGTTTGATTTAGGCAGGCAAAACCTTGTGTTTAATGATTTAAGTAGCTTTCTGTGAAAGGTATTTTGTCTTTCATTGAGAGACTTTAGACATTTGTTTATAAATATGCTCTTACGTTCTCATCTTAGTCGATAGCCTGGCTTTTGGGGAAGATTTGTATCAGGAAGTTTGTCCATAACCTTGGAAAAGTCTTTTCAAAATGACTTACAGTAAGTGTAGGAAAGAGTTTGGTTAATTTTCATTCAAGTATTTTTCATTTAGGGCACATTGCCCTTCAGGCAAAGTCAAAGCTGATACTTAGGATGTGACAGCGCAGCACCTCAGCATTTGTCTGCCCTAGAAGGATAAATTGTCCATTACTGGAAAGGGGCTGCTGTGTTCCAAGTGCTGGAAGTCAGTTAGGTCTAGCACACGTTCATTCATCTGATCTCATCACTGACAACCTCAGGACAAAGGAGAGGCATGGCATCGCATTGGCCAGGCTCGGACCCAACAGCATTCCTGGGAAGTGGCAAACTGGGATTCCAGGGCTGCAAGGCTGTGCCCACACAGCTGCACTAGGACACCACCAGCAGCCTTCCTGGTGGATGGATCACTGCGCTCCGAGTGTGTCCCTGGGGAAAGAGTTACAGCGCTTCAGGCTTGTGTAAACATTGAAAATCTTCCAAGATGAACGTGCTGACATTTGAAGGTCAGAGATTCTTCAGCACTTCCAGTCCCTTGCCCAGAAGCAGAGACATGTTTGTCATGCAAGAAATTCCCTTTGGGTTCCCCTCTCTCTTACATGGAAGCTTTTACTCGTGGTCGATAGTAAGAATGGCTGTGTAGCCAGAAACATTTTGTGCTGAAATGTGGGGTGTCATTTTCTTGCAAAAAACTTCTGCCATGGAAAATATAAGTTGAGAATGGTTATACACGAGTTGTATGAACCAAGCATCCATTAACCATCTAGGAATTCAGGTTTTGATGACTCCACAGAGATACTGGATTCTCTTTGAAATTGGAAGAGCAAGGTATTTTTAGTGTGCTTGTCATGAGATGAGTGGCAACAGGAACCCAAGAACTTTCTGATGTGGTTGCATTTGGTGCTTTGTGTTTTTTAACAGAACTGTTCCAAATTCTGTCATTCATACTTTTGATGACCTTTTTTGGTGGTGACTTGTTGGGGTTGGTTTTGTTTGGGTTTTGTGTTTTGGGTTTTTTTGATAGGTTTAGTTTTTTTAAGTTTGCTTCTCTTGAAGCTCTTCAAAGTTGGACACATGGTTTGTCAGTAGTACTGAAAACTGAAAGCTGAGTAGCCTGGGTCTAGCAGCCCTCCATCCAAGTCATCTGCCAAAAGTGGAGCAGTAGTGAACTTTTTTAAGGAACCATTATGACTACATGTGAGGTTTCTGTACCTGGAAAGCTGCGTGAAGGTCAGGCAGGGGCATAAGTGTTTGGGATAGGGGGTGGTCTGGGGAGCCAGCTTGGCTGCAGGAAACTGGAGGACTGCTGATGGGTGGATATTCTGTCCCCTCCAGGGAGAGCTCTTACTCCTTACCACCACCATCTGCTTCCCAGTCTTGCCTGTGAGATCAGGAGGTATCATGAGTTTCTGTAGGCTACTCATAGCAGTTGTTATAGGAAGGTAATGGAACTATAGTACCCAGGGATGGGAATGCATTGGCATTCACTTACCAAAGTAAGCATCTCATGGGAATGTCTCTGTGTTTCTGTTTAATCCTGTGCTTGTATTTACTTATTTGTTCTCCATGAGAAGGCTTGCATGGGCCTATTTGAAAGGGACTGTACTCTGCTCTTCTCCACTTCTGCCTTTGTTGGGTTAAAAGTGCAGAAAAATACCTGTGTAGGGGAGTCACAGAGTGATGGCACTGCAAAATCTGATTCTGCAGATGAGCTGTGCATGGCTGATTTGGTTTTAAACTTCCTAGACTTGATCTATTTGTACTTACATCGTGCCAGCCCTTGAATCCAGTTTGCCATTTCATGGGAATGCTCCTGGGTTGGAGCCTGGCAATATCTTAATGATACTCACAGCCTCCTTGTTAACAAAACAGAACTAATAGCTTTAATACTTTATTAGGTTGAAAAAATTGCAGCTGATTTACTGATCGCAGTATAGTCTTTCCTCATGAGCGATTTCATCTGTATCAGTGAATGTATGAGCAGTTCTGCATTTTGCTTTTGTTGTGGTTTTAAACTTTTTATTCCAATATTCTGATGTTTCTTATGAGCCTCCAGGCTGAGCAGTAATAGTAGGGTTTTTTAGTATTTTCAGAATCACAGTGAAACTTTCTTAGTGACCACTAAGGGAACTTAAGGGGAATTTGTTCCAGTTAAATACGTGAACCTGAAGCTAGTACAAAGTCTTTCAGTTTTAGTAGAACATACGACTGTGCTTTAAAAAAAAAAAAAAGTAATAAACTTTCTAAACCTTGTGAATTTCCACAGTTGTTGTTTTCCACTGAGTAATTTTTTGTATGTACCTAAAAAATGTGGAATTGATAGCTAAGAATGTTTAATTCCTTACTCAGGCTGAAGTACTTAACCCAGCCATTAAAAATACTTCCTAATAGTTCAGTATGAAGTACTTAAAGACAACAATAAACTGTACTGGGGTAATGAATGAGGATCATTATTATTGGAAGTTATTTACTTTCTGCATTACTGTGTTTGATCTTTAACTCCCAGTAGTTTTGTCAGTGAGTTCTTGATGTGTAAAATATTTAAATTACCCCTTTTTTTTTCTATTAGATCATTGCAACTAGGTCAACAGAAAATTGAATCTTAACCACTTGATATCAACGATAATTTTGGTAACACAAAATTATTTTGGCTCTGTAGTAATACCAGCTTCTACTTCTTTTTCCAGAAGGTACTCAGATGAATACATAAGCGGTGTCTGCTTCTTAGGAAGTCTGATCCTCCATGCTCCGAAGGAGGCCGGTCTTTATTTTAGTTTTTCCCTTAGCTGTTCTTAATTCAGTTGGTCTTATGTATGATGTGGTTTTATAACTTTTTATTATAGTTTAATCTAATATGCAATTTCTGAATATCTGTTATTTTGTGAAGTCAGTCTTTCCCTGGTGAATGATTATTGACTATTCATGACTCATCCTGTGACTGCGGTGGTCTAGAACCAGTCCACCCAACAGAGATTACAGACCCTTTGGGAAAAGGACTGTCTTACCATTTTTATTACTTAACACAGGGAGCACCCTGTCCTAGAATCACTGAATATCCTGAGTTGGAAGAGACCCACAAAGATCATCAAGTCCAGCTCCTGACCCTCCCCAGGGCCATCCCCAAGAGTCACACCATGTGCCTGAGAATATTGTCCAAAAGCTTCTTGAACTCTGTCAGAGTTGGTGCCATGACCAGTTCCCTGGGGAGCCTGTTCCAGTGCCCAACCCTCCGCGGGAAAAACCTTTTCCTGATATCCAGCCTAAACCTCCCTTGACACAGCTTCCTATGACTGAAAAGCCTGTTTTTCATAGTACAAATGGGAAATGGTCAACAGCATGCGCAGGAGCCTGTGGCTAAAGCTGTTTATTCAGTCTGCACAAAATACGTGGTAGGCAAACTCCTTTCCTTTGCATATGATGTACTTCTTTGTGTGTATGTTGTCTTTTTGGAGAACAGTATTTCCTTCTTACACTGAAATCTCTTACAAGGTCTGTGGTTGGTCTCAAATTCAGCTCCCTGTGTACCAGGCAATTTTTACTGCTTCTGGCTGATCTTGAATTGAATTATGTCCTTTTTATTTAGTCTGAAAAGCAATGAAGTCGTTTGGGCAGGGTTTACCTCTGCACTGCCATAGGGAGGCCAGTAGCCATCTACGAACAATTTGCTGGAGCAGAGATGGAGGAGGCTTTCAGAGACTGATGGATTTGGGGTTTGTCTTCAAACCTTCAGCCTTCCTCTTGCAACTCAGTTTATCTTGATTTAGCAAGGATCAGTTGGGAAACAGTTTTGGTGAAGTGTGAGTTGAGCTGACTAAATAATCCCCGAATTGCATTTCAGAAAGTGCTATCTCATTTTGCTGATGGCATGGTTGTGGGTGTGGTCAAGCTGACGAGAACAGGCTGGGAATGCAGCTGAGGAAAGACGAGAGCACGGAACAACCCATTTCTGAGAGAAGCTTTGGCCTGGGTTTGCCTAAGCCACATTTACAGTATCCACAATTCACTGAAAGTGCAAGCTCCCGTGCTCACCAATGACCCATGAAACATTTGGCTACCCAGAGCTGGTTTTTCTTCTAGCTCTCCTGGGTTTTATAGTCTGAAAAATTGGCTTGGCTTTGAAAACAGCAAACATAGCATGTGTAAATCACAGTCACTGTTGTATTGTTGTTGTAGAGCACTGAAATGATAAACCTTTGATGTTTCTTTTCCTGTTTCAGATTTTAGCAAAAAGTCAAACTTCCATCTAGTTACAATATGAACTTTCCCTCCACATATGCCCCTCTGCTCCATTCTGTAAATAATAAACACTTTGATATGTCACTTTGTTGTCAGTGTAGAAAACAAGGTTTTTAGATTAAAATCTTATTGAATGTTAATCCGGCATTTTTCTGTAGCCTCCCCAGAACCTTTTTAGTACTTCATTTCTTCTCCTTTATTAACTGGCAGTGATGCCCCTGGTTAATTTGACGTACCATAAAGCAGTAATACTGAAGTCTCATACACCTTTCCTTTTTGTGAAACTCTGGATAATGATAGGCAGCTGTAAGGTTTTATTTCAATTTTGGGTTATGTAACTGCCCTCAATTTACTAAATGTCTCTTATGTCAAGGTGTTTCAAGAGCAACTTTAAATTCTTGTAGGAGTAGAAGGTGTAATTTCAAGTTAAACTAATACCATTTTTATTATATGTGAGCAATTGCCTGTGTACAATTACTGTTATCTGGTCTGTTACAACAGGACCAATTCGCAACAGGATTTCATACATTATCAGATATAAAGCTCTTAAATGTGATCTAAAATAGCATGCACTGTGCTGAGGCCAGCTAGTTTAGTTAAGGACATTGGAGAAGTGGGAGGATGTCTTTCAGAGCTTCTAGAGTGCTTTGAGGTGTCACCCCTCCCTGTTTGTGCCCTCCTTTCTTCCAGCAATAATTGTATGGAAGGTATTTCTGAGGTTGCTTATTGGTCAAAAATCCTCTCGTTGTCAGCTGCACATCACAGGAGAAAGTCTGAATGGTGTAATCACTGTGTTTGGCCTGCGTGCAACACCAGGAGATAACTCATGCCCAAACATTCCTCTTAGCTGTGTATCGGTAGGTGATACCTTCCTGTGACACTGATGCCTAGAACTACCCTTCTATTCAATCTGTCTCTCTGCCATAGAATTTCCCATTAAAGCTGTCTCCTTCCTACTGTCTGTCCAAATGGAATTTGGGTTCTCCTGAGCAGTGCCCATGAACCAGTTCGGGTACTATACTGTTCTCTCAGTGTGGGAACTCGTAAGATGCATTTCAGCGCATACATTTGTATACACATTGTCAAATATGTGTATAAAAATATATAATGCACTGTCTTTGATTTCTTTAGTAATATTCTTGAGTTGTCTTACTCGGGACAGATGCTTAGCCATTGAATTTTTTTCAGTGATG
Organism: Grallaria varia; assembly: GCA_013396735.1. NCBI lineage: Eukaryota > Metazoa > Chordata > Aves > Passeriformes > Formicariidae > Grallaria > Grallaria varia. The sequence goes on from VWZG01010838.1 coordinate 399,184, forward strand.
GTTCAGCTACACTTGACTAGGGGCAGAAATTGGCAAAGGATTTCATTGTAAAAATAAGCTTTTATAGACCTTTTAGATACATTAGAAAATGTTCCATTCTAGTGGTTAGTCTTGATTTATTCAATCTAATGTGGTCATCTTTGCTGCAGGCCTACAATATGGTATATTTACTGTTCTTGTAGAGTTTAGTGTCTTCCTTACTGTTGCTCACCTTACTCTGAAATCCGTTTACTCTCTTATTTTTTTTATCTGTGGATGTTATACAAGGTATTTGAATTTAAAAGAAAATCTTTATTCTGATACTGTGGATTAGACTAAGACAGTAGGCAGTGTTTCTGAGCATAAAGTCTGTGCAAATAGCAAATAATTGTTTTATTATATACCCCCTAGTATTTGCATGTAACATACTGTTTATATTAATTCTTAAAGGCAGGATTCAGTTCTCAATAGAACTTGATTTTACATGCTAATCCTGTATTGGTTTCTGTCTATAATGACTCAATGTACAGTAAAGAGAAAAAAGTAAAACAAGATGGAATTAGCCACTTGATAAAATATGAACATCTTCTACTGGTTAATTTTTACAATGAGAACTTGAGGGAAGCAGTTGTGTTATAAGGTGAGTGGGGTTTATAGGTAGAAAGATTTACATTAAATATTTACATGGCATTAGGTGTTCACAGAAACCGTTGACTTTCACCAAATGCAGAAAGTGTGTTACACTGACTTGTGGGTTGTTGGGTGCCCTCATGGGAGGATTAGTGACAACACAGAGCTTTTGCCTGTTAGTTACTCGGGTCAGTTCTGCCCCATCATTAGGAGCAGTCATTAGTTTCACATTTTAGCCTTGAAATCGTTTGTGGAGAGTTGGGTCTTGGTGAACAGGATCCTGCATGCTTTTCTCTGTCAGTGTGTTTAATGATAAAAGCCAGAAATTGTATTTGCATTGGTGGTTTTTTTAAAAACTATTTTCTAATAACTGGAGTGGGTCCAAAAAATTTGCATAACTAGTGAGGCAGGTGATTTGTCTAATCTAGTGTGCAGTCTTCCTCATTAGCCAGTTTGTCTTCCCCTCATTGACAGATACATTAAACAAAGTGAGTGCCAAAACGAAGCCCTGAGGTGTGAGACTTGTTACTTCCTTCCATATCAAGGCCATGAGTACAGTGCACCCATTGAACTTGACAGTACAGTCAGTTTTCACCCAACCAGGAGTTCACACATGCTAACACTGGCATCCCACCTTGGATACAAAGATGTTGTGAGACCAGAATGCTGTTGCATTCCTTGCTAAAGTTATGATAGATTGTATCTACTGCCCTGTTCTTATGATCTTATCATTTCATCTTAGTAGACAAGTCAGGTTGATCAAGCACGATTTACCGTTGTTAAATTGGTTTGGGCTACTGTTAATCATCATTACCTCTGTGCCCAGAAGTGGCTTTCAGTAGGACTTGGTACATGATTTTCCCAGAAACTGAACTGAGGCAGTCTGGTCTGTAATTCCCAAAGCATTTTTCTTGCTGAGTGGTTGCAGCTTCTGTCTTTCTCCAGACATCAGGAAACTCCCTCAGACTTGGTAATCTCTAAGATATGTAAAACAGTCAGGTTTTTTGAACCTTGTATTCAAATCTGGTTTATAAATCAAACAACTTGAATCTTCAGACCATGAAGGCGTTCTTTGCAAAACCAGTATGCTGTAACTGTAGGTAGGTTTCAGGAAGTTCTCCATTGCCTTAATACTTAAAAACATAGCCATTCAGAACTATCCTTACATGAAGAAATGCCAGTGTATATCAGTTGTGTTTATTTCTAAGAAGTGGTTCTTGCTGAATGCAGAATGTGACATTACATTCAGTCACTCGGCTGCTTCTTTATCTTCCTTGAGTTGCCATGTGTGAGTCAGCTCTTCTGTTTCTCCCAAGCTGTCCCATCCCAGCTGCCCTCGTGGCTGAGCTGCCAGACCACACTGCCATCCTGCCTGCAAGAGGGGTAAAGGCTTTGCTCTCTGTAGAACAAAATCACATTTTGTCATATAATTTTTCATCTGGTTACCTGTAGGCTTTGCAAAACCTCTCAGTGGTTTCCTGTTTTCCCATGTCAGTGGTAATATGGCACAGTCCTTCACTCACAAGTGGTAACAATTTCAGTGGAAGTTTGGTCTTGCCAAATAAAATATTTAGTGCTCCGTGGTGTTACAGGAAGTGGTTACTTAGGGTGTTAATAATCAACAGGGTATTTCTGCAAAGCTGATCTTCAACAGCTGCTTATGGAGTTACTTATTCACTCATCAGAACCTTTGCACAAGAGGGTATTGCAGAAACATTTACTGCCTGAACTTGATTTCATACTGATTTCCGTTCTTTTCCATAAAGGAGAGAGGGAGAGCCACAACTGAATTAAATGACTATTGAAGTAAAAAGAATTCAGATTTTTATAAAGAAGCATGTCTTCTGAAGGTGTTTAGGAAGGGGTGGTTGGGGTAACAAAACTGAAACTGTGCTGAAGTTAACATTTCCTTGTTGAAAATGTGGTATTTTCCTCATTGGAATGCTGGCCTTTGAAATGGCTTTTGATGGCCAACCTTAAATGTCCATAGCATTTTCATTCTTTCCACCGATCTATGGGCTTATGGTCATTACTCCCCCTAGACATCAGTGACTAGGAGGGCCTTCTCTAGCCTTACTCCAGATATCAGGTGCTTTACTCCAATTACCAAGAATTGCCCATGAGAAATGTCTCATCATATAATTATGCAAAGCGCAGGGATTACTCGTCCCAGTTGTACTGAATTATTTCCAAGCAGCTTATCTTTATTCCATCTTTCCATTTGATTTGTGTCTTTAGCAAGTTACTAGTACAAATACATAGGGTATTGATTAATTAATCCAATTACTTCTTACTGGATGTTGTTGCCATTTCAGAGCCGATTTTCCAGGTACATCTTGCATAGTGAAGTGCATTAAGTGCCACTTCAGCCAGAAGGGAGGCACAAAATTTTAAACTGCTGGGAGATTTGTGTTTGCAGATCTTGTTGCCAAACGTGTCTGCTGTGAGAGAGGGAGTGGGAACACTGACAGCCAGCGTGCAACTCCTTGTGCAGATCGGCAGCAACAGAATGTGATGTTAATAGCTTCAGTGTTAAAATTTCTGCATTTGGTAGCATTTATAAAGCATAATCTGTTCTGAAATTCAGACATTTTATAGCTTGTGAAAACCTGAAGGCAGTTGGGGGGGGGGGGAAGATTCACAAATACATTCCAAACCTTAAGGAATCTTGTATCTGCTCTTTTGAAATATCACTAAGATATGCTTGATATTTATATTTAAATATAAGGAAGAGCATTAAGATGGGTCCTGCAGTATCAGTCATCTTTATCATAGGATGTTCAATTTTTTTAATAATTTCTAAAAAGATTCTTAGAAATGTTTTTATTTTTTAAAAGCTGCTAGCTTTTGTTCTCTCTTGGCGTTTTTGGAAACCAACTTCCTAAACCCCTTATTGCTTAAAGAGAAGAGTGAATGTTGCCTTGAATAAGTCTGGGAATGGTTAATGACTTTCATACTTCAGATAACTATTTAACATACCGACTGAAAATAGTTCAGACCAAACAAGGGGGACTTGTCTTTATCTGCTGTCTCACGAGTGCCGAGTAGGTTACTCCATTAGGGTAAGAGAGAGAGAGCCCTGAAGAGGTCCAGCACTCACACCTGAAACTAAAGAGTTCCTGTAAATTAAGTAGTGCTTTGTCTGGGGAAAGGTCTGTGTTGGTCCTTTGTCATCAGGTGAGGAGATCCCAACTCCTCAGCTTCTCCTTACTGTTATTTTTTCCATGTTGTGATTGCCAAATAGGTACCATGGTACACATCTCACTTTTCTCAGAAACTTAGGGCTTGGAAGAAGCAGCTTCCCTGACAGTGTCAGGGACAGGAGTTGGAGGACCAGTTGATGGGAAATGTGATTCAGTGATATCCAGTGCAGCTCTGCTCATTTCTGTCACCTGCTTTGGGAACCAGAAGTTCTCAATCTGTGAGCAACCTGTGCTGGCTTTCCATACAAAAGTTCTCTCTTAGCATTCTCTTTTGGTATTTGGTGCTTGAGTCGTGCCATGCTCTGGTATTTAATGTCTTGCCTGGCAGAACTGTAAAGGAGGTCATCAGACATGAAAAAATGTGTGAATGAGAGAAAACTTGAGCACTTGAGTACAGGGAATAAAGAGAATCTCAGAAAAGAACTTGGAGTACAAGACAGGAGGCAATTAATATTTTGAGATGCACACAAAAAAATCAAAGTGTACTTTATATAAAAGAAGAGTCTGAAAATGGTGAACAGAATGTGTTTCAGAAAAAAAATCACCCCCTAGAGGCTTTTCTGAGTATCCTTGATTTTTTTCATTAAAAGTATCTCTACACTTAACTGATGAGTCCAATGTAAAGACTGATTCAGAGGTGCACAGATGACGTTTTTTATCCTGAGGATGAAATAGGTCCTTTCTTGAGGTAATAAATGTAAATAGGCTGTTCATTACCAAGAGCATGCAACACCTGTTCATATTTCCTCCTCTTAAACCTTCCTGGGTTAGTGAGTCCAGATAGTGTAGAGGTTCTAGGAAAATGTGCTTCCTTAGAAGAAAACCTGTGTTTCAGGCAGTTCTCCAAATACCTGTTGGTGTTGGTATACTTTGTTTTACCTGGTTGACTCAGCAGTTAATGATTCTGAGGTCCTGGGACCTGTCCTGTGATGGCTTTTGTTAGCTAAGCACTATGAAAAGAAGTAGATGTGAACAACAGAAGGCCTTTGGTGGATTTAAACTGTGGGTAATGGAGAATTGCTCCTTATTATAGCCCTGTCACAAAGAGAGGGATAGGACCAGAAGAATCTTGCCTTGGTAAAAGGAGTATTCCCAAGTATCTGGATTTTTTTCTGCTGCGCCATTCTGGTAACAGGAAGTCCTCAACATATGAAGTGGGGTTTGGAAGTATTTTTATTTTCTTTTCCTTTGGTTTCCCATTCCTTGCACTCCTGCACCCTACACATAAGTACTTGACTGAGGTGTGTGGACTTGAGCATGAAAGGAGAAGAATCCAAATGTCTTGAAGGAAAAGAAATATTTATGAAGAAAACATCTCAGGTTTTGTTTTTGTGACAATTTTCAGGGGCATGGATGGTCAAGTTACGTTTATACTCTTCAGGCTGGGGTGGTCAGTGCTTTGAGGAAGAACATTTCTGTGTTTCACTGCCCCTTGCTGTACAAAGCTATACAGGGACAGGATGTTTTTTGAAAAGAATGGCAGTGCCATGTCATGGCAGGCATCTAACTGCATCTTTTAGGCAGTACTATGTGGGGGGACCCTCAGGGTACATACTTCTTTTGGAGTAAAAGCGCTGTTATCTTTGAAGGTCCTATCTTCCGCCTGGATTTTTTTGTCCCACTGGGTTGTGACCAGGATTCTGCTTGGGGAGAATCTTGACAAAATCTTATTAAATCTTTACAAATGATCTCATTAAGCCTTTTACATTTCAGATTTGTTCCTTAGAGTTTTCTGCTACTGTTGCCTTTCAGGCTTATTCCTTTCTATGAGGGTTTTTTACTGACTTTTCTGGAGATCAAGCAATTTCCAGTAATTTTTTTGGTTATTCTGTCGTCCTATTTGAGGAGTCCAGTAATTCCTTCTGTTATTTTGTATGCAGGATCAAGCAGTCATTTCTAACTTACTGTGGCTTTCAGCACCTTCCAGCTTTTCATGGCTGGCTCATTTTATAGCACTGCAGAAGACCTGTTTAGCCAGGTACACTGCTGTCAGTTTAAGATGGGACCTGTAAGCAATTGAGCTCAGTATGGAAGGCGGAGAAAAGGTTTTTACTTGGGCAGAATCATATAGAAGAAGCTCTGTGGCTGAGGCAGGGTGGAGTCAAGCTGTCCGGAGTGACATTTCTAGGCTTCATTATTTCTGCCATTTCCTAACTCAATAATTCCAATAAATGAGGCAGGATTGTATGATTAAGAGGGAAGGGGGCCATGTCTGCAATAAATACTCTCTCATTTGTGGGAGAAGGTTTGTAGATGTAACCTGTGCACTGAGAAATTGGAAAGGATAGCAACTCAGTCATCAAATTTTTCATCTTCCCCAAATGAACTTGGCAGGCTGCTTTTGGGCCGCTTTCTTGGTAAACTGTGCTTGAGAGGCAACATTTTGATTTGTGACGCAGGCCAAGAAAGTTTGCTAGTGAGAGTGGTTGGTGCCTGGAGGAAGAAAACGGAAGGGGAAGCGTGTCAGGTGGCCTTTTTTTGGGATATCCTTTGCTGATGGTCATACTGATAACAGCTTCTGGGTGGATGTTTTTTGACTTCTGGGAAGGTGGGACAGGAGCAAGAATCCCACCATGTGGCATAACCCTTGATGCTGGCATAATGGGCTTTAGTACAGCTCTTTTAGGTTGCGTTAATGATCAAGGGAGGGACACTAAAGGTTCTTAGTGAACTCCCAGCAAAAATTTTCTGTGAAGATTGGGGAGACAAGTAAATGAACTTAATGCTGCAATGAACTATTGAGGTGCTGTGAATTTTTAAAGAATATTTTTATGCATTGTGTATAAATATAACAGAGCATGTGCTGATGTGTATTTGAATCTTCTTGCATGTAAACAGATGTATCTTTTATTGGTATAATGCATCGAATCTGACCCTGCATTCTGTCTGGGAAGGCAAACAATTTTATCAAAATTACCAAAACATTCAATCAGGCAAAAAAGTAGCCAAGTGAGCAGAAATTCTGTTCATGCCTGTGATGGAAGAGCTACAGAGGAAGGAGGAAGAAGGGTTGAGAAATAACACTTTTTAATGTATAGTATGCAAATAAAGACATAATAACCACTATGAATTAATTACATGTATATTTTTTGGTATATAGTTGGTTATTTTGATCTAAACACGTGTACTTTGATGGATTTGGCTTAAATGGTCTTAGTCCTTAGACTCTAGAATTTTGTGTGAGGTGTTTGGATTTCTACATGATATGTCAAGACTGTAGCTCCTTGTTATGTACAAGTGTGCACGTGTGAATATTTAGATATCAGTGAGTCCATTACAGTGGGGTTTTCTTTTACCTTGATCTTGTGTCCGAAGTGTTATGTTTTGTGCCATCCCAGTGTTTGTGAGAAGTACTTAATTGTCATGATTTCTCAATGCTGTTGTAGGAGCATCAAGACACTAAGGTGTAGTACAGCTAGAATTACTAGTCAGTTTTTAATTTAATAGAAGAGCTTTATTGCCTTTTATAGCCTAATTAATGGATAAATGTGAATAGTGAAGGTGTTTTACTTGAGAGTTGTTGCATCAGGGTGTTGTATATTTGCTCTCCTGCAAAATAACAGAAAAATAAACCACTTTTTAGTGGGTATACTCTTTACCTTTTCAAGTTTGGTTGAAAGCATGAATACAGAAGCGTTCAAGGACTTTTTTTGAAACAGAGAAGAATAATAAAGCTATAGGGACTTGCTTTGATGCTGTGAAAATGTCTGTTGGAGAGCCACTGGTCTTACTTTCAGATGCTTAAAACACAGTGGATGGCTTTGCTCAAAAAATAATAAAATACCTCCACATCTGTAGTTATGGGAAATAATTTTTTGGAACTTACAGATGACACAGACACTTGTCCAGGGTCATTGCTGGTTTTGGCTGAGCCTCTGGAAGACAGGACAGCTGCAGCTGTTCCCACTTTATGACCAAGAGGTGGATGTGCAGGTCATTTCTGTTCCTGTCCTTGAATTTCAGGTCTGCATTGCTGTCTGTCTGCAGTGCTGTGGGTTTTTAACTGAAATTCATGTCGTAGGTTACAGATAAAATGGTGGAGTGGGAACAGTTTTCCTACAGAGCTGTTTTTGGAGGCAGTTTTATGGACAGGAATTAAGTTGTTACTCAACAGAAAAATATAGATTCTTCAAGCTGCTGGGACACAGATGTCTTATATAACCAGCACCACCTTGCTTTCCTGTTGGCTCATGATTGGGTGTTAGGGAGAGGCCTTTAGCTTCCATTTAAAATTAAATTTGAAATTGAAGAAATCTGCAAATCCCTTGTTAACTATAGGCTGTTAAAATCCTTCAGACTAGACTGCATGTTCTTAACATGTGTTGTGCCCAAGTTCAGAGGAAAGCCATGCCGTGGGCTGGAGCAGGCATCCATCCCTGGGAAATGGGCACAGCAGCAAATTCTCCTTCAAACCAAGTTTGATAGACATAGACTCTCCCTCTTCGTCTGAAGATAGAGTCTGTTGCAGTGAAGTGCACTATGGTTCATTTTATCGCTAGGTTATTGTGCTTACTGAACCATTGTACTGTAAAATTAAATGCATTTTTAAAGTATCTAGATGCTTCACATATTTTTCTGCTTTTCTGGACTTCTGAAGAAAAAGCATTTTCAAGAAAGCATTGCTGCCTGGCAGTTGAGACCAGTGTGTTTGTCTTGCACTGTGATGCAGGTTGCAGCTAACTTTTAATTGCCAGGGTTATAAATGAGAAAGCATCACGCACAAAGACTTAGATAAGCATTGCACTTACTAAAAGTACCTAAAGTTACATGGCTGCTTACATAGATGCAATAGAGTATGTGTAGCATAGTGCGTAATAAAGAAATGTGGCTGAGTAGGCACAGGAGCTGGCAGAGGTGTTGCTCCAGGGGAGCAGGGCAGAGCAAAGCCTCATGGCAGTGCAGAAGGGAAAGATGCAGGGCTGACTGTTCCTTGGTGCTGATACCAAGTGTGTGATGGTTCTGGATAATCTATGTAAATTCACAGGGAAATGACACGTTTCTATGAATGTTCTCAAATAGATACTGTGCCGGCACTTGGGCTTGTAAATTTGTTTTAGCAAGGCCCTTGTTCTCATCTGTGACACATAAAATGCAGCCTTGAGCCCTAGAGCCTCAGCATGTATGCTGCCTCCTCATGCAAAATTTAGCACAGGCTTTGCTTGAAAGTACTCCCTGGAACATAATTTGAACAGCTTATTTTTTGGTTTGGAGCCTAACTATCTGCAGCCATCTGCTAGCAGGTGTTTGGGTTTGTCATTGATTTTGTTTTGTTACCTTTATCCCCTTAACTTTGCTTTCTTTCTGTGCAGTGTTAGATGAGTACTCACATCCCATTTAGTTTATGCAGTGGCTGGAAAATCTGCTGATCAGGACCATGTCTCACATGGTATTTTTAGTTTGAGTTACTTTGCCCTGGTATCTTCCCTTAGCTAGATAGGGCAGTCCTCTTGTTACAGGTGTGCCCACTTGCTGAGCCTTTTTTTTTTTTCCTAGAGAAGATTTAAAAGAATGTGTGAATGGTTGCCTTCATTATAATCCTAATTGTTTTATTAGAGGTTGATTCTTAATGCTTTTCTTAGTAGCCGTGTTGAAAAATTAAATTTGGGCCAGAACTTCTGGTCTTATACCAAAAAGTATTTTTCAGAGGATAGGATTTCATTGACTGAAATAAAGTTATTAAATAGTAAAATGTGGGATTATGACCTCTGACAAAACTGTTGTTGAATGATGTGTGGTACACCAGGATGGGGCAATCTGAAGAAATCTGCTACAAACATAATGGAGAACTGGGTATTAAGAGGGGAATTACTGACATTGGGGGCAGAGGGGAAGAAAGAGATTTGTAAAATGAAATTAAAGTGTGACTTTTTATGCTGACACAGTCTGTGTTGCAGGGATGTGCAGTTAATAGTGGAAGGTTTGAGCTGGCAAGAAGCGACTTGCTTTGCAGCAGGTTCTTGGCCTTCAGCTCAGTGAGGGTAGGCATAGGGTGGTGGTTTTTAATCTGGTAACATGACCTCTACTCAGAATTCTCCTTCAGGGCTGTTTTCTCCAGATGGCCAGAAACTCACAAGCCAGCAGGGTCTGGTTTTGTCCAGCGTTTCTGTGCAAGAGTGCGTAAGCAGCTACTGGAACACAAGTAGCTGTTTTATTGGCGTGTTGGATCACTTGAGGGAGTTTAGTGATTTATGAGCTCACCAGCAGACAAATTGTGGTGTCATGGTTTATTGTTAGCGTACTTCTGCAGAGCACAGATTTCCAGCTATAATCAAAATACAGCTGAAAAAGACAGGGAAGTGCTGGAAAATAGTGATAAATATAAGGCAGAGGTAGTGCTTGCTGCTGGTGGTAATGATGCCAACCCTTTGTGGTGTAGATTTGGTACAAATTTGATGAGCCCTTGTGTAAGTGGTGTAGTCAGGCCTTAGCTATGGCTCACTGGGTAGGTGTGGGGAGAGCAGGGACAAGGTGCTGGTAAGGGCAAGGGCTTGGGGACAGGGAGGCTTTTAAGGCAGTGCTGCTGCCTGAAGCAATGCTCATCCAACTTGAGGTTTGAGGGCAGAGTGTTGAGGACAGCCCAGTGTGATACAAGTCAGTATGTTGCTGTGCTGGAAGAAAAAGTAAAACTGGAGTTGAATTTTGCACACCCAGCGCCTGATAGTAGCAATTACAGCCAGCAATGAGCGGGAATGCTCAATTGGTCGAAAAAATGTACTAATGTGCAGTGCTCTCAGTTGTGGTGTGTACTGCCAAAGAGAAGCAGTATTACAATTTTTCCTTATTTTTCGAGCCATGCATGTTTCTCCATCTCTCTGTAGGCTCAGGATTGCTCTCCCTTCATGTGTGCTTGTCTCCCCTGTGTATTGTGTGGGTTACTCATTCAAAAAAGGAAAGAATCCCTGGAGTCTTATGACTGAGCAGCATTGAAAGTTAAACACGTACTGGAGTGATAAAGGTGGAAGCTTGCCTGCCAGACAAGGGTGTTAGAAGTGCTCCTTTCTGATGGATTTGTGTTTCTGTTAGACTAGTCCAGGCAAAATAAATGTTGCAGTTGTCAAGAGAATTCAGCTTAGTTCATCAAACTGCTACTGGAACAGTAATTTATTTAAAAGAACAACAACAAAAATAGAACAAAAGTTCAAAGCATTATATTTAAAATTCAGTAGTAATTATCATGAAAGGAATGAAAAAAGTTTCTAGAACATGAGCTCTGTGTACGTCTAAATAATGGACAGAGTTAAAATTTATTGGTAATAAAAAATAGAACTGAAGGCAATAGAAAGCACATGTAAATTTGCAAGTGATTGCTGTTGCCCAGATTTTCACAACCGTAATTTATCATAATTCTATATAATGAGAGAGTAGTACCTTGAACAACTCTCCTTCTCCCCATGGATATTAGTCATCTTTATTTTATTAATTGCATACTCATGTATACTTTTGATGACACTACAGTGTCTGCCCTGGCTGCAGATCCCAAAACTTCGGATGTACAAGCCTTCCATCTTTCATTTGGTGGCTGTAACTCAGTGATATATCTTATTTTGTTACTTTTCACAGAATCCCAGAAGAGGTAAGTTTGGCACAGGATTTCATCCAGATGGTTCTTGAATATCTGCAGAGAGGGAGATTCCACATCCTTTCTGGGTGATCTGTTCCGGAGTGTGGTCACACGCCCAGTAAAGAATTTCTTCCTCATGTTCAAGTGGAGCTTCCTGTGCATCAGTTTCTGCCCGTTGGCTCTTGTCCTATTGCTGGGCACCACCGAGCAGGGCCTGGTCCATCCTCTGACCCCTCCCTGCAGATGCTGACAGACATTGATGGGGTCCCCTCTCAGTTGCCTCTTCTCAAGGCTGAACATGCCCAGCTCCCTCAGCCTTTCCTTGTATGTGAGGTGCTCCAGTCCCCTCATGGTCTTTGTGGCTTCTGCTGGACCTACTCCAGAAGCTCCAAGTCTCTCTTGTCCTGAGGAGCCCAGAACTGGACACAACACTCCAGATGTGTCTCATTAGGGCTGAGTAGAGGGGCAGGATCACCTCCCTGACCTGTTGGCAATGCTCTTCCTAATGCACCCCAGGATCCCATTGGCCTTCTTGGCCCCCAGGACACACTGCTGACTCATGGACAGCCTGTTGTCCACCAGGACCCCCAGGTCCTTCTCTGCAGAGCTCGTTTCCAGCAGGTCAGCCCCCAGCCTGCACTGGTGCTTGGGGTTGTTCCTCCCCAGGTGCAGAACCTTTTACTTGCCTTCACTGAACTTCAGACTGTTCTTCTGAGACCCTGTCCAGTGTGTTGAGGTCCTTCTGAAGGGCTGGCAGAGCGCTCCGGGATATACCATTAATTGCCTTCTGACTTCACATTTGCAATATTCTGGCGATATTACAGGATGTTAAGGGGAATGGAATAACTTTGTGCAGAGGTTATCAGGTGTGTTTGTATTTGGACTCGTGCCCACGTGTGTCAGAGATCAGATGACACAAGCTCACACTCAACCATTGAGTTTGCTGGAGTAAAACCCACTCTAGGATTTTGTTGTTGTTGTTGTTTTATAGAAATGTTTGCCCCAAAGACTGCTTTAAACATTTTGTGTTCTTAAACAGCCGAAAGGTATAACTGCAATTCTGTATGAAGTCATCATGTAGTAGGAGGGTGATGCCAACATGCTCTTGAGTCTTTAGCAAAGCACCCCTGTGCTTGTCCAGTGCTCAGGTACTTTACTGAAGCATTAACAACTGCCAGTTACTTATGGACTGAGTTGCCTCAGGTATATGGTGGGCTGGTCCCCTACAGAGCTGCAGAGTTATTCAAATGTCACTGCAGGATTTGTGTGTGATACCGCTGGGAGCAGGTCTCTGCAGAGAAGGTACAAATTTTATATTTTGGGTTACCAGAAAGTGTTCTAACTCATTCTTTTTGCAAGTGTATTTTGGACACCTCTAGAAAGCATTTCTGTTCATAATTAGGGAAGGGTAAAAATAAAAAAATCCTTTTTTTCCTAGGTAATTAACTGACTACTTAAGTAGACTACTTACTGGTTCCTGGAAACTGACTGCCTTTAAAGACTTCAGATCAAAAGCACTGAAATACAGCAAGAAATTTCATATGAAATACATGTATTTGTGATTAGCACGGTATATATTTAAATTCTGCTTTCTCCCAGTGCATTAGGTCTTGGTTAGTTTTAAAACTGACTTTTTAATTGTAAACCTCAAGGGCCACTTCATCAGCTCCCAGAGAGGACTCTCTGCTGACCAGTAAACTTGTAGTCATCTCATTTTGATTAATTAACCTTTTACTACATCCTTGCAGCCATTGGACCACCTTGATTCTTTCATTTAACACGGGCTGTAGTTTTCTGGAGGTTACAGACTACAGGTCTTCAGGGAGCTTGTGATTTATGCCAGCTGAGTCATGTGCTTTCACAATCCAGTGTCTGTTCAGTGTATAGACTTCTCAAAAGTACTCTGTAATTTTTTCCTTACAACATGTCTTTGGGCAGTTTGGGGGTTATTTAATTTTAATACTAGAATTGTACAGAATTACAGTGATTTTAGTATAATAAATCATGTTACTTACCAGCTGTGTTTCTTCTTATTTGTCAGTACTGAAGCTGTGAGCATTGTTTATTTCATGAGTATGTACATTTTTGTTCTGCTTTTGAATTCAGAACAATCTCTGGTCAGTTACGGCCTTGGTGAAGGGCCTTTTTTCCCAGCTTCAGTCTGACTCTGGTGATCGTGATTCATCTTGTTCCCTGGCTGATGAGCTCTACTTGCTTATCACCCTTCTGGGCTAACCCGAATTCATCTGGCTGATGAAATGAGGTTGCAATGAAGAGGCTGCATCAACAAAAGAACTGAGCTGAATGTGTTGCTGTTAGTGCTGTGATTCAGAAGAAATTACTCTCAAATTGTTTGAAGGGATTTGTTGGTGTCAGATTTGTTTCGTGTGGAAAAACTTAGTATTTCAGAATCCTTCACACCCTCTCCCTACTGCTATTAAGATGCAAAATGTAGTTGTCACTCCCTGTCCCCTTAGTCCCCTTGCTGGAGCTGAATCCACCAACTCCTGACTTCATTTTGCACCACAGAGGTCTGCAGTGGATCCTGCAAGTTTCACCCTGGGTATATGGAAGTTAGAATATTACACTGAGATTTTCATAACATAATACCTCTGAGATCAAAGACAGGAGCTGTTTTCCAGTGGCAGGTCAGAAGAAGATCATGATGGAAGCAGCATTTCTCTACAAACAGACCCTGCCACTCATTCACAAAAGCTGCTCTATGCCTAGCTAGAGGTTTAACAGGATGAGGTATTGGAAATGAAATTAATATTTTTTGTATTTTTTTTTCCTTCAGTGGGTGAGTTTGTGAGTGATGCGCTTCTGGTGCCAGACAAGTGCAAGTTCCTTCACCAGGAAAGGATGGATGTGTGTGAAACTCACCTGCACTGGCATACTGTTGCTAAGGAGGTATAGTCATATCTTAAAACTTCCTGCCTTTCTTCTTTAAAGCTGTGTCACTCTTCTGAAGATGACTGTAAATGTGGCATTGACATGGAAAACAAAGAGCAGTATTCCGAATGTTTGAGTGAATGGCATTTTGTTCTGCTTTAAGGGTGGAAATGGGAATCTGAGCACGTCTGAGTCCATGGCTGGATACCCACCACTGACCTTTGAACAGTGACCCTGCTTCATAGCACTGGGTTTTTCCCTCGTACCCACTCGCACACCCACCATGTTTTCTGCCTCCTCTGGCTTACTGTTAGTGCTGCTGTGGAACTAAATGCCTAGACTTTGCCTTTAATTGTCATCCTGGGTGGATATGATCCATTATTGGTATGCCAGGTGCCCACAGAGATCAAACAGGCACCTGATAAGATCTAGGACTAGCCAAACACATTTTGTAGTCAAGTGCAAAGTTTTTACAATTTACCAGTGCTTTACTGAAAACAGAAGTAAACTTAATGTTACAATTGCTAATGCATTTTGGACCTTTTTCCTTATGTAGTGAGGTTTTAGCAATAGAAGCTGAGATGAGCTTCCAAGAAGATTTCTGGCTGCTATTTTGTTTGGAACCTCCTAGTTTGTATGTTATCCCACCTCCTGGAGATGAAATTGGAAATGTGTTCAGCAACTTCTCAGATTTTCAGTCTTTGCTTGAATCATACTTAAATGAAGCATTTAAGGCACCAACCTTCACACAGGGAAATTCTAGTTCATTTTAACTACTGGCAAACTTGGAATGGCAGTAGCCTAGAAGAACACAGTGCACCACTGACCTATTTTCCTTTTTTCACCTGTCTTACATCACTTTATCTTTCTGTCCTGCATCACTATATCTTTAAGGTATAATTATTCACTACTGTTTTTTAAACAGTAAGAGAAAATGTTCTGGCAGAGGTGTCAGACCAGATACAGAATGCTTCCAGTATAACAGGTATTGCAAATATTAATCTATCCTGCAGTGAACTCCTCAATAGCATTAATGCGTCAGGATTGGGATTAATACATCAAATTACTGTTCTGTCTTCAAGTTTGCTGTTTATGAGGCAGAGCCTGTGAGGATTTTAGACAAGAGGATATGGAACTGCCATGTATATGAGAGGAGACAAGTCTTTCTGTACTGGGAAGAACTGAACGAAGAGTTTGTTGCTTGCAGTGGTTGTGTGGACACTGCCAGGGAACTGCCTGCAGTTGGGCAGTGAATGCACGCATGACCTTTTTAAATTGTGTTTCAAAATTCAGAGATTGTGCAGTTCACCAGCGTTGACTTCCTAGGGCAGCAAACAGCTCCTTCACATTTTCTCAAGGTCTGTGACAATATTGTTGCCATTTCTTTTTTCTCTTTTCTGCAGTCCTGTAGTGAGAAGAGCATGAATCTGCACGACTATGGCATGCTGCTGCCCTGTGGGATCGACAAGTTCCGTGGTGTGGAGTTTGTCTGCTGCCCCTTAGCAGAGGAAAGCGACAATCTTGATTCAGCTGATGCTGAAGATGATGATTCAGATGTCTGGTGGGGAGGTGCAGATGCAGACTATGCAGATGGAAGGTAAAATTGACTTTTTACCCTTCAACTTGTTATAAGCATCATATTAAAGGTGCCAAAAATCTGTCTAAAAGACTTCAGTGTGGACGAGTCACTTCTTCGTATACATGAACTTGCATCTGCGGTGATTGAAAGCATCAGTGTTCTGTTCTACTCAGTTATTTTATCTTTCTGCAGAAAAGCTTATTGTTTAAATAGTTACTGTGCTTTTTGATGCCTCTGTAATTTCTTCTTTGAGAAGTATTGCCATGTTTATAACAAAAATGCTTAAATACATACTTTTTGACAACTAGGTGATAAATAGTGTACTCTTAAGATGCTTCATGTGCAGTCTGGGGTCTTGCACCTGGTAATGAGCCAATATAACCAGTGGAAGTTTTGAAATACCTTCATTTGCAATAGGCATTATTACTATAAGAATGCTTTTCTGCTGACAAGTAGTTTCTAAATGTGATATAAAAGAAAATATGTTTTAATACCTAGTCTTTGACAGATTCATTAACATGCTGCTGTTAAGGTGGAGTATGGAGGTTTCCTTGGCAAGACAGTGGTGGATAGGAAGATGCCAAACTTATCTTTACCCTTCACATCTCCTGTGCACTTAAATCTCCAAAATTGCTTTCTTCTTAAAACTGATATCTGTGTTCAAATTCTTTTTGTGCTCCCCAGGTTTTCATCACTTCAGACCGTGCTAATGCAATGTTTCTATTTCTTAGGTGTTGATATTGCATCTTGTACAAATAATGCACAAAGTCTAAAACTTGGGGTTGATTGCAAGTGGTTTCAAGGAGAACCATGAAAATAAATGGGGACCAAATTCTGTGAATGATGCAGAAAGCTAAGAGTTCTGAATTGTGTTATGTTTGGACTTTTTAATAATCCAGATGGAAATAATTTGAGGAACAGTGCAGAGATGGACAGAGATGGAATTGCAGTAATTTGGTGTGATGAGATGCCATTAAGACCTAGAATAATTAGAAACCGTGTCATGGTGGGCATCTAAATCTTTCATGGCAAAACATTTGTAAGCATTGCATGGAAGAGTCCTTTGTGAATAAATGAATAAATTTAAAATAAATATTTCCCCATGGTAATTTCCAGTTTTATGACTCCTGTCACAAACACGAGTGAATGGTCAGGACTGTTTGATGCAAGAAGCATCAAGCAACTTTGCATATTCCATCTTGGTACCTTTGGGCTTTCTTCTGATTTATACCTCTAACCTCTGTCAGTGTCACTGTTTAAAATCCTTTCAGCAGTATTTGTAAAGCAGCCTTTGGACTGTTGCTGTGTAATTTCTGTATATTTCATTTAGATTTTGATTGGATGTTTAGATGTTCTCTTAGAATACAGAATGAGTGCAGACCTTGTTCTAATTGGGACATAAATTTTTTTCATCATATATGCACACACAGAAGATAGATACATAGACCTATCTTATATACCTATTTCCTATGTTACATAGATAACTTATATTTATTATCTATACACCTATGTATAAAGTGCATAAAAATCTTTTCTTTCATGTATGTGATCAAAAATTCAATAATTGCTTTAAATAAGAGAGCTAACGTGGGTATATTTAGAGTACGTCTGTTTGCAAGACAGATATCCCATTTATTCGTCCTTTTTTTGTGTTTGTCACTGAATATTTAATTTAGTATTCTAGTCCATTTTGTTCCTCATAAAATAATTTAATATCTGAAGAGATGAGTTCAAGAATAACTTCATAAATTTTATATCCTCTAGGAATGGGAACTGTAATTGCATTTCAATCCATTTCTGAAGTCCCAAGCAAATAGTGATTTATTCTTTTCCCCCTCCCACAGAAGTGCTTGCAAGAGGAAAATGAAGGATCCTTTTATGGGGCACTTGTACTTCATCTGTAGATAGAGAGACAAGCAACTGGTAGTTCTTTTAGACTGAGTCACTCATATTTCTTGCTGCCTCTTCAGCTTCCCAACTACATCTGAATTGTGTGCATTGGAGCCAGAAATACTCCTGAAATTTAGTCATTAAAAAAGAAAAATTTCTTATGCAGCAGTGGGTGGTAATTTACATTTTGTATCCATTGAAGTACTTTCCTCACTCAGGATTTGTGATAGCTTTTACTTGGGTCAGATCAGCTGAGCACAGTTGTTGTCTTCCAGTTGACGGCCTTTAACACACAGGGTGTGCTCCAAATCATGGGACAGGGACTGTGCCTTCCAAGGGTGACTTATTCTGGGTGATTCTTGTGTTTGCTCTGCCTGGTGTTCTGGTGGTCACTGAAAAACATTTTTGTTCATGCAAAGGTATGAAAATCAGAAGCTGGTTCTTTAGTAGGATTTTCTGCTATTGCTGTGCCAGAAGTTTGAGGCAGAAATTCCAAAGCATTTGTGTTGCAGCAGTTACTGGGTTGGCTTATTTAACTCCTTTCTTCCCATAAGTCATGATTTCTGGCTAAAATTAGTTGCCAATACCACATGAATACTAAGCTGTGAGACACCCAAGTCAAAGCGAAGGTGATGTGTATGAGGTAGATGTGACAAGCTGGAAAGCAGATTATTATATCTTCATTTCTCAAAACTCTGTGACAAAGCAGAATCCAACAAATGGAGTTGGTATATTTTGAAGTAACTCTATATATCAAGCTGTTCAGATATAAATTTTAAAATATTTGCATTTATTCTTCTGAATATTCGGTGGAAAGCACATTGCAGCCATTCATTTTGTAAATGCTCTTTTTCAGACTGTGCTGTGTTTTCAACCCCAGCAGTTTTCTTTTCTGGTTTGTTGAGGGTGTTTTCTTCTGTCTAGGGGGAAGCAAAGCAGTGCAGTTGTGGATGGATGTTCTTCCTCCCCAGCATTTGTCCACCACCCGCCTCTGAATGTAAAAGGATGTGGCTTGCTCTTGGTGTGGCTTGTTGGCAGTACTTGGAGGCTGGTGGGAGGATGTGTTTTGGTGATGGGTGACATATAAATATATACCCCTGTTTTGTTCATGAAGCCAAGAGGCAGGATCCACATGTGCTTTGGAATTTGTGTAATGTCATGCTCATCCTGAAATAGTCTGTAACTTTAGGACGTCATGAGCATTTGTCAGCAGTGGCATTCCTTGTTGTTATCCACACCTTTAATTAACATTTACCTTGAAGTCTGCCTCAGGGACAGCCAGATGCAGGTGCTAGCTTTCGGTATAGCTGCAGAGCTCTCCCTGCATAGCTACAGCTCAGTCAAGTGACCTGCAAGCTCTGGCTGCCCTTGAGACTCAGCGCAGCCTGGTGGCCCTTCTGCTTGTACCTGGGCGCCTGCTGGAAGCTTTGCTGTTCTTGATGTCCAAGGTTGAACATCTGCAGGAGTGATGGCCAAGCTTGAAACTTTCAGGTTTTCTCTGTCTACATTTGCCTTGTATTTGCCTCTCCTCATCTTCCTGTCGGTGAATGTGGGACCTCCCAGGCTTTCCTTCCCAGTGGGAAAACAGACTGCTGTCATTTTCCTTCTTTCACAGCAGGGAAGCTGAGGCAGTGTGAGTCTCACTGTTGAGGGCTGTACAGAGAGCTTTTCCTTACATCCCATAGCTGAGGAGCAAAAGGTAGTGCCTTCATTTCAGCCAAGTCTCATTTTCCTAGACCATTTCAATGTATTTTCAAGGTCCAAAGTAGGAGATTTAATTTCTCATTCTTTTCTGCTTAGTAGGTTAGGCCAAATTAATTTGTTTGTTCAGTGTGCAAGAAGTATAAAAAGCTGATGTAATGATGGAGTAGTGTTGTAAATGTTGTATTTGTAGGGAGTAGTGCATTTTATAATGATTTGGTTTACAGTTTCTCATAAACTTCTGTCAAGTGAAGTTTTATTGTTTATTCATACTTTCCATTAGCACAGTTAATACAGTAGTTTTTTTACTACAAGTAATCCAAAAGGATGCAGTCCACTTTGTGCTGATAATTAGGCATCTGTGAACAAAACTATAACAAAATTTTGCTATATAGCTTAATAATCATGTTGTTCCATGATTTTGCAACCCTGTACCAGACTGAGCTTAAGGATGAGTGTTTGTCTCTCAGATGCTGCAAAAAAAATAGTTAAAGTGATGTATCTTTTTGACTGTGTGAAGAACTTCGGGGGATTTTTGTCAGTGGTATCTGAAAAAAATTACTTTTTTCTTAATTGCCTGTAATCCAAGAAATCCTGAAAGGAATTTGAAACTGGTCAGTCTTTCTAGTGCTGAAAGCCATATTGTCTGTGTGCCTGTTACACTGAACTGCTTCCAGGTGAGACCCTGTGCTTCCACGGGGAAGAGAAGTCACAGGGGCCAACAGAATTGCTTTGCCAAGTAAATTGTTAGAAAATCCTCACTTGACATGGAGAAAGTGCATGTTTAATTTTTTTGGCTTTCTAGCTCTTTTTACATCCTTATGTATGACTTAAATGTTACAAAGTTTTAGCCAGTGTCTTCCCTTTGAAAATGTCTATGAGTTAACCAAATCAGTTACAATCTGAATTCCCCAGAGTGCTATCATTAAATCCAGCAGTCACAAGGTGTGTTTAAATTGGCTACAGTCATCCAGTGCCCTGACCTGTTATAACAACCTGAGGACTCCTCGTGCTATGTCACACTGCTGCATTGACAGAAGGTAGGCAGACAGGTAGTTGGGATATCTGCCTGTGGTACAAGTATATGATAAATGCCTGAAAGTCTAAAGAGTGACGCATAAGCAAGTAAATTTAATTGTATACAAGAGTTCATGAAAGAATTTTAACAGTTAAATTTATTGAGGTTTAGTAATTTCTGTACTTGGGAAATAGTCTTTTCTCTTGCAGGTGTTATGTTGACTAGCTCCTTCCTAATTCCCTTTCTTTGGGTCTCTGCTGTCAGGGAGATGTAATGCAAGCCAGAGCCTGGAAGATATTGATGCTTTAATTGTGAATGCAAATGAAAACAAGTAAATGCTACAAGTTACATGGTGTTCTATATGCTATACAGATTTCATTGACAAGGACTGTTCAAAAAAATAAAATCCTCTTGCCCTGTTTCTCCCCATTACGTCTCCCTGTGTTCTTCACACCCTTCTTTCTCCCCTTCTCATCTCTCAATCCACCCTCAGAAAATGTACTTGGAAATACAGCACGAAAGGAGAGCCTTTGGGGGGGATTGTTTGCCCCAGGTATATTTCTGGCCATTGCGTAGTAGCTGACGAGGGAGATGAGGGAGAAGTAACCAAAATGCTCTAATCTACCTTGTCTGTTGCTTTGGTGAATACTTTTTTCTTTTTGGCATTTGCTGCAAGAAGCAAATATGGCTTGAATATGAAGAAGAAAAAGGAAAACTGGGAGGATTGAAGTGTTGGTGTCATGGGTATGGAGGGTTGCAGAAGAAGAAATCATGGGGGAGAGCCAGGTCTTTCAGAGACTCTTACTACTTAAATCATTTGATTTCTGCATGTTTCCTCATGCTTGTATCTAGTTCGCAGTGACATTGTGTTTCTTGACCGTCCTTTCCTCTTCTTCCTCCTTCATGTACATTCTTCTTAATGTTGTCTTGCAACACTCCGTAAATATGAGCCTTAATTGGAAGTCCAGCTCTGAGCCGAAAAGAAAAATAACAGTAGAGTCACAGAATCATCGATGCTGTCAGAGACAAGGTCATCCAGCTCAATCATTACCCCAACACCACCATAATCAGCCCTAAGCCATATCCTCAAGTGCCGTGTCCCAATGTCTCTTGAACACTTACAGAGGCAGTGACTCTGCCACCTCCCTGGGAAACTTACTCCAATGCCTGACCACTCTTTCAGTGAAAATTCTTTTCTGATATATAATCTGAACCTTCCCTGGTGCAACTTGAAGCCATTTCCTCTCATCCTTTCACATGGCAGAAGAGGCACACGTGCACCTCACTACAACCTCCTTTCAGTGAGCTGTAGAGAGTGACAAGGTCCCTCCTTGAGCCTCCTTTTCTCCAGGCTGAACAAGCCCAGTGCCTTCAGCCACTCTTAAGACTTGTGCTCCAGGCTCTTACCCAATTTTGTTGTTCCTTTTGAAGCTTTTGGCATTCTAAAGCTAAGAACATTAATTCATCAAGAAAAAGAGAGGTATTAAGGCTAAATTCTTCATTGGAAACATATTCACTGGAGAAAAGAGAAAATTAATCTCTAAAATTTCAGTGAGGAATGCTCCAATGGGAATCTCCTAAATGATTCTTTCAGAAACCGTAACGTTAAAAAAAAAATCCATCCTTTGCTCCCCTACACTTGAGCTGGTAAAGCTGAACCAGACATAAAACCGGACAAAAGGTTTGTACTGCACGTTCTGCCTTAGAAACAGGAAATTACTTGGATTGGGATGGATTAAAAGATTTCCCTTTTTCCATTCTTTGTGGGCTGAGCTGTAGACTGTTTATACCCCTGAAAATTTAAGGAAAACTTGTGCTGGCAGTGGTTCAGAATCTGCTTGGTGGGGAGCTCAGTTGTCTTTGACACAGGGGCACAGCCAGAGGCAGTGTTTTCATCAGCTGTCATAATACAAATTGCTCCTAATAGGGAGTCAGTGCCCTAAAATGAACACTAGGAATTACAGGCCTGCTTTTTTTGGTTTTTTGGGTTTTTTTGCCTTGTTTTTTCCCTTCCTCTGAAGTTTGCGATCATTAGAGATTAACACCAATTACTGAAATAGGTGAATTTTGCATTACAGGAGCTATCCATCACTACATTGGTATTTCTGAGAAACTGAATTAATTTGGGGAGATAGTGTAGAAGAAGATATTTTGTGATATAATATTTCAACTAATTGGTAAGAAGTACACATAATCTTGATTTTTGTGGTAGAACTCGAAGAAA
The DNA here is from genome assembly GCA_013396735.1 of Grallaria varia. Taxonomy (NCBI): domain Eukaryota; kingdom Metazoa; phylum Chordata; class Aves; order Passeriformes; family Formicariidae; genus Grallaria; species Grallaria varia. Next base: position 421,861 of record VWZG01010838.1, read on the forward strand.
CTGCAATAGGAAAAATTCTAAAGCATTGTTAATGGGAGAGCTTATCTAACATCTTCTGTGGTTGTAAAAATATTTAAGTGATAAAACCTAATCATTTGTCTTTGTAAATTGAAGTATGCATCACTAAATTGGAGAGCTAATGTTACTGCTTATGTTGAAGAACTCTAGAAGTATTCTATCCTATTCATGTATTTCCAGTGGTATTAGCAAGCACAGTCTGTGTCTCACATTCTTATGTTAATTGGGTTCATCTCTCATGTTGGCGGTTACTTAATATTCAGATAGCTCATTATATGTATTTTTAATAACTTTTTTTACTTGGAGGTTGATAAAATAAAATTCAGAAGATGTAGGAACACCAGAACAGTAATGATTCTAGTGAGACTGGTAAACGGTGGATTTCTTCTTAGGACAGGGAAAGTTAGAATGGAATTGAGAGGTCACTTTGAGAGGTAATTACAGCAATGCTGAGCTGGCAAATCCAGTCACCATTTGAATGTAAAACATTAACTGAGGTGATGGATGAGGCTCTGAGTGGAGAAAATTAATCAAATTGAGGAAGTAATGGGTAGAAGCTACCCAGGCTTTTGTGACCCCTAATGAAAGTAGTTCTCTAGCTGGGCAGGCAACCTGTATGATTTAAGTGAATGTTGAGCTTGTTTCAGGAGACTCATGACATCAAACATACATATTTGGTAGAAGATTCTTGCAGAGAAGGGTTACATTTTTTTGACCTCACCGAACAGGCATCGCCTGCCACGTTTTCCTTAAGTAACAGGCAACAATTTTATAAGCAAAAATTTCAAGTTGTCGATTATAATGACTGAAATGTGGGAGAGAAATATTCCTGCAGTAATCAGCTTGAGAAACCCTTCTGATGTATTTGTCAGAGGTTCTGAGAAGTTCCTGTGACATTGTGACATTTACTGCCCCATTTAAAATGCTGTACTACTTAAAATGCATGGAAAAAATAGGAAGCGAGAAATTTACACCTGGGTTTTTCAACACACGCTGTCACAGCAACGTGACTGTGTGCTGGTGGATGTATAGCTGGATATGCTTCATGAAGTTATCCAGCAGTTCCTGCTCTGCTTTATTATTCAGTGGTACCTGTGGTCTGTGCTAGAAGTAAGAGCTCAGGTGGTTTGTAGGGGTTTCAGAACTGTACCTCATGTGAGGCTGTGCTTTAACATCACAGTGTAGTAAAGGATTTTCTGTAGTGAGGACGTTTTTTCCCCTTTGCCTTCTAACAAAGGCTAAACACTTGGCACGCATGGATGAAACAGCAAAGACATACATCTTGGTTTTTGTCTGGCAGAAGAGATTTCCAGTCTTTCATGCAAATGTTTGAGCTTTGATTATGTGTTGACAAGACCTTTCTTCACGTGGGATCCCTTGTTTTGGTCACTGCTGATGAGAAATTGTGACCTGAGTGAAGAAGAAAATGCTAAAACAGTAAAATGTTGCCCTGGAGAACTGGGTCTATGCTTGTTTCTGTCATGAAAGTCTTTTGCCAGGCTTGACATGCTGTGGTCACCATAAAAAATTTGGCATGAAAGGTGCCCCTTTGTCTTCTGGCTGTGCAAGTGGAGATAATGTGCACTGCAAAGGTCCTGGCCTCTTGCAGCTGCTGCTGGTGGCAGCTGTATTTAAGAAGTTTATGATGACACGTTCTTTAAAAAATTATATTCAGTGTCTTAAATTGGACATCCAGAATTATTGCATGCTTCTGATATTTTTATTTTTTCTCAATTGTAAAACAAAGTTATTCTTCCAGTTTTATTCTTCCAGTTTTACCAGTCATTGTCATGTGAAGGTACCAAGACTATGAGTTCCACAAACAGGGAGTTCACACTGTCTGCCTCAGATAAGCTGTAGGATAACACTGAATATTCCATTCTGGGTACAGCAGAAGTTATGTGGAAACAAATGTGTTGTAACAGATCTGGAATTTTCTGTTCATTCTCAGTCTGGCTCAACTGGGGCTGTGCAGGTGATCTTCCCTCTGCCCTCTTCCATCATATTCACTCTCAATACTGTCAGGATTTTGAACAGAGTATTTATTCAGTGTCATCAGGTTCTCAGAGCCTGATTTTTGTGTGTTTGCAGGCATGTTTAACTTTCTGGTTTTTAAGTTTCTCTTTAGCAAAAGTAATCAAAGCAAGAAAGCATATGTGTTGAAGAAATTATTACACTGTTCTCTAAAAATGACATACTTCTTGCTTAATCCTTCATCTTCTGAAGAAAACTGTCAGAACAGCAACACCAGCAAAGGTTTCATTTCAGAGACAAAACTAAGTTTTGACAAAATATTCTTGCCTATCAGACAAGAAGTACCTTCTGTAAGATGAAATGTTACACCCTACCTTGTACATGTGGCTTTTTGAGCGGGTCAACTGTGGAAAGAAATTTCTAACTATAAAATATGTTTAATTGTGGGGAAGAAGGTAAATGTATCTGTCAGAAGCAGTTGGACAAGGAATGCATGTTTGGTTTTTGTAATTGTTCCATTTAAAAATTGAATTTGAAAGATTTTCAGTGCAGCTTTTCTTGTTTTCTGCAAATTTAATGGAAACAGGCACATTTTGGTATTGTTTTTGTTTTAAAGGTTAGCTGCAGTAAAAGGAGAGAGGCATTCTGAAGCACAGAATTCACATAATTCAGTTGTTTGAAAAGGTCTAAGAACTCAGAAGCAGTCTTTGAAATAGTTTATTTGGTTGGAGTTTTTTTTCTGGTAGGATATGTGAAAATAAAGATAATTGTAGCCTCTTCAGTAAATGAAAACACAAAGGAGGAGGATTAGAAGTGACAAAATGAATATCTGAAAAATGCTATGAATTGCTCATCCCAACTTGCTGTGCAATGTGAGGTGTCCACCAAGTTAAAGTTTAACAACCTCTTAATAAGTGTCTTTATGTCCAAATGTAACATTATTTCCTCTTTTTTGAGACATCTGATTTACTAACATAGTGTAATCCCACCTTAATGAAAATAACCAAGGCGCTTTTTGAGCAGTTCTTGCTTTTGTAGTCACTTAACAGACCAGAAACACTGCTCTGGGTCAGACTTTCAGTTCTGTAAGTCAGTGTATTTTTCCAGACTTTGATGCCAGTAAGCCATTTAAAAAATCAGTTCCATAGACTGGAGGTCTGGCATAACCCTTTTCTTTCCTGGCTCTGTGCCTAATCTCACAACTGCAGTGCAGTTTAATTCTTGCCCTGACGTTTCTTCCTACCTTCCCCTTGCTTCAAAAATAACAGATTTTTTTTTTTTTGTTACAATCCCCTACTTGTAGACTTTCAAGGTGAATGCTGCCGTCTCCATTTCACACTTGACTTTGACTTCCTTTCCTCTCTTTCTCCCATGCAAAACTACTTGGTAGGTCTTGTTTAAATCTGCTACCTGGATCCTCAGTATCACAGAGTTACTATACTCAGCTCAGCCGTGAAGTTGGCCAGCATGCCAGAGTCAAACAACAAACTGTGGTCAGGTGCCAAAGCTCACTGTTCACTTAGTTTTTAGCAGTGTTGACTCAAATGTCTAATTAGTGATACCATTCACCAGGAGTGTGGTGGTGAGATCAAAGCTCGTTTCTGGGAAAACTCGTCCTTTGAGATTTCAGTTCAGAACTCTTACTAGCATACAAGATTTGGAAAAACATTAGTTGGGAAATACCCAGGCCTCAGATGTGTAGCTTTATTTGAGGGAGAATTTGGTTCTTTGCCTATCAGCTTTCTGCTTTGCCTTTAACCAAAAGCCTGGTAATTAGGCCACCTCAGATGCGCTAATCCTCTTGTTTGGACTCTAAGCGTGTGTCCTACTCTTGTGATTGGTTTTGTGGTTTCGTTTCGTGTTTTGTTTCAAGGCATTAACTCTTAAGGCATGTAGAGGTTCCCTGTTGGGTCTATCCATGTCCTGTTCCACGGCTGAGGAACTCTGCTCTGAAGCTTTACTATGCACAAAAATAAATACGTGTCTGTGCTTATCATTATTCATCAGCTGGAAGCAAAGCTAAACCCAAGTGGAATACTTGACAATCCCATCCCATCTCTCCTGAATGTTCATTTGGAATTGCTGTAGAGCAGTGGGGGTTTATACTTATGGGAGGCTGAAACACAAAGAGGCTGGAAACAGGGATCATGACACCTGCAGTGGTGGAGGTTACAGATACATAAATTGCCATCAGTTCAGCCTGTTTGACTGAAAGAGCACAGGCTACAAGTTATGTGCAGCAATTGCTGCTCCTGTGTTAATTCCCACAGCTGTTTGGGGCCAACAGAGATGGCCTTGCTCTCTGTGGCCAGGCAGCAGCTTGTTGCTGGTGATGAGTTGGTTCCCCTCCGGGAATTAGCTTTCCCCCAGCTATTTGCTCAGGCTCGATGGCTGGTAAAAGCCACAGTCAAGATGGTTTATCTGCAATAAAATAGAGTTGCAAAGTGTACTGAATAATAATCTTTTAAGATACTGGAATATCTGTCTTGAACACCTTTGCATTATTTTTGTCACTGAATGATGGAGTAGATATTTTTGTTCAAATTACTTGGCAAAATCATGGTAATAAATACATCAAAATGGATGAGTGTTTACTGCAGACAAACATGAGCCACTTCTCAATATTGGTAATTAGTCCATCGTTATTTGTCATCCTAAATTGAAAGCTTTGCCACATTTTTGTCTGTAGTTAATAGCTGCAGACAGGAAACTTCTGAAAATCTACTTTATGCTGCGGCCCCATGAATTCTGAAACAATGTTAGAAAGAAAACTCATCATTCTTGCCTTCTGTGGTCTGCCTCTGCTGCAGCTTACTGGAATACAGAAAAACGTCCATTTGCTAACATTTGCATATTTCTTGAACAGCAACAAGTATTATAGCTCACTTTCCTTCACTCTCGTTTACCTTTCCTTCAGTTTTACCTTCACAAAGCAACAGAACAATACAGGCTTCTGAGTGTAGGGAATAAATACTGTGTTGGTGCCAGCTCTTACTGCAGTGATGGATTGGGAACAGGAGGTTACTAGATGGACATTTACTGGTCCATGGTTTAAACATTGCTTGTAACTATGTGCTTAGACACTTATTAGCAGGCACTGTACAATGGTTTGTGTTTTAAAACCAGAAATATGGTCAGTATGTTTCTGGTGGAGTCAGGAAGGAACCAAGTACCTCTTAAGGCTGCTTGGAGCCCGAGTGTGTCTGTGGCATCAGAAAGAGAACTCAAACCACCAAGCTTGAAATACCCTCTTTTGCCACACTCAGGAGTGTAGATGATTTGTGTTTATGACCCAGTGTGTTACTTGGACACTCAGGGGGAGCATCATTTCCCTTATGGGGGAAATGGATCTTGATATCCTGTGTGTGAGGAGGTTGAAGCAGAAGGTTCAAACCCAGGATGACCTCTCTGTCCACTGTGAAAGCAAAGTACTGTCCCTCCTTGCCAGAAGCCTCCACAAACAGAAGACTGAGCTGTACGAATGTTGGGAGGGGTTTGAAGGCACATTCAAGCCTCACAATTTGCCTCTGTTGCTTACTGCTGAACTATTAAATTCAGATGATGATAATATGGCTTTACAAATCTGTGAACTTGTCAGAGCATCAAGTAATTTTTTTGATAAGCCTTTGAAAAATCCTGTCACAGGCACCACTAAGCTAAGGTGAAATGTCAACAATTTCTTGTAAACGAGACACTGCAGTCTGTGGTGCTAATAAAACCCTGGCTGGGATGGTATCAAGGGGATATACAGCAAAAGCTGTCAAGGTATTGTGGTTCCAGCAGAAACAAGACTGAGTCATACTTGTTTACAGAAAAAGACAAAATGTAATAATAATACCAGCAAGCAAGCACACCTGCTATGTACATGAAATAAAACTCCCAAGATTTCTGAGAAAAATACCAGTATCCACATGAATTTGGTAGTAAATATTTGCATGAAAACAGTGGATTTAAACTGATTACTGTGGTCAAAGGTGTGCATAAATGAGACGTGCTGTCTGGGAAACAGCACTGTGGTGGTGCTAATTGAGAAATGAAAATGGTCAGAGCATTTAACGTGGTGGAGAAAACAGCTCTGCAGGCTGTGCAACAGGGAGGGATTTGCACCCATTTGAAGTTTCCAGATGGTGTAGATACTCGTTCCCTTCCCCTCTTTGTCATCCCTTTCACGTGTGCTCTTTGAAGAAGAGCCAGGATGATAATAGTGGTCAAATCCAAGGGGAAACACTCATTTTGTTATGTTTCTTACAAGTCACATTACCTTTGCTAATACTAAAAATGTGCAAAGTCCACCTGCTGTCTTTGTTTGCAACAGAAGCACATCAGGATGGAGCACTGTTGGTACTAAACCCACATCTTCAACCATGGGGCTCAAAGTTCCTGACCACTGTAAAACACTGGGAGACCCCCTGGTTCCCAGGGCCCTGCGATGTGGTCATCTTCTGTCAGCACTGCTGAGCGTGGTTATTGTGAGTGACCCTTAGGGGTGAGTGACTTGGTGGGCAGCCTTGATCCCGAATGTGAAACTTGCTGCTGCTCCGGCTAAGCCTTGCTGGGCTCCGGCGCTGACTGGTGTGTCCGTGCTGTTTTGGGTTGTTGTACTGCCCAGTACAGCTGGGCTCAATAAACCATCAGAGTAATGCCAATCCTGAGAGTTTTTAAAACCTGCTAAATAGGGAAATTACTTTGTGATTTCAGGTATTTTATTTCTGTAACTATAGAGTAAGGCCTTCTCTTCCATTTTGGTATCTAAATCTAAGGTAAACCCACTTCTATTTCCATTGTTCCTTTTTCTTGAAATGGGGAATAAAATATAATTCTGAGAAATACAACCCATATGACTGAGTCTTGCAGAACATGTTGGTAGCAGACATAGGGTTTTTCTAGGAATGATCAAGCCAGTGGAAAGAATATTCTAGGATGTCTTTGTGCCAGCTTTTTAGAATATTTTCAGGATCCTGGTGCTATAAACTGTTGTTGTCTCCTCCCACTTCTGGCTTTTTTTACGTTCCCAAATGTCTTAGTTTTTGAGCTAGCAGTGGGTCATAAAGGGGAGGCAGGTGGGCGCTGCTCTTGGAGCATTTGCTTCTAGTAGGTTGCTGGAGAGGGAACTGAGACCCACTGCAGTGACAGGCACAGCCAGCAGTGCACACAGAGAACTGCCCTCTTTCATCCTGCCCTCTTTGCCACCATGCCTCCTAAAAATTAAAATAAATAAAAAATTTAAAAAAAGACAGCGATAAAAAAAGCTTGACCTTGATCCTGAGGATTTCACAGCAAAATGCAGTGGACTGACGTAGCTGAGTTGATTGCTTTTGTGTAGCTGAAAACCGATGGATGTTGGATGTGTGCATACAAATTATTTTTGAAATTATTTCTGTGCGTCTAATTGTCTTTCCTTTGTTTCTTTCATTAGGTTGTTTCTGTTGTCCTTTTTTACCTTTATAAGCTTGTCAGTATCTGAGGGGGATCATTCACGTGAAAGGAAGAAGAAAAATAATTACAATCTTTCTTAAAACATGCTGTGTTTGTAGCTTAGGTGAGAGAAAGATAAGAGAGCAGCTTTCTTTAATGTTGGAAGGGACATGGTCTGATGCTCTTGATCAAAATCTGGATGTCTTATCCTCTGTATGCCTAGTTTGAATGTCTGTAGTGAGCCAAGACTTGAAGCCCCTTAGCCTGGAGATCAGCAGCAGATACTGGACTTGACAAATCCGCCTCTTGTAGCTAAAAGGGAATGGTGTGTGTATAGTGTTTATTTTGTGCTTGTAAAAAGGTAAAATACTTGATCAGGAAAATAAAATCAGAAGAATGCATTGTTCAGAAAAGCGTTACTAAACAGAAAGCTTGAATTACATAGTGTAATTAATTTTACAGGAAAAACTGTACAGTGGAGATGGTGACTTTTCTAAGCCATTTTTTAGAAATCAAGAAAAGAGAAGAACCAAGTGGTTTTGTGCCTCTTTTTCAGTTTTTCTCCCATGTAAGTGGAAGCAGGTTGACTCTTGCAGGCTCTTCTGCAAGGTAGCTTTAACCCCATCCATTTGTCTAACTTAACGGGATGTTCCCCAATGCAAAGCTTCACTGCTATTTTTAGCCTCTCTTGTGTTTCTAGAGGCAAGATATTTTGGAGAGAAAGGGACAGGGGAGATCATTATTGTTTGTTGAGAGACTTAATTTGCTCCTCATAGAGTAAGGCTTGTGGCACACAAAAATTTTATCAACACTTCTTAAATTCTTAATACCCTATTTAAAAAAATTGATACTGTCTTCCTTTTTGCTGGGTTCACTTTCAGATTTGTAGAAGGCAACATATATAAAATGAAGTATTTTACAGGCTTGGTCTCCAAAGTGAGGTGGAGGAGAGAAGTTGTTAACTTCGCTTAGAAGGCTGTTCAAGCATATGTGATGCTGTGAAAAAGATCCACACCCACTTGTGCATGAAGATGACAGAAAGTCACTGCATATTTGAATATTTCAAGATCATTTATTCATTAGTAGTAAATTTCAAGTGGGAGATCAGATTAAGAAACCTGAAACCTTGCCATAGCTGGCCACTGAGCTTAGGAAGCATTTCAAAGGCAGCAGTAGCAGTAGTTGAGTGCCTATTCTCTGTGTCATTCAGAACTAAGAGAGATCCCAGAAAATTCTTGATGTAGTAAGCCACCAAATGCATTTGATAGTTGATTTCAGTATGTCCTCCTGTTGTCCTGTAGAAGTGCCCTTTCCATTCACACAACACTTGTAATAGCAGAAGAAAATACTCAGACAGAGTTGTAGATAATTTGAGGTCAGTTCAGCACTTGGTCGTCCTCTGTGATAGGCATGAAGGTAGTCCACAGGAACCCTCTGGATAAGCTGTCTCTGGGTGAGAGTGCGCTGAGGAACTCTGTTGCTTCTGCGTGCCTGTCATCTGAGTACGTTTTGAGATATTTGACCTTCTTTCAAAATAAAAATTGGTTGACATTACCATGGAGTGAGCATGTTTACAGCTGTCAAAATACCGTATTGCTGATGGAGATTCTTTTTCCATCCCTGTACAAAAGGCAGAGCTCCAGTGTAGCATTTTGCTAGTCTCCCCACTGCATTGCTAATGTTTACTTTTGTTTGTTTATTTGAGTGTTTAGGTTTTTTTATTATGCCTTTCTGATTTCTAACTATTTGGGACATTCCAGAGTCCCTGATTCTTTCTTTTCTAAATAAAGGGAACTGAGGGAAATTGAGGAATCCGTAACTTCTTGTCCCACAGAGCTTTTGAGTAAAATGTTCTCTTGTGTTATCTTGAAATAACTTTGTTGCTGACACATCATGACCATTTTCTTCATTTAGTGATGATAAGGCAGCAGAAGAACAAGCAGAGGAAGACGACGAGCTAACAGTTGTGGAAGATGAAGATGCTGATGACGATGATGATGATGGTGATGAAATTGAAGAAGAGACAGAGGAAGAGTATGAGGAGGCAACTGAAAGAACTACCAGTATTGCAACCACTACCACCACAACTACAGAGTCCGTGGAAGAGGTTGTTAGAGGTAAATTAATGGGCATTGGGCTTGGGGCTGAAAAACTGGTCATGCTGTTTTGCATGTTTGCCCTTTACAACAAAACAATGTTCCAAACAGCAAAATATCCAAAGTATTGTTGTGCTTTGACTTTTGTTATTTGCACGTTTAATCCTCTTTGCCTTTCCCTTCTCATTATGAATATTCTTTGGAGTTAGTTCTGCCATGACCCTTTGGGCTTTCTGACCTGCAGCCCTCCTGGTGCGTGGATAGTGCAGACTCACTGTCCATGAAGTGTATTTGTTGTGTGTGCTGTGGATGGAGACAGAAGGATTGGTTTTATTTTAAAGTAACATTAAATGAAATTTAACTGCCGTGTACAGCAAATAACATGGGAAAGTGTTTGTGGGTTATCATGCACGTGTGTTGCTGAAGGATAGGGAGTGTCAGTTCCAATCAGGAAGAAGCACGAGCTGGTTTGGTCTCATATTTATAGCAGTGATGAGTCATTTTGTATGATTTCTGTTAGATACCTGTTTGCAATGTTTCTCCATTAATGAGTAATTCAGTAAAATTAGGTGAATTTAGAAATACCTATGTAGAAAAGTGATCCTAACAAATGAGTTGTATTGGGCAGGGACAGAGGAAGTAGAAATGTATTGCCCAGAAAGAAGACATGGAGTGAGAAAGAACTCTACATTTCTAAAATTTGTTTTTCATTATATTTTGTAATTATTAATGTAACTGAATTTTAAATTTTACCCTAGTTCATGGAAAACCTAGTAACATAGTGTTTTGAAATGCTACATTTCTCCTACAGTGCATAATTGAATTATCTTTGTATTTGTATTTTAATAAGTACAGTTCAATGTGGTATAAATCTTACTAAAATAGATGCCAATTTTTCTACAGTGCATATATCTTTACTGATAAGTGCTGGAGATGGTGGCAGGAAAGAAGATTAAAGACTAGTTAGAAAGGAAGGGAGTTGTGACATGCAGGAGGCAGAGGGAAAATGGCAGTGATTGGGGCAGTTGTGAGATGAGGCAGAAAACATCTGGCCTAGCTCCTTTCCTGTCCCCATGGTTTCCCACTCCCTGCCTGTGGGGATGCCTGGGACTTCAGTGCCATCAGAGTCCCACTTTTTGCATGTGGCAGTATCCTTTTCTCTTGAGCTGCAGTGCCAGTGTTTGTCAGAGCAGGTTTGGAGCAAAGGGTGCTGGCTGTGATTTATCACACCTACCAGGTACAGAAGGGTGCTTGGGGAAAAGCAGAGATAATTGTTTTAGGTTTTTCTGTTCACTCTATGTGGGGATAAACTCTCTAACCAACACACTAAAGCTTTGCTAAAATCACTTGAAAATGTTTCTTTCTAAGACTGGCAGGCAATGCAGTCTTGTGTGTTTCTGTCTTCTATATCTGTTGAGTGCTTTGCTCAGTTGTTGGAGAGCCATTTCAGTGAGAAGGAGATGGGAGGAGTTTGTGTTTAAATCTTTAAACCAATTAAATATATTTCCATATGTGAGCTTTTACCACCTGGGGATAAAACGCTGTGCTCTCCTTGGTAAATGAATACTGAGAGTTAAAAAAAAGAAAAGAAGTACTCTTGACTTTAATGGGATTTTGGATGAGTGGAAATGAGGACAAATTAGGTAGAACATGTTTCTTTTGAGGGTGACATTTCAAAGAGGTTAAGATGCTTAGTCTTCAGGAAAGTCGTGTGTAATCACATGAATGAAAAATACGAAAAGGATGATATGAACTACTGAAGCCTCCTTTTAGAAGTCTTTTAAAAAGGTATGATTAGAAAGGTTCTGATTTCATGATCAGAAAGCTGATCATGAAATGGTAGTGTGCTGTTTTTCCCAAGTCTAAAATGTCCCACCTTGGATGACTGTGAAGGAAACATGCCTTGGTACAAGTGAAGTGAGGGCAGTCTGCTCCCAGTATGAGTTTTCAGTGCAGTTCTGCCACAAACCTTTGGGCTTCCTGACCTCCAGCCCTCCTGGGGCATGGATAGCACAGACACTGTCCTTGCGTGCGTGTACATGGGATTTGACAGAGCTGCACTTTTCAAAGGGCTTATTTATAAACGTAGAAGTGTCCAAATGACTTAAAGCCTTGGCCCTTGCTTTTATTCCTTTGCTGCACATGAGAGAAAGCTTCTCACAAGGTCCCTGTTGTCCCATTGCAGGCAGCAGAGCCAGCATAGGAACTTCTGTGGTGAGCATCTCCTGGTGTCTTGCTGTTGTAAATGAAAGTTTGTCACTGTCAGTGTAAATAAAAGAGGCAGAGAGACCTTGTAGACAGCATTCATGTTAAGAAGGGGTCCATACTATGGAGACACCTTGAAAGTCTCTCTAGGTGGAGTGATGTGTCAGAGCTTCATTCTTCTGTATGTAGCTCTGTTCTGGGCCAGTTTGCCCAAGCATTTCATAAAACATATCCTAGGATGCACTTCACAGACCCTGTACAGCCAGTTTTATGTGCACTTTATGAAGCTGTAACTAATACTGTGTCTTCAGCATTAAAGAGCATAGAGTGGGTTTGTCCAATTCGAGAGGAGTTGCTTTTCATATGTGAAATCAACAAAGAGCAATTATTCTAAAGACATAAATCAGAATCTCATTGTGGGCTGGCACTGAGCCGTTTCTCCCCCAGATCAGTGGAATGGTTGCCATCAGCCATAAATAATTGAAAAGCATAAATGTAAATGTTATACTTTAAAGACACTTGAGCTACTTTAGAATGAATTTTTCAGGCAGTTTTCTTTCTCTGCATATTTTAATGAATCGTGACCAAAATAGTAATAGTAGAGCCACTTGAAAACTTATTTTCAGTGAAAAGGAAATCAGTCTTGCCTAGAGAATGAGGGAGGTCCATTGGCAGAAGGATGGTATTTTTATTCGGTTTCTGCAGCAACCATATTTTCATATTTTTTAAAAAATGTGAATAAACTTTTCATAGACCAGTATTTGCCAGTATTCATTTTCCTACCTTTTGAGAATGACCATCCTTACTCTCAGTTCATGTGAGTATAACAGCACACCCAGTTAAAACTTTCAGGTACACTCTTGCTGGGCTTCAGATGTTAAATCCAGGCAATTGTGGGACTGAGATCACAGGGATTCAGATGAGAAAATTATTGTCACATCTACATTTTTCACCTTCAGACACAGGGAAAAGTTAGCACTGAATTTGTGCTGAAGAAAGTATGGCTCATTTAAGAGACCCTGCATGAAAATAATGGCTCTTGATTTTTGTCTCTGTGTAGAGCAAGGGAAGTGACTCTGCAGGCCAGGATTTAGGCAAGGGAGTGGTTTGATCTCTGCTGTCATTGTTGAAGAGCTGCTCCTGAGACATCCAGCCTCCTGGTGATTCTTCCTGCATGTGACCCAGGCAAGCAGAATCGCTGCTCCCCCTTCATGTGCAGCTGTTCGTGATTTCATTTTTGCTTTCCTTCAGCATAGGATTTGACAAGAAAAATCAGTCCCTCTTGCCATGTGACCAAGAATAAGCAATTCTGGCTTAGTGCTTCCTGTCAACATCACAATCAATCAGATCTCGTTGAAGGAGAGCAGCGGGGTCAGCCTGGCACAGAAGACTTGGCAGCTTCTCTCCATAACTCTCAGATTTGGGGAATTCAGCAGCATAAGCCTCACCTGCCTCCTCTAGCAGTGGAGTATTGCCCTTTAGCAGTTGGTTTTGCTTTCTCTAATTCAGGTGGATTTCTTTTTAACAGTTAGGGAAGAATTTAAGCAGTGCTGCCTGATGTGACATTTTAACTGTGTTTACAGTCAAGATTTGCAAGCGAGAGACCATATGCTGGTTTCCTGGCAAGAGAAAAGTAGCCTGAAGTTGGTATGGTACCTCTTAGCATTATTGATATAGCGTGGGGGTTTTTTAATGCAAATTTTCATTTCTGAAAGACTTTAAATCCGTTCAGTGATACCCACCATCTATTTTAAGGCAAAGGAGACCCTGATTACTAGACCTACCAGTTGGGAATTAGGGGGTATTAGTAGCGTAGGCTAGATTAATTCGGCTTTTTTTCCCATAAGTTTGCCCCACTTCCATAGAACTGTAGAATCATGGAGTTGGAAGGGACCTTAAATATAATTTCATTCCTACCCACGGCCATGGGCAGGGACACCTTCCACTAGACCAGGTTTTTCCAAGGCCTGCCCAACCTGGCCCTGAACACTGCCAGAGATGGGGAGTCCACAACTTCTCTGGGCAACCTATCTTCTTTCAAAGGTTATCTTTCTGTTGAAGTAATAATTCCTTGTTCTTTCTAGACTTCAAGACTATGCAGTATGCTCTAGTTGGAAAAGGATAGTGTGTGATTGTATTCCCTATCACGAAAACATGATAGGTTGCTATTTTTTGCTCTGGGATCTTCATTAAGAATGATCGTTTACTCTAACATATGAATGAGCGCTGATAAAATTAACCTAATGGATTTGCATTAGACTAACTGGTAGTTTTTAATTACATGTTATAATTTAGAACACAGCTATTCCACCATATTATAATACTTCATTATATTTTGCAGTTGGAGGAAATCTTTTTTATGATCTGGTAATCTTGTTGACAGAAACACAGCGTACTATGACTTTTTTGGGTCAAGAGCAAAAGTGCTGAAACACTAAACACAGTAATAATGTTGTTTTACGTAAAGTTGGAGGGTGGAGAGTAGTTTCATTTGAAATACATCCTGCCAAGGATCTACCAAGGATGTTCCCCTAGAGAAAATGTAATTTACTATAGATAAGCAGTAATTAATTATTTTGTTTTTCTGTGTAAAAAGACTGGAATGCACTTTTGTGCTAATCCTCATAGTCACTGTCTTGTCATGTTTAGCAGAATTGTAAAGTTATGTGAAAATAATATCTTTTCTAAAACATGCATAAATTCCTGAAACTATATTGACCTACGTTTAAACTCAGGATGGATTTTTTTGTTTGTTTGTTTGTTTGGGTTCTAGCCATCAGTGGTAACTTTATGGCACCTTAGTTCCAATTGTAGTTCTGTTTTGCACAAAAAATAGAAAATGTGTGTTCAAATATTTGTTCTGCTTCAGAATTGTAAGGCTTCATATTCTAGCCAAGTATACAATTAATTTTTTTTTAAATTCTAAATACACCCTTGCAGTAGCTTAAGAATAAACATTATAGAGAGAAATTCAGTCGTAATTGCACAGGATGGAAATTACAATTTTAGGGTATTTAACAGTTCCAGAAGAGTTGTCCTCAGTATTGCATTGAGAAGTCATCATTTAACGTCTCTCTGTAAAAAGTATTTTAGCTTGTGCACCAACTTTATTCCTAGAGCTTGTGCCAGTTTCACAGTTGTCTTCTAAAAAACCTCTTCTGAAATTAACTTTTGTCTTTGAATGCTCAAACTAAAATTTGGCTGCCACTTCTAACTATATATTCAGAATGAGGAAGTTTTGTTTCAATGAAATTATCTTTAAATATTCCCTTTTGATTAATTCATTGAGTAGAACGGTATTGTGCCTTTTTAGAACACAAACAGTATAACTAAAAGAACAGTGCATTTACTCTTGCCTAATTTTACTCAGCTAGTTTAGAAATGAAGCCCAATATAGATACATGCATATTAATATCCTCAAAGTATAGCCCTCAGTTCCTGGAGACATGGAAGCCAAAACTACTCTAGTTGTAATATTGTGTATACTAGTGCGTGATGAAGGGGAACATGTGCCTCATGATACATACTTGACTGGTTTATTCCTTTGACTTCTCTTGCATTAATCAGTTAATTACTCTGTTCTTTAATGAGGTATAAAATACAAGATTGGGATCCCGTATACTTAAGCAGCTTAGTGTTTTAGGTCCTTGTTAAGAGTTGTTCATGTCCCCATGTGCGTGTGACACAGTCTGAACAGGCAGCAGACACAAACCAGTTGGTTGGTTCATACCCCCAGTATGATTTATTTGTACTTCATGTGTACTTGAGGATATCAACTTCAAACTTGAAGGGCTGGTAGTACAGGAAGGGTTATCAATAAAATATATTTGCCATTACAATGGTTAATTTAAAGAACTTGCAGTATTTATAAGCCAGCATGGTGGCACCTTTCTACTGTAGCATTAAGGTAAATAGGTTTCTCAGAGGTGTAAACTACACATAGGGCCCAGCTTCCAAGACAGGTGGGAGTTCGTAGTCTAACTCCTCCTGTTTGTCCTTTTTTCTTAAATATCTTCAAATTTAATTTCTTGTTTAAGGTTTGGGGCTGACTTCCAACATTTAAATGAGCTTAGGTCTCATGATCATGTAAATAAATTCAAATCCTGAAGAAAATATTGAGTAACCTTGATATTTACAGTGATAGAAATGTGTAAATGTAGCTTTAATGTTTTTCCCTGTTAGAAGTTTACATTTTATTTCAGATTCCTCCGTTGAAAATGTTGGTGTCAGAGTGTAAATCCCATGTGGGGAAAAAAACCCCAAAACATGGAGTTGAGATTTTAAAAGAAAGCAGTTATAATTTCACTTTGATTTGAAATCGATTTTCTTCAAGAAACAGGAAAAAAACATTATATGGTAATGACAAATTTAAACTGCCATTCAGAACCATGTTTTATATGTAAAGTGTTTGCACATAAATTCTAATGAGCTCTACTTACAGCATTTTGTTAAATGAGTGCTTATGGAAGTACTTTGTGTAAAGCCACTATAAATCAGTGTCTGCGTGCTTGAAGACTGTATATTTCCTAGGATGCTGAAGTCCGTGCTTTTCAAGGAAAAAATAAGATAGTCAGTGCCAATGTTTAGTGTAATTGATTAGTTTTCAGTATATCACTTATATCCCTTCAACTATTTAATTTTTAAGCAAATCAGCAAGCTTTGCCACAGCACTGTCCGTCAGGGAGTGACCCACCTGCTTGATTAGAAACAACTGGTTTTGCCTCAAGAGGATGGAATGAGGAAAGTTGAATTATACGTTCCTGATTATCTTGAAGGTAATTTACCGTATCTCAGGTTTTGGAGAACAGAGATATTGGCACTGTGGTCTTCTGTTTAGGACACGGAGAGGATGAGGGAAAGTGTTGACTGTTGGAGAAGGTGGTTTGAAAACTGGAAACAGCTGGAAACAAAATTTGGACTGTTTATGAACCTAGGTTGTGGCAAAGGCTTGTCCTCTTCAATTTAATCCAGTTTCTTGAAGCCAAAGGCAAAAATGCATCTTTGGAGAGGGAAGGGTGAGCAAGTCCCTTAAGAAAAGAAAAGCTCACCGGATACAAATTATTTGTGGTATCAAGTAACATTGAATTACACAGAGGCAAAAAGAAACTCATCTTTTTGATGCATCAGTTTTCAGCAACAGAATTAGTATATGAAGGAAAGACAGCTTTTCATTTTTTAAGAGTGATTTAGCAATGTGGGCTACCTGCCTGCTCCTAAGATGTGTTAATAAAGCTCATCCATTGCAGGCATTAACTGCTGCACTTGGTAGCAGCAGAAGGAAGGAAGGGGAAATGGCATTTGGATTAATAGCCCAAGAAAACCAGTTGAATTTCCCATCTCAGCACTTCATTTCCCCATGTTCTCAGCTGAGGACCAAAAGTGGTGGCTTTGTTGTAAGGACAAGTGATGGGGATATGGAGAGGCACATGAGGAGCATCTGGCTCACCAACAGGAGTGGTGGGACCATTGCCCAGGCATTGAATCTGGTTTTAAAATGTATCTTTGCCCTGGAGTAGGGGTGAAGAAGCACGGCTCTGTGCCCTCCACAGAGTGGTGGACAGAGTTAGTGACAGTGGGAAAGGGATGATGGGAGTGAGAAGTTTCCCAGACTAGACAAGCACCAACTTCCCTCAGACAGAGCAGGCATGAAACAGTGAACCAGAGCATCTCCTCTTTTCTTATTTATTCTTCATTTAGGTCATAAACATTAGAACACAGCAGACCATTTCTCTCTGTGATGATGTAATTACCAGTGAGGTCTCCCCAAGAGCAGTAGGGTTGGCTGTGTGGGCTGGGGGGAAGGATGTCACCACCATCCTGGCAGGAGGTGACAGGTCAGGCAGGAGGCCTTTCCTGAGCTGCAGGATTGCTCTCTGGTTTCCTGAACACTTGTTCACGTGCATCTCTGTCCATAAATGACTTGTGTTACCAAAGAGCCCATTCCTTGTTACCACTGGTGTTGGTCCGGTGATAGACAATTACCTTCGCTTTTGCATGTTCAGAGAAAATCTTTGCTGCTATTTCTGGCAGACAGGTACCTATAGGAAATTTCAGGTTAAACCTGTGAATTGCGTTCTTCCTGAGAACACTTAACAGTGCAAAATAAAATAAATCAGACTTTACAGCATAACTAGTATTTTGAGGGAAACTTATAGAAGGTGCTTCCTGTGTGGGTAGAGGTTGGCCCACAATCAGCATTAACTATGAAAAGACTGAGTTGTTGAGACCTTTGTGTTTTTTGAAATGACATTTCCTGTCAGTAAAAATTCTTTTGATTATACCTGTCTGTTTAATGTCAAGAGTTACTATTCATTTTTAATTGACATGTGGCAGCTCTTCCAAGACTGTGCAAAGTTAGCTTTGTGTGAAGATTTGACTGAATAATTGGGCAGCGTGACTGGATTTGATTTTAAAATAAATCAGAAGAAACACTTGTATACTAAATATAGCCTACAGTTAATCATATGGTAGTATGAAATTAATTGTAATTAATGTGCAGTACAATTATACTTACTATGTTTTTTCTTCTAGTAAAAATCTTAGTATTCCTTTCCCTCTAATTGCTTGGTACAGAATTGTAGCTTTTGTTGCACATCCTTGATGGGTGCATACCCTTGGATCTGTTTCTTTTAGACCAAATGCATGCTCCCTAAAATTGATTCTTGGCATTATTTATAGTTAATATATGTGAATAAGTTAAACACATGTAAAATTGTACCTATTTTATATATTTAAGGAAACATAGTTGTACTACCAGTGATCACTGGACATAAAAATCTGTTTATAAATAGCAGTGCTCCTGAGGATAGTCAGTTGATGGATCAAGACATACTCTGAAAAGTGGGATTCTTGTAGCCAGCATATGAGAGAGGATGGCTGTGTATGAGATTTGCAGTGCTAATGCACTGATATTTCTTCTACCTTTCAACCCTCGGGGATCTGCTTTCCACAAAATTCAAATGTATGCAGAGACTTGAGAAACCTCTAGTTGAACGTGGCAGTTTGTCTGCCGATGCAGTGCGTGGGATGAAAGCAAATGAGGGGTGCACTGGTGTTCAACATTATGTAGATTTGAAATGACTTATGCAGCACGTTGAAAGATAAAACTGTTTTTGTCTGTTTGGAACATTATTGGTAAAGGGCTATATGTTTACATGTGTAATTGGCTGAACTCCAAATTGCAGGCAGAATTTGCTTTATCTCCCTTTAATTTGTGTGGTTTGGTTCTTCCCTCAGGTTTTCATGTGTTGCAGGATGTAGGCAGAGAATGTGGCAGCTCACAGTGAACACAAGCACAAATCATTTTAATTTATTTTTTTTTGTATTCACTGAGGATGATATTTCCTCCCATGGATGGGTTCAAGCTATGACCGTAATTTTATATATGTGAGCCCTTAAACTATGAATTAAAAACCCTATGCTGAGAGGTTTGCAAAAGGGAATTTCTTCAACAGTGGTTATATATAAATAGGTGTCTGAAGAGAATTTGTCTTCCACAATGATGCATAGATACGTTTTGGTGGTTTTTTTCTTTTATATAAGCTAGGAAACCTTCTCAGTTTGGTCAGGGAGGGGATATATAGCTAAAAAACAACAGGGAAAAATGTGGCTCCTCCTGATTTCAGACGTTCCCCTTCCAGACAGGTACTGAGTGGGCTGCTTGGGCAGGAATGTGCCCAGGGCTGTCGGCAAACCCGCAGTCAGCAGTGGCTGTACCCTCTGGCCTGGGAGGGCATGAAATGTCACACCGGTACCATGGCCGCCAACCTGGGGCTTGTTTGAGGGCAACACCCCTCAGTGTGTGTGGATAAAGTTGCTAAAACGTGAAACATAAAAACCTAAAAGTGCAGGCAGGCTTAATGGCAGGAATCCGAATCTGTCCAAATTTACCTGCACTGTCTCTGGGAAAGGGTCTCCTGTTCCCTGAAACACCTCCTGGTGCATCTCCTTCCTCGTTCCCATGCATGGACGTGGAGAGGCACCTAATTAGGAAACCAAGGCGATACCATTTACGTGCTAAATGTGGTTCCTCCGGGTCTCTGTGACTAGAGGTGTGCTCTGAGCAAGCCGAGACGGGTCCGTGCCGCGCGATGATCTCCCGCTGGTACTTTGACGTGGCCGAAGGAAAGTGCGCGCCCTTCTTTTACGGCGGCTGCGGCGGGAACCGGAACAACTTTGACTCGGAGGAGTACTGCATGGCGGTCTGTGGCAGCGTCAGTAAGTGCCCTCCTCGGCGCCTGGGCTCTCACTAACCCCGGCCGCGGTCTGTCCACACCTCCGCTCACCGCTAGACCCTCCTCAGCCTCTGCTAACCCGGCATGGGAGTGGGTGACTTCTCGGTGCTGTAGGTGGGGTCTGCAGTAGGTGGCCTAGAGCTTTACACTTCCTTAGATGAGGCCTTCTCCCTCACCTTCTCTTAATTTTCTGTCCAAGCGTCCCGATGTTTTGTGTGTCTGTGTGTGCACGTACAATGCATGTACAGAAAAAATCACTAACTTTTGGGAAGCCTCAGGTAAGTTTAAAAGTAGCTCATAGCTTTTACAGTGTATTTTCATGTACTTCTGACCTTTCTTTCATCAAAGCTAAAAAAATAACAGAATTATTATTTCCAGATTTTTTTTTTGTTTGATTAGTTTTAGTTGGATTTGAATACTTTGTGTGTGTCTGCAATGAATTAGATTTCCCTGTGATGGATGTGGATGTGGATCACCTCCCAGTTACTTTAACTCAATCATATGTTCTAATGATTGCTTTCCCTGAAGAAAGTGTTTGCACTGTGATTTTTGGGTTGAGAAGAGTGGCTTTCTCCATCACCGGGCATTGTAGCTGATGAAATAGATGCTAGATTTATCAGCTGGGTTTTGTTTTGAGAGCCTGTGGAACAGTTCCCCCCAATCTGCAAGCGTGTACTCTTGGGAGTGTGTTCGCTGCCATTGACATCTTGCGCATTAAAGAGTGAGTACCCATGTCACTGCCCTGCCTGCTCACAGGGCATGGAGGAGCAGAACAAAAGCAGCATGTTAGGACTTTTTGTAGTAAAATATTTTCCAAAGTCAGCCTAGGAGTGTTTGCAGTAAGTACAAGGCTTAAAAATGTGCACAAACAAATGCAGAGCCCTAGCAAGGGGTCCTATGTGTGTCATGGAGCAGATGAGCTAATCTGTATTTTATTGGAGCAGAAGCAGTAGCAGTCCTGGAGGCAGGATTGGGGCTCTGGTGCTCCAACTGCATTTCATCTCAGCGTTTTCTAGAGCTGTTCATGGCAAAGTTCCAGGGAGCGAAATGGAGAAATCTACCACAGTGTGAGTGAGAAGGATACCTTGTGGACTGTGATCAGCTTCTGCAACAAGATACAGGATGTAGTGGAAAGAGAGATCTGTGCAGTAGATTGGAGTGAAGTCTAATGCATTTACTGACAAAAGGACTGTGTTAGTTAAAATGTTTCCTGAGATGCAGAACATGGTTTGTCTCTGCGTCCTCTGTTTGAGAGGATAAATGATCTTCTAAGATGGGCAGTTTTCTTGCAGCATATGAAGTAAAAAATGAAATAAGAAACAATTTCTAAATTTGTTACATGTCATAGTCATTAGGCTATTCAGATAAGTCCAGGAGACTCTGCTCGATCTCCTGCAAGTTGTTGGGTTGGGTGTTTTCTTCCTCAGATTCATTTCAATAAAACAATCCCAAGACCATTGCTATTTGTGTTCTTTCCATAGTTCTCTTGGTTTATTTTGGGATTCCAAGTTTTTGATATGTCATTTTCTGTTTAAGGAATATGGAGTTGGATTGAGTGCCTGAGCTGCTTGACTTCATTTGCACAACTCAAGCTGCTTTTGTATCTCCCAGAGGTTTTTCCTGTTATCTTTTTTTTCTTCAGTAGTTTCTCAAAAATTTGAGTCTATAAGGGTATACTTTCCAAGCTATTTTAGTTATATTTTTGTTCCTGTTTTTTTATGTTATGTCACTGTGTTCTATACCCTGATCTCTACACCTGTTATTTCTGCTCCTAAAGCAACTTTTTCTTCTAGTTTCATGTACTGTTCCAGTCTCGCTGTGCTGTTTCTCATTATTCTTCATCCTTTTGCTGAATAGAAATTTTAATGACAATAATTAGAAATCCTGAATACAATGTTTCAGCACTGAAGTGACATCTTGTGTTTAGTACTGATATAATGTTGCTGAAAGGGGTATCGGACACACCACCCTCATCCCAATCCCACAGAAGAAAAGAAGAAAAACCGTGGAGAAGATTTTCCATCTAGGCCGCTCCAGTGGTTTGTTTTTTTTCCCCTGTCACCCCTAACTCAGTCTTTCTGTTTGTTCTTTGTGCTTCCTCCTCCCCACTTCATGGTTATTTATTTATTCACTTCTTCATTCTTTTTATGTTCAGTGTTCACATTATTGTTGCTCCCATGTGTCCTATTAAAAAAAAAAAAACAGTGAACCTCTCATATGAAGAGACAGGATGGATGCTAAAGCACATCTTTCTTTTGTCTAGCTCTAGTTTGCTTTTCAGAATAAACTAGTTAGATTTTACAGAGTAACATGAAATAGTGGATAACAATGAGTTTCTCTTGTGTGGTGGGCAGAGAGGTGAAAGGGTGGGCTGTGAGTCAGTTTTTCTGGTAATGAATTGAAATTGCACTGAACCAAAATGTGCAGATGTGTCACAAATTCTCATATACTATGAAATTTGAATACTAATATCCTGACCACTTTGTCTTAAAAAAAAATTTTTAAAAAATCATATTTTATTCTGCTTTCTTACTGAAGTCCCTTTGCCTTGACATAAAAAAGGTGAGTCTGTCCTGTCACGCAAAGCCTTAGACTCCCTCCACGATCAGCGGATTTGACTGCTGCACTGAGGTCTGGCAAAAATGATTTCTCTGTTGGGTAGAGCTACTGCTGTCACATTTTTTTCATTCATCATCCAGCTCCATGGAAATTGATATATAATTGCCCTAGAAGGATTGAGAAGGCTTGAAGGATCTTGTTACCAATTCTTTCAGCCTGCCAGACCACACGCTCAATCTCTACTGATTTTTAATAAGAATGTTCAATGCTGTCTGTGGTTTCTGTTCAATATAAGGATTCAAAGTTCTAACTGTGACTGTCCGTAATGGCTCCTTTGAAGTAATTAGGATCTGTCAGGTGGTTAATTCGTATTTAATGACTTCAGAATGGGTATATATTGACAGGAATAAGCAAAAATGATGTATTGCTGCTATCAAAGGAATGACTTCTATCTTATTGTAACACTAAAAAGTCATCTATTGTACTACTTTTTTTTACTCATCTGTTAATTGTTGCATTTTAAACATCCTTAAAACTACAGGAAATACTTTTTTTTTTTTTAATGAGCACTGTTTTAAACTATGTTCATGTTCAAGTCTTAATTTGAGGACTTCAAAGCTGGGAAACCACTCTCTCATTTGTCAGCAATTCCGTAGGAGACAGTTCTCCCAGCAGCTCCTGCAGCTGAGATGTCTTCAGAGTGGAGTGGAATTCATGGCACTTTGTTTTCATTTGTGCCTCACCTAAAGTGAGAATGAGCTGTGCTCTGGTGGTACAGTCACTTTTGAAAACTTTGATACATCATTAATGGCCTTCTATAAGGAGGTGGAGCTTTTTTATCCCTGCACTGAATTTATGTGGCTCCCAGCATAACAGAGTTTAGTGCTGTCAGTTCCCTCCTTCCTTGAGTAAACACTGAGGCCAAGTAGGAAATCTAAATGTTAACACATGTGGTTTTGGTAATTTCAGAGCACTGTCCCAGGTTTTTGGGTGAATTTAGGTAGAGTAGCATTTCTTCTCTCGATGGAATACTGTGAATTACAAACTTGCTAAATTTCTTGGTGATTTTTAACTGTCAGATACTTCATTTCAAGGGGAATGTATGAAAAGAAACACACCAAAAGCTACAGTTTAATAATATACATGGAATTGCAGACAATGTAGATTAAATAAGACTGACTAATATGGGGGATCCACTCTTTTTACTTTTTATATAGGCAAACTTCAGCTTGCCTGAGGATTAGTGCTTGTCTGCCCCTGATACTTGGTGAGATTGGTTTTAGCATGTTTCCAGTTGATGGTCTTAAGTGAGGGGAAAGTTTATGACCTCTAGTGTTCTGTCACTTTAATTTCTCTCCAGAGGTGTGCTAGGCATAACAATCTGTACCTTTTACAGCAGTGGCTTACAAGCTGATACATCTGTTGTCAATATTTTGTTTTTTGGCTTATTTACTGGGTGACTGCTCATTTTTTGTACAATTACAGAGATTGCTTGAGGTTGGGTAGGACCTCAGAGACACCAGGCAGGCCACATCTAGAGCGCAGTCTGGACTGGGACTTTGCTACTTGTGAGCTTTATAAGGAAACTGGGGGGGCTTTGTCTATAAAAGCAGCAGAGCTTGGAAGCTGCTGCATGGCAGGAATGCTTTTTTTTTTTTGACATTGAATGTAGTGGTGGAAAATACTCATTGCACCAGCCAGCTACAATACTGATTTGTCACAGCCAAATGGGAGATGTGATTTAAAAGATAGAAGTCTAGTGATAACATTTCAAATCCTAAAAATCTGCCTTCATGAGTAGTGATATTGCAATGAAGACTTCAACATAATAAGTATGGAGTCTTTTATTTGACTAAATAAAATTCCCACATTACCAAAATTCACGAATCCCATCACATTGGGACAACCTGTTGCTCTGTCACAAAGGCTCTTTATAGTCAGTTGTCTTGCTGCTTTACCTCTCGAGTCTTTACTTAGATGTGTCCCTCTTCCACCA
Source organism: Grallaria varia (assembly GCA_013396735.1). Classification (NCBI taxonomy): domain Eukaryota; kingdom Metazoa; phylum Chordata; class Aves; order Passeriformes; family Formicariidae; genus Grallaria; species Grallaria varia. Next base: position 446,358 of record VWZG01010838.1, read on the forward strand.
TCTCCAGCTTCAATTGCCTGTATCTGCTGGGTTTTATTTTCTCTGGCATGAAAACTCAGCTGAATTGATAAAAATGAGGTCATTTCGAATAGTGAAGCTGAAATCTTAAGAGAAAACATACTTTCTGCAGTTCTTCATTCCTTGTGAATGCTTGATCTGTATTGTTCAGTGCCCAGGAGATGTAATGGGATGAGTTCTAGTATCACCTATTTGAAGTTAATTTTGACTACCACCTTCAGTGGATGCAAGTGACTAATTTCTGTTTCCCCAGTTTCTTATCTTTTGTTTCACCTTTGAGCCACGCATGAACCAGTGTCGGACTGGGTCTTTTTGATAAGCAAGTGGGTAAAGTTAGGATTCAAAAGGGAAATTACGCAAATGTTTTCATATACAAGAGTTAGACTACTGGTAATTTCAAACACTAATAATTTTATTAGTATAAGGTATTATTGTGGATACTGTTTGCTATAACTTGTTTTGTGGAGTCTTGACAACAGTATTTTTTGTTTTGGTTCTTTTTATGCTGTGGAATTTGATGGCTCTTACTTACAACCTTGGCAGAAGTCATGTTCAGGAAAATACTTCTGTCTTGTAGTTCTTACTTGATGCAACAGGTGAAAAGTTTAATGAGTCTTTTTCTCCTCATAAATCTCATAAGTATTTAAACTTATGACAACCTGAAAAAGAATGACCTTGCAGCAGAGTATTGCAAAGATGCGTGAAGAAAATCTGCTTTGAGGGCCTCTCCCAAGTATGAATTGAACCAAAGAACTTGGAGGGGACTGATCTGAGTCATTAATGGATGTGATGTGTGTTGATATGAGCAAAGCAAAATTGTGTTTGTCAGGTTGGTGAAGAGGAAGTTGCACTCATGCAGATGCAATGAAAGCCTGATTACCAGGTTCTAGATGAGCATGGGTAGGAAATATATCTTGAATTTCTCACACAGAAGGTTTTTCATATGGGAAAACTGAACTTAAATCTAGTTTAGATGGCGAGTATCAACTTTAATTAAGGCAACAGATGAGGAATAATAGGAGTAAGGTATGTTTTTCTGTGTGTTTTGGGTTTTTTTTCTCCAGGAAGTCTCTGAGGGATTTCAGTAAACTGTCTTTCAAGCTGCCTATTATTTGATGCCGCACCAACTATTTAAATTACAACTTTAAAGAAAAATAGAATCAGTCTTTGCAAAGTAAAGTTCATGACAGAGGGTAACTTTTAAAGGTGATTTCTCTATTTCAACACTCTTAATTATAAGCATTTTCAGGCCCAGGTTGCTACACTGACCTGTAATTATTCTTTAAATACTGATGCAAGTTATGAAATATTGTAGCAGAAGTATGCTGTCTTTTATGGCAAGTAGTTTAGCTTTGGTTGGAAATTAAAACAATACAATAACCCAACTGTTACTAAAGGAGAGGGCATCCCTCTGGAACTGCATCCTGTTTCTTGTGTTAACTCTCTTCACATGACCTGTGCCAGAAATCTCTTTCAGTTACCCTAGTAGAATGCTTTAAACTATGTGCTTTCTAGTTCACGTTAGAAACATTCATCTAATCTAACAAAATGTTGGAAGATAAGAAGCAGCTTGAAATTGAAGGTGATGAAGTCCAGGTCTCAAAACTGGTGATTCTTTTTACTGCTTCAGTTGTTATCCCTGAGCATACAACCACTCCAGCTGCAGGGGGCTTTTTTTCATAACTCAGTACCAACACACAGGTATTTTTTCTGACAAAAGAATGTATTTGTTTTTATCTAGTCTGTTAGTCCATGGTTTGTCTTCTCAGAGTCCTCACTATTATAGACAGAATTGATCATTATTTCTTTCAAAGACTTTTTGCATATCTTAAAGATTAGTGTCAAAACATGAGGGTAAAGCAAATATGTGAGATAAATAAAACCCAGCTGAATGGTTATGTATCAGGCTGAGTGGTAAATATGTAGTGGATAAGCCTTAATGAATAACTTAAGAGGAGTTTGCATTACTGAGCATCTTTGCTGAAAGTTAAATAGTGAGAAGCTGGAGTTGAGAGACCTGAAGGAGTGCCAGGATTGTGATCATCACAGCTCATTGGTCTGCAGGGAGCTTTCAGGCAGGGACATGCACTGGTGAGTTATGAGCAAAAGATGTGGCTCCCAGAAGTCTTGCCAGACACTTGGAGCACATCAGTGCTGTCTATTTGCCCCTCAAAACCCAGTAGCTGCAACCTGCCACTGAGAGGTAAAATACTAAACCTGGGAACACATCTGGTTTTCGTTCTTGCAAGGAACTCTGTCCTCCCCTTTTTGCCTTAGTTTTAGGCAGGACTCAGAGAGTGGTCTTGGTGAAAGCATGTGTGAAGAGAAGGTAATAAAAGTGAAAAGGAATGGCCCATTGCCTGCTGGTCTCCAGGTTACAGTGCAAACAGTGAGAATGGTTGTCTCTGTAGTGCAGCATATTATATGTGTTGTGTAAGGACATAGTGTTCTGTGCCCCAGGATTGATAGAAAGTTCTGCACACACTTCTCTCTGAGCAATTAAATTATATAAATGTAACAACCTCTTAAGGACAAAACTGTTCTGGGACAACCTTTTCCCTATATTTCAAATAATGCTGATTTGCTACAGTCTTAGATAAATCTTTTCCTACCTTCATTCAGGCAGTAATTTTTCTGGTTTGTAATAAAAAGGTGATTGTTACTTCTCTTCCCTGTTGTCTAGATTCTGTTCACTGTCTTTACCACCCTGCTGTAAGCAGCGTGGCTTGTTCACAGAAGCAGGGGGATCCCACCTTGCAATCACAGCTCATTTCATGAGGCAGCAGCAGCAATAACAGAAACCCTTCTCACTGAAGATATTCCTTTGCACTTGTGATTGTCATAAGTGCTGTAATTAGTTGTGATCTTAGTCAACTACTGAAAGCTTTGATGTTAATCCGCCATTAATGAGGCAGTTATGTATATAGAATTAAGAGGCAATGAATGCATCCACTGAATACCATATTGTAGTTGGGTAATGCTCTCATTCCAAATGGTTCTTATATACAACAACCAATGTCATTCAGAAAAGGGGCACCTACTGATCCTTTCACTTATATGAGGTTGATGAACGACTGCTTCTTTGACTGGAGATGCTGATATGGATTTTCTTTAATGCGGAATAGTAAAACAAGATCTGGGAGGCATATTCTATCATTTTTTTGCCTTTTGTTGATTTTCTGATAATGTGAGAATTGTTCTTAAATAGGAAAATGTGTAGAGCACAGTTTGGCTGTGTTATTGAACCTGTGTTGTGTCTTCAGGAAGGTTGGAATTTTAAAGTATAATAAAATCTAAAAAAAACCAATCTGCTTGGGAATTGGCAGGTAAAACGAGTGCAAGTGTGAAGAAAATGTCAGCTGATACTGCATTTCTCTCACATCTATCAACACACAGTTTTTGATCAGTCTCTAGGCAACTGTAGAATGAGTCACCTTATAAAACAAGGCAGTGTGTCCTTCTAAGAGCAGGTGGGGTCATAGAATGAGATCAGGCTGCAAGCTTTTAAGGAATCCTTACATTTAACTGATTTCTGACCAAATGTTCCAAATTTACTACTAGGAAACATGTAATATGTGTCTATAAGCAAAACTCCCAAGTGTATTGGGTTGCAGAGGATAGGTTTTGTGCCAACAGCCCCGAAGAAGTTTTGAAATGTTTCTGCTTTATGCAGAAGGGAAGCTCAGTGTTCTTTTAAGTCTATCTTTTTTTTCCTGGGGTGCCAGCAGCTGGTCATTGTTATGATGATCCCATGTCTGCCTAACTTTAGTTTCCAACCATCAGACCTCAGTTGTTTCTTTCTGATAAAGCTGTTGTCAGGAATCTTTTCTCAGGAGCGATTTTCTAAGTCAGATTAGCAGTCCACTCTCTGGTGGTTGAATGTAACTGACTGCGTGTCTTACCAGGAGACAGGTCTCTCAAGCTCCCGTGAGTTCTCATGCCTTTTTCTTTTTGGGAGCAGGTAGTGGAGAGCCCTGCGTATCCTTACACCAGCCTTCTGCTCAAGGTCGGGGTTAGTAGCTCTCCCCTCTTGTGCAGTGCTGCTCTTCATCAGTGTTACCCTTGTCAGCATTAGCTTGGGAGAGTGTGTTGCAGTCAGATACCGATGTCCTGCCCTCATCCTTTCCCTGCTCCTGGACGCAGCCTGGCTATCTTGGGCATCCAGGTCTGTGATGTTTAATGTCCAGTCACTGTTTGGTTTTGCACAGCTTTTGGAGGGACCTTGGTCCTCTGACATCCCGGGCACCAGGCACTGAAATCAGGTTTTCCAGTTCTCAGAACCTGCTGCTCTCACCTGTTCGGAAGAACATTTTGGTGGAAAGTAAGGATACTGTCTGGAAATTTGGGCTATCAGGGCTGCATGTGTGAGATGGGAGCTTTTGAAAATCAAACCTTGAACGCAGAGGAGTCTTAACTGAGCTCTGCGCAAATGCTGGTGACCTTTTCTCCTGTTCGATAAATCAAAGGCTAAATCTGCATAATTTATTGGACAGTTATTTAGATTGTCACTTCTCTCCACTCATATTTGTACAACTTGAGTTCAGTTAGAAAAAGTAAATCCATAGAAGATGGCGAAGGATGGTGAGTGAATGTGCTAGAACTCTCCCCAGCTCATCCCCCCATGCTGTGGCAAGAGACAGAGAGGAGGGTGAGGGAGAGCAGAATCCTCTTCACACAGAGCTTGACTGAACCATGGAACTCATTGCCACACCCATAGCATGAATGTTAAATCTCATCCATGTTTTTTGGGGAAAAGAAATAAAATCAGAGCCGTGAAACAAAAATCCAGCAAGGTTAGTTAAACACTGCAAAAGAGGATTCCCTGCTTTTGCCTGAAGGTGTTGGGTGAGTCCCTGGAAGGGATGGCCTTTGCTCACTCTGACAGTCTTACATTCCTTCTTGCTTTAAAACAACATTTTCTCTTCATTTTCTAAATGGAATTAAAATGCACAATACTCAACTGCAGCTTCAGGAAAGATGAAGATTAAATTGATTTGGTGCTTGAGAGATTAAAAGGCAAAGGCATGTAGAACTGAGCATTACAGAAATGTTTTCACTCAGTCTGACCTTTGGGTGATTTTTTTTTTTTTTAATTTTTTTTTTTAATTTACTTACACTGACTGTAACCTTTCTTGCAGGCAGCACTGCATCCCAGCACAAAGCAGGTTGTCCTTGAAGATGGGTTGTTATCATTAAGAGTTTAAAAAGAAAGAAAATCTTAATGCTTTTATAACAGCATTGTAGGTTTTTAACAATCTGAAGTTGCAGGAGTCACCACTGAAAATATTGATTTACGTCCTATTTTGTGACTTATCTGGAAGTTTATTTGTTCCTGTTTGATTGTTACAGCACTTCAGTTACAAAGTTTACCATTTTACAAAATGTAAACTTGTAATTAAATATTTATGAAATAAATCTAATTATGGTTGGAGGGAGTGATGACTTGCACTGCCTAAGACTTCCCAATGAGATTTTTTTATTTGCTTGTAGATAATTAGTTTTTTACTTTGAGGCAAGCAAGGCCTTTTCATTGATCCACTGAGTAACTTACAAAGTCCACTGTGCAGTTTATACCAACAGCATCCAAAACCATTCATGCCCATTGCAGAGAACATGTAGAGTTCAAATGCAGCCAAAATCCAAAGTATTTCTGTTCATTTTTGATGGTTTTGTTTTGATTTGCTTTTGGGGTTATACAACCAATGAAAAAATGTTTGGATTTGAGGTTAAATTTTTCTTAAAATTAGAGGATATATTTCATTTTGTTTTGTACCTCTAACCAATGATTTTTAATTTTTTTAAAAAATGATTTCACATAAATGTACTTATAGTAGAACTTGTTTTGGAGGAAATAGTAATAAATATTGGTTGCTGTTACTTGTTCTGATCTTCAGATCAAATTTTGCTTTTGTTAAAGATACTGAGAAACATTTGGGGTGTGGGAGTATCATGGAATTTCCCTACCCATATTAGTCTATTAAAATGAATTACCTCTGTAAGTGAAATTCACTAAAGTAAATGTAGTCAAACTAATTTTGGGGGAAAGAAAATCTTGCTATGTGTACTTTGTTTCTTTGTCAAAATATTTAAACTAACTTTGCAGTAGTTGAACTAAATGTGACCAGCGAGATGAAACAATTACATAATAAAATATTCAGGGACAATATAGTTCAAATAGTTGAGTCACTGGAGAGTTTTTTAATTGCTGTTACGACCTACCACAGAAGTTACTCTAATTAGTGCAGGGGTTGTTGGATGTCACTGTGTAGTGAGGGAACTGCTGCTCACTTTGCTTGAATTGTCGGAAATGCAAATCTTTCCACTGCTGATGTCACAGGTATCACCCAGTTATCCAACAGGAATGAATGGCTGGCAATTAGTGCAAGCTGGGTGGTTATTTCCAGCATCCATGAGGGGTTTTGTTAATCAGAGGTGTTACAGATAAAGTAAGTATCTGTGAGGCCAAACTGTTTCTAAGGGAAGGATGTGAGATATTTCATTAGGAGCTGTGGGATCCATAAGTGCTTTAAAATGTATTTGCATTCACACTTATGTGTTACAATTTACCTTTTAAAAATAAACTAATGTACAAAATATGTAACTTTGCAAAGGGCTTTCTGCTGGTTTATGGACTTCAGTCATTGCTAGACTTCTTTCCTTACTTGGAATTTTTCCTTTGGCTGCAGTTTCCGACCTATTTGAAGAACATTGCTTTGTTCACTCTTCACAGTTTCTCCTGATTTGTAAAATGGGGCAAGAGGGGAACATATTTATATGTGTTTACTGTGTGTTACATGTTCGCCTAAACCACATTTTTGTATCTTCCACTGAGGCTAAATGACTGGCTTTATTCCAGTGGAAATTAGAGCAGATGCTTCTTGCTTGGTCCAACTAAATTTTCCCTGTACTAAAGTGGAAATTCTGGTTTTCTTCCCCCTCCCCTTCCTCTCCCAATCTCTAAATTTTACCCCAGTCCCCACCACAGCCGCTAGCACTCCTGATGCTGTTGACAAATACTTGGAGACACCTGGAGATGAGAATGAACATGCCCATTTCCAGAAAGCCAAGGAGAGACTTGAAGCTAAGCATCGTGAAAGGATGTCTCAGGTAAGGGGAGATTTCTTTATTCCTAAATGAGGAGTTTGTCTGTCAAGTCATAAGATGCTCATTATCCTTCATCTTCTTTCCCAAGACTTTGTCCAGGTGCTCTGTCAATTTGCAAGGCTGTAAGCACACAATTAAGTACCTTTCTGACTGTAAGAATTCTGCTGCTTAACACACATTTGTGGTTGAGTCACCACCGATCATAAGTCACTACAGTTACTTGTGCTGGGTAAAAGGAAGAAAAAAAAATCTATTAACAGTTGTTCTCGTCTTTGTGGAAGAATGTTTGTTTTGTGAGATTATTCTTGTTGCTAAGTAAAGAACTTGGCCACTGTATTAGTTGTCCTTCCCTTGTGATGAGTTTCATTCCCTCTGTGTGTGGATACAGGGCCATGCTCTGGGGCACTGTAGGATCACATAGGTTCATGTAATGGTCTTGAGCCTCAAGGTAACATGAAATGCATCTGAAGCAGAAGAAAAGAGGAAAAATTAGTGCTTTTGAACTGAAAATCCAAACCAAATCAACCCTTTTCTTTCCTTTTAACCAAACAGATTTGTGTAGCCTGGAACTGTACACTGGTTTTAATCTTATTGGACACCGTAAGAGATGAGTTATCCACTCTCTCAGAAATAGGGCTTATAATAGCAATGCTAATAAAAAGTGGTCACAGTTCTGCTCTAATAACAACAAAGGAAAAATATAAGATTTAAAGGAAAGCCTGTGGTGCTTGTTTTTTTAGGATGGAACAACCACAAAAAATGAATATAGTATAATTTAGATGCGCTGCATATATCCATGTAGCTAATTTACTGCAATTTTTCATTGTAACTTTGTTCCCATGATGCATTTTCAGTGTTTCTGTCTGTTACTGATACATGAACTTTTAGCTCTGTGCTAAGATGTTATTCTAAAAATTAAAATCTGTATGAATTAAAATGAAATTGAGCTCTTAGTGTAAGTCCCTGTCTATTTGCACTGTAGCTGTGCCTGGACTTTTCTAATAAATAGAGCAGGACATCTTACCTGAAGCCCTCATCTGATCAGTGCAAGCCACATACTGAGAATATGACACTGAATATATAGGAAGGTAGCTGTATCTGCATGGAAAGTGTTGCAGAAAAAATAAGCTGCCTCCTCTTTAAAGAGAAAAAATAGTAGCAGTTTAATGGACAGGGAATCTGGAGAACAAAAAAGGCACACAGCCTGCCTAGCAGAGGAGCTCTTTGCAGGGCCTGTGGAGGGTTGGTGTGTAATGCAGTCACTGCCCTATTCCTTCCCCTGGAAATAGCATTTTTGTAAAAAACACTGTAGGGCTGGGTGTCCTGAAAACAAGGGACAGTCAATGCAATCCTCACCGTGGTTTCAAGTTTGTCTCCAAAATCCCAATATGTAAAGCTGAGTCATTAAGGGCAGTATCTGGGACAACTGTGTATTTTCTATTTTCTACAAAACCGCTGCTGAAATGCACAGGCACCCAGAAAGCATTGTAGAAACCCCATGGCATCAGTGCTTGAGGCCGATAAAATTAACCAAGCAGAGCACTGAGCTGCAGCATCAGGAGCCTCATGGGTAAGTGTGCTGCACATTTCACGTGTGCATTTGGGCACCCCCACAGCTGAAGGCTGTGGTTCAAGGGTTTGGCTGGAGCTCGCCCTGGTGCCCTCGTTAGCACAGTCCCAGCCATCCTTCCTATCAGCACTAATGAGCGGCGGGTGAGGCAGGTCAGCTCCCCGTCTCACTGCAGTGTCACTCCTCCAAAAACAACTCAAATAACCAGCCCTGGCCAGCTCAGCAAGTGAAATCAGAACTGGGAAACAGCACCACAGTAGGTACATTAAAAAAGAATAGATCAGTCATTAACTTGCTTAGGCTGCTTATGAAATCACTGAAGGGACATACATCTTGAAGCACATAGACCCCCCCCTGCAGAACTTTGAAGATGAGAGGTAATTTAAGTTTCTAGAAATTGGTTTTCCCTTCTATGAGTAACATTTTGTTACAATATTGAATTCTCCCTCTTCACTTTTCAAAGTGCGCAGATTTTGTAGCTAGTTTATCATTCTCTGTTTTCATATGTTAACATCTGTGTCCAGTATCGCTAGTTTCCTTTTCTGGCAATTTATTTTAAAATTGCTTTTCACATTTTCTTTAAAATGAGGTGTGTTCTTCCTATATATTTAACTAGGCATTTAAATATATGTTTAGCTAAAAATTAATCTGTAACTGTTACTTGTTAGGTTAAACACAATGATGAATAAATTAACTCAGGAAGCCTTTGCTGCCAATGTTTTTCTCTCTAAAAAGAAAAGGAAGCAAGTCACTAGCTATGTCTTCCAGCTGCACCAAATTTATTCTCTTTTCTTAAACTCAAAGTCCAGTTTTTTCAAAGCTGAGAAATGGAGGCTTTTAAAACAACAGAAATGCCAATTTTCCTAGCATTGAAAAGAGAGAAAATTATCACTAGTGTTAAGGGAATGATCAAGTCTATCTTTAATCTCGATGAGTGTCATAATCTGAAATAGATTAGATTGTTCACAAAATACAGACATCTTTTATTTAATAAAGCAGTAAATTTAAAAATAGTATTTTTTTTTTATGCATGTTTTACTTTGCAACAGTCAATTAAGTAATAGAAAAATCAGATGCCTTCTAGTTCATATACAAAATGTAATCATCTAAAGAGTATGGAGGTTTATCACTAAAAAAATTACATTGAAATATTTTAAAACATGTCATCAGGGCAAATGCAGCTATTCTGCATGTCCTCTTTCTGCAATTTCCCTTTGTTTACCATGAAATTCTGACAACTCTTGTTTCTGTTTTTCTTGTGTGAAGATGTTTTCAGAGGCAGAGACCCAGTTTCAACCGGTGGTGGTGTCACTTCATAGTTCCCATCTCTGTGCTCCCCATGTTCCGACTCTTTTAATTCCTTCTGTTCTCAAGTGTCCGTCCCTTTAGACTGTCGATCATGAAAGTTTTTCTGCACCACACCTAAAGCAACAAGGCTTATAAACTTTCCTGTAAAGAGAATTACATTAACCTACAGTTTTAAGCTTTCCCCAAGAATTATTAATGCAACCCCCATACCAGGAAAGCTCCATTCCCATGCAAACGAGATGGTCATTCAGTGATTCAGGCGTAACCTTTAAATGTTTGCTATTCTGACGTATAACAGGGAGAAGTTAACGCAAACTGGTAAAAAGGTGCCGTGGTTCTTGTTTCCTCTTTTGGTACAATTCCTCTTTTTCTCTTTTTAGTTTGTTACCTCTTGTACTGCTCCCATGCTTAATTAGTTGCTGCTACATAGCCTGATGAACCAGATACTGAACCTTACTCAAGGGAGCAGTATATTTATACATTTCTTTCCTCAGACATCTTGTGACGTCCTTGTGTCTTAAATTTACTCCTCCTCTGGCTGTTTACAGTATTTTTGGAATCTTAGCATGTAGAGTCCTTATGATAGGAACTTAATGATACCTTGTCTCCTAGAATAGTCTTGCTTCTTGGAAGTTTATTTCCAAAGCAAACATATGAAAATACTGCAGTCCTCAACCAGCCTGAAGAGGACTGGTGTTACGTTCAGGATTTTTTTGGGGTCATCGCATCCCACTTGTTCCAAGTGAGGTCGTCAGCTGGTTTTTAGTCCCTGAAGCACTGTAGAATCATAGAATGGTTTGGGTTGGAAGGGACCTTAAAGATAATTTAGTTCCAACCCTCCTGCCATGGACAGGGACACCTTCCACTAGACAAGGTTGCTCAAGACTGTCCAGCCTGGCCTTGAAGACTTCCAGGAATAGGGCCATCCACAGCTTCTCTGGGCAACTTGTGCCAGTGCCTCACCACCTTCACAATAAAGAATTTCTTCCTAATATCTAAACATACTCTGTCAGTTTAGAGCCATTCACTCCTCACTACATCACTACTTTTTAGCACTACATGTAAAAAGTCCCTCTCCTGCCTTCTTTGAAGGCCCTCTTTTAGACACTGGAAGGTTACTATAAGGTCTTCTGGGGCCTTCTCTTCTCCAGGCTGAACAACCCCAGCTCTCTTGCTCTGCCCTCACAGAGAAAGTGCTCCAGTCCTCTGATCATCTTTATGGCCTCCTCTGGACCCACTCAAGCAGGTCCATGTCCTTCTTATGTTGGGCCCCAGAGCTGCATGTGGACTGCAATGGAGTAAAGGGACAGAATCCCCTACCTCTGCCTGCGGTCCATGTTCTTTTTGATGCAGCCCAGGATACATTGGGCTGTGAGCACACAAGGCTGACTTACATTTGGATTTTTGTCCACCAAGACTCTCAAGTCCTTTTCCGCAGGGCTTCTCTCAGTCCACTCATGGACCATCCTGTATTGATGTTTGGGATTGCCCCAGTCCAGGCACAGCATCTACACTTGGCTCTGTTGAACTTGAACCTGCGTTTTGCACAGGCGTGCCTCTCAAGCCTGTCTGGGTCCCCCTGGATGCCATTCCTTCCCTTCAGAACATCAACCGCATCTCTGAGCTTGGCGTCACTTTGCTGAGAGTGCACTCAGTCCTACTGCTCATGTCCTCAACAAAGATGTTAAATACCAGTTTATGTACTCCCTAGATTCCACCACCTCTACTACTGTGTGTGGAAGGTTGTTTTCTTCCTTAAAACTGTGAGGCTGGCAGGATTATCCCCCTCATTTACAGTCAGGGCTCTTTGGAGAGGTTTAAAAATGGTATTACCAGAAAAAGGGTCTGGACTTAATGTGGAACAAAAGCCCTTGACAAAGGTAGATGCCTTAGTGGTATGGCTTTGACCTTCTCAGTAAGTCAACTTTCAGGCAATCACCTCTGCTTGTCTGATTGCTCTAACCCAAATGTCTGCCATAAATCCTTCTCTTGCAGATATGCTTCTGTGCTCCTGTGTAAAAAATGGGAGTGAATTCTGCTGCTTTCAGTGTAATGAGATTTTTGTACTTAGCATCTCTTGTGATAATGAATGGCATTTTTCATTCTGCCTCTTTCCCTCTTGCTGTCCCCTACACCCCAATTTCAATGGGAGTCACTGAGTCCTGAGTTCTGAAGAAGTTTGACTTTGAAATGGCTTGCTGCTTAAATCTCAATCAGAAGTTGTCATTTTCTCTGCACAAAACTGCCGGCACTTGAAGAGCCATAAATCTGTGTGTCAGCAAGGGAGCCATAGGTCTGTGCTGTCAGCAAGGGAGAATAGGTTTATAAGTGCACTGAGGCAGAGTTCAGCCTTTTTCTGTACACGTGTATGTGGGGAATTTTTTCTTCCCTCTTGGCTCTGGATTTGTCTGTAGCACTACGGTGTATTTCTTAGTGACTCATAATTCTCTAAAGCAATGACCTTCAGTGCGAGCAGTGTTTTCCTGTGGGTGCTGGTGTGGTTGTAGGGCAGCTGCATTTCCAGTTGGTTGCCGTACACGCAGAGATGCTCTCAACTACTGAAATCTTCTCAGTTGCAAAAATCAACACCTGGAACACAGCGATCTTGACAAGAATATTGTTTCTGCAAACAGCTGTGTCATTCTGGGTTTTCTCGCAAGCCGTTCACTCTCATGCACCAGAGCTGAACTCTGAAGCCCATAATTTGCATATCTCCCAACTAGGTGTGTAGGCTGTCAGTTTATCATCCTCCCCTCCATGCCTTAAAAGGTTTGGAAAAATAAAGCAAGCAGAGAGACCTGGTCTGTCACAGTGCCCACAGTACTTGTTTTCATCATATGGATTAGTTACTTAGAGGGATAAAGATGGCGAGGGAAATGCTGTTCTGAAAAACCATCAACTGCGCTTTCAGAGTGAAAGAGTATCAGGCAGATGTCAGAGATGCCTTTTGAAGACATAAAGGGAGAGGAGGGAGTAGAAAATCATAAAGTTACTAACTTAGGCCAACACTCAAGCTTGAACACATCATTGCACTTTATGACTTGGACTAATGCCATAATTTCTGAATCCTCTAGAAGTTCACCTCTTGGCACCAGTGACACATCAGGTCTCTAGAAATCTGCTGCCTGTGTACAGGAACTAAGTTTTCTCTACCCTCACAGTCACATGGCCTGAGCACAGAATTAAGAGATGGATGCTTTATGTGCACTGAATATACAGCAACACTCTGAGCACTAATAAGTTTTTTCCAGAACACATCACAGTGCTCTAAATTGTGGTGTCAGTTCAGGTCATCTGGTCCTGTTTTGTCAGAGAATCAGTAAATCTCCTGTGCCAAAGTACTGGAAGAGTGGCTGATGGGGGTGACCTGTAACTTCACTGCTCAGTGCATCGTGTCTCCTGTCCTCAACTCCTTTCTACAACTCCTTGCAAATGAATTTTCATGTCTCCTTGTAAATTTTGTTTTCCTACTGCTGTAAAGCTTTGCTGCAATTGGCGCACATCAATGAGTATTGTCTGATGAGAAGATAATGTAAATTGGAGAGGTACTTTAGGCTTCCAGTTAAGTAGGTTGGAGCACAGTTCTTGGGACTTAAGTTTCAGCTCACAATTTCCAGTAGTAGCCGGATCAGGTTAAGACGCCCAAGAGCAGGCAAAACAATTTCTCACTTTAAAGTTTTCCAGCATCACATTAGCTTCTCAAGCAATAAGTCTTCAATCTCTTGGGCTGTTATTGAGGCTAGAATCTTTTACTGATAAATAATTGCACTGATAGTGAGTTGATCTGTTTTTACCGTGACTGATTTGTCGCTGTCTTGAGATACACTCCAAGGCTTGGGGTGAAAAGGAAGATGAAAACTTGACAACAAAATCCCATATATTGAGTCATTTTAGAGTGCAGGTGTCAATGTGTTGGGCAATCAGTAGGGCTTGCAACCCTTTATAGAACTGAGAGGGGTTACATTTCAAGATCTGGGACTTGTAAAAGTCTCCTTTGAGCCCAGGTTTGTGTGGGATTTTTTAAAGGCATAGGTTCTCAACCAGATACCCTGAGGCACCACCCATGCCGTCCATTAAAGAGCCTGATTAGCAATCTCCAGTATGTAAGAGAACTGGCAAACCTAAAACAGGAGCTAAGTGGTGCAAACATGAGGCACATCAGGTCTTTTCCTGCCTTTAGTGTTGGTCTTGGTAAATTTTCAGTTATGCATGTGAATTCTGAGCTTTTTTAAAAATTCTCTATTACTAACTCTGTTAAATGGTTTGAAAAATGTGTGTTTTACTGAGAAAGGAAGGAAAGAAAATTCACATTGTAACTGCTTCTAAGCTTCTTCTGTCATCTTTGAACATTGTGCTAATCCTGCACATAAACAAGTCATTTATTGGTGTGCACTGCATTCAATGAGGACTGTTGATCCTGTATAAAATGTGTTACCTGAGGAGATTTCTGTATAGGTGTGACATGAGTAAAGGTCCTAGGTAAGACCACAGGAAGGTTTCAGATGTCACTGACAGCAAGATGAGAGTAACCATTCCCTGAGTATTGAAATACTGCTCTTTGTTACAGGGGCGGGTGGCTTCTTCCATTACTGGCTGAAAGAAGTGGTACCGAAAGTTCTCCTGCATTATTTTTCTGTCAGTGTTGTACTTGAGATAGATATTCAATTCTTGAAGTGTTACTGCAACCACTATTTCTGGCCAAATAGGTGGACTAGCACAAATTATGTGTAATTTTTGATCTGTCCTACTCAAAGGCCAGTGATACAGCCCAAATAAATCTAAAAACTTTTGTGGTGCCCAAAAATAGGTGACAATTAGAACAAGTTGAAATTCGCTCATGTTGTCCAAGGATGTACATAGGTGGCAGCAGTTTTCTTTCAGTCTGAAATGGAAAAGGATCAGTGTGTTCACCCATGGAGACCTTTACTTTCCTCACTTGAGGTCTGTGTTGCTTCACAGCAGAGTTGTAAGGGCTTGGCATGGTGTTCAGATGCACAAGTACCATCTTTGTTTAATTTAATAACAGGATCCTACCTTTGTTAAATATTGCAACCACTTTTTTTTTTTATAGAGATAAAAGGAGGAGAGGAATGTAAAAATATGAGTGTTGGAGCTGCAGGGCTTGACTGTTGCTAAGCCCTGAGACAAGAGAGGAGAATAGGAAAGTCACGCTCCTTTGTTTTGTTCATTAGGTCATGAGAGAGTGGGAAGAGGCAGAACGCCAAGCAAAGAACTTGCCAAAGGCCGACAAGAAAGCTGTTATCCAGGTAAAGGAAAACGCAACCACAACCTTGCCAGCTGAGGCCCACTTAAAATGCAAGGGGTGCTGGGTGTGATGTCATTTTAAAATCTACTTTCATAGAGATTTAATGTTATTCTCTGCTCTTGTTGCTATTTTTGTTTCCAGCTGTTAGTGGCTGCTGAGTGTCTCTGTACTTCGCAGTCCCTGGAACAGCAGTGCAGGACTTGTGACTGCACAGGGGGTAGAATTTCACTTGAGTTTAGATATGGCTTCAGTGAGAACTGAAAACTTCGTTCCCGCAGGCTCCTATCAAAATTTAGGCCATGATAAACTAATACGAGCTGCAGGACCTAAGCTCGAAGCAGAGATGGAAAATGTGATTTAAGGAAGGGATCACGATCAGTCTTATCCAAAAGAAACCCTCAGCCAAAAATTATTTTATCTAAAATTATACTATTATTCAGAAGTTCTGACAAGTCATATGCTCCTTGAATCCCACTGTCAGATATTATTTAGTACTGCTGGAATGATTTCAAGGCACAGCTATAAAAAGGAAACATTCAGAACCAGATGGGTTTGCATGTTGGATCCCACAGCTTTGCTCTCTGTGTGTATTTTGTCCTGTCAGTCTCTCCCTCTGTTGGAGTAAGTTTGAGCTCAGTTTTTATTCCTGGTGGTGAGTTTGTAAGAAAATGTAGTGACTTTTTTTTTTCTCCTCATGTATGTTTGCTTATGAAGTCACATTGATGACTTGTCAAACTCCACCCCGCACTAGGCACAATTCCCTAGTGCTGAACCTTTGTCTTGAGGCAAACAAAGGATTTCTGAAGATACCGTGACTATTTTTATGAGATTAATGAAAAACAGCCAGGTGTTCATGAATACAGGGCATTGGAGTTCCCACTGAAATCAGTAAAAGGTGCATTCAAGGTAGAATTCCTGGGAGCAGATCAGATTGAAATGGGGAAAGATTCTGGTGGTTTGCAGACAGGTGCTCACATCTGCTGCTCTCTGCTGATGTCTTCACTATTTCTGTTGTGACGGATGTTTTTTTCAGCATTTCCAGGAGCAAGTGGAATCTCTGGAACAAGAAGCAGCAAATGAAAGACAACAGCTGGTGGAGACTCACATGGCCCGGGTGGAAGCGATGCTGAATGACCGTCGCCGCATTGCTCTGGAGAACTACATCACAGCCCTGCAGACCGTGCCACCCAGGGTGAGTGTGATACCACATCACTCTGGCTGTCCTGGGGGAAAAGGAGGTGTGCCCAAGTGCGGTGCAGCTGTGGAGCAGGGAGCGTGTTCCCCGTGCAAGAGCTACCACAGCAGTGAGTTATTCTGCATAAATGCAGACACAAGCACCCCCAATACATACCTACAGATGGACAGATAAGTACCTAAAGGTACTTAAGCAAATGATGTGGAAGTGATTTGGCTGTCAGAAATTGTAGCTGTTCACAGATCTGCTGGAGGATGATGAAGTGTCCCTTCAAATGATGCACAGTAGGATGTCAACATGGAGCTTAAAGATGAGGATGGTTGTGATTTTGTTTTGTTCGTTGAACTGTTGAAGTGTTTAGTGAAGGATCTTGTGTGGTGTGAAGACAGCACACTAGCAATTCAGAGTTGGTGGGTGTAAACACTTAAGTTCAGAATGAGGATTGAATGGAGGTTTTAATGCCTCCATGTCTCTGATGTTTGTGTTCAATACCACAGTAATTGGTCAGTGACCTCCAAAAGAATATCATCTGCACACTGGAAAAGCAGTAAAATGTTTCATATACCTCTCACCTTAAACACATCCTAGATGGGAAAAACATTACACTGCTTAGTCTTTGAGTGAATTTGGCCTCACAGGGAATTCCATCAGTGTGACTAACCTGGTTATATTACGTATTTTAAGTGAATTTCCTTCTGCAGAGAAAGATGCATATTTGGTGAGCATGGAAAAGTGATCATCATCTTAGTTCTTTATCACCATCACTGAACTTTTTTCTCCACCCCGTGGTGAAAAACACTCTTTACTGTGTATGCCAAGTAAAAGGGAAATCTTTTACTTAGGTAAAAGTGTCATGGGGGGACTTCATGGTAGTTGTGTGAAGACTTGATGTGTATTTTGCAGTATAGTCTGTGGAAAATGAAGTTATTCTGTATGAAATTAGTAGAGAATGTTACTTGGCCTGAATGTGATTTGCTTTTTATAACCTCTGACCACAGTTAAGGTAATGAAGGGCTTGGGCTCATTAGGGGACAGATTAGCGAGTTACAAGCTGGGATGGAGCTTCCTTTAGGAAACTGGAGTCCGCAGCTGAGAACTGAGAGTGAGGTGAGATGAGAGCATGGACTTGCTGCAGGTTGTGTTTGCTCTCTTGCAGTGTGGTTTTGGGCAATTCACTGGAGGTGGGGTGTCACATTTGGCTTTAGAGCCAAACTTTCCTGCTGTCAAGTTGAGCCTTGTGCAAATGTAATTCTGTCTGAAAAGTATCCCAGCGAAATTATTTGGTTTCAAGCTCTGTGTGGATCAGGCTGACATCTTGGTTCTGCAGGTATCTGGGGATGTGGAAGGGGATGATGGGGACCACACATAACAGTAGAATGGTCTCTAGAGCTTCCAAAATCTGCTACTTCATTCCTAGCACAAGAGAACTCAACCTGTCATGTTTATGGAATGCAGAGGACACAAAGTGAATTTCAACTGCAGAAATCTAAGGGACAAAAATGTTAACAGTGACTTTGGTACCAGAAGAACTTGCATTTTGTGCTTGTGTTGCTTGTAGTCAGCTCCAAGGACATTAAGATCAATGATACGTTTCCTGTGTCAGAGGGAGAGCACCAGGCCTGAAAGGCTGTGTCGAGGAACATGGCTTGATACATGACTCCAGTAGAAGTAGGTTTTGAAGGTACTATTTAAAAGACTGAGGTGCATCCTATATTGAGTATATATATATATCCTACAAAAGCTGATAATTCTGAAAGGAATTATCAAACACAGAGGTAACATCAGCTGAAGGTGCTGCCAAATGGGGGCTCGTCTCAAAATCAACAGGGGTGAGCATTTTAAAAAACAGTGTCTTTAAAACAAGTCCTTGGTCAGTCTTGTTGATGGTCCTGTCCTTGCTTTGGCATTTTTGAGTTGTGTGCTCTGTCGCTGCTGACAGTTGAGGTATGTGCCCCTGAACTGCTGGGTCGGGTGTGGGCCAAATCCCATGAAAACACTGACCCTGAATTCAGCAGGAGGATTTGTCTAGTTTTATTGTGAGGATGAAACCTGGGGGAGTGATTGATGACAGTTGAATGGCCTAATGAATTAATCCAGTCCACTCACTGCTTTGCAGGATATGGAGCCAGAAATCTGAATACACTGTGAATCCAAACTTTGGCTGCCTTGCCAAAGAGAAAATGGGATTAATGGAAAATTCAGCTCTGGTACCCTAACTATATTTTGCTCTGGCAGTTCAAACCTCCTTTCACAGCCTTCTTCGAGTTACGTGGTTTACTATATTAGTATGTTTACTACAAAAGTAGATTCTGAGTATTTAACGAGATGGAGTCTCTTTCTCTAGAGCTGCAAGGACAGAATTTGGGTTTAAATTTCAAAATAAGTTAGGCTTTTTTATTGGGAATGCTGCACACAACCAGGAGGGTTACCTTAAGTCTGGTGTGCATGGACATATATGCATAGATGTGTATGTGTGTACGAAGAAGTATTTCCCATGTGCTGTTTAATAACTGAGACCTATTGCCTTGTACTTGAATTTAAACATTTCCCAAGATTTATTGGACTTCTGGCAGATCCCTTGAAGCAGCAGGATTTCATTTTACTCTTGGATGTCTAGAAATCCATGACCACTCCTTGCCTGAGGATCAGTTTTCATATGAGTACAGCGAGTCTGGCACTCCTGGTGTTTGTTATCAGACTGATCAAGGATATGAGACATGGTTCTTCATGGGTGATGAAATCCTGACCCACTGGGAGCTCCTCTTTTCTGTGTGTGCACAGATCACATGGTGCTCGTGTTCAAGGGGTGGTAGGCTCTTCAGGGGAGCTGAAGAGAAACTTTTCTCTAGGAAAGTCCCTGAGCTACATACAGAGGGCACCTGGAAGACTGTGTGAGGAGTAGTGTCATCATTTGCCTGCTCCTTTGGAAGAGGCTTTCCTTGCAGGATAGCAGGATATGGAACTAGGGGGATCTTTGATCTGGGGCGGTAGGGTAGTCAGTATGTTTTTGCCTAGAAAAGCCGCTCCTTTCAGCATTGTTCTACCTAAAATACAAATGTCTGAGAATTCTTTATGAGCAGCTTCTGCCCCAGATGAAAACCTGTAACTGCAGGTTTGTTTCCTGTTACATGGACAACTGCCCAGTGTCAGTGGTGTGCCTCAGAGTACCACTGCGGGCAGCAAGGGAGGCAGGGAGCACACAGAGAGGAAATTGCATAGGTTCAAGGTCTACAAGAAAATAAATTTGAGCAAAACCAAATATTTGTACTCCTGTTCTCAGAAGTACTGTCATGCAGGCTGCCTGGAAACTTAAAATTTGATCCTCATCCTTGATTCCTGATCCAGCTTAGCTGTGCTGCTGTACTTTGTTGTCTTTGAAAATGGGGTGCAGCTGTTCAGTATCCAGTGTCAAAATACTGTATTGTTTCATCCTGCTTGATGGGCCTACTACAGAAAAGGAGGATTAGTGGCAGCTGGAAGCAATATGCCTCTGGTTTTAAAAACAGTTGGAAATTTTCCCCTTCATTTTGCAAGTTAAATGGGGGAATTCAAATCCATCATTCTCTGTGAGCAGATTGATTCTGTAATTTGCTTATATTCCCTCTTTCACGTGCATGTCAAATTTTGGTCAATTTATGTCTCCCTTTTTAATCTTTGTTGGTAAGAAAGGCACATTCTCTGTAGGAAGCTGGTTGTGGGGGGCAAAGAGAAGCAGAAAAGAAATCCAGCTTCTAGTGATGAAATAAAGGGTTTCAGAGAAGAGAAACATACAGGAAGACTTTGAAAGGTAATTAATTAACCTCCTTACCTTGTGCATAGATTAAAACAAGCATATAATCATTAAAATCAGCTTTAAATACTTCTCTTTTAATTCAGCACTATTTTACTGAAATGTGAATTCTTGCTGAGCAGAGCAGGATCATTAAGATTAAGACTGACCCTAGCATGTACATTAACCCATTTGAATTCTTCCTTCTTTTTTTTTCTTTTTTTATCTTTTTTTTTATTGCCTTGAGAATTTGCCCTTTTTGTGCTGTGGGAGCAGTGTCTGTTCACAGAGAGAGCACAGCATTGGTTGAAACTAGTCAAGTTTGCTATTTGGACAGGGAAGAGGAATCTGCAGAGGGGCCCATGCTCAGTGCCTCAGTGTTTGGGAAGATCAAACCCCTTCCTGAGTCCAACGAGGTTGCTGTGGAAATATGCAGTTGGAAGGAGGCCAAAGCACTGCTGCTAATCTAGTGATAAAAATCCTCGTGTGCAGCAGGAAAGAACAGTCTAACTGTAATACTCCACCCTTTAGTTCTCCTCCTCCAAACCCATAAACTTCCAGCTGTGGAATTTCTCATGTACACTTAACTTTGAAGAATTTTTGTGAAATAGCATGAATTTCAGCTCTTGTTTTAAACCAAGTCAAATTTCAACAAATGTGGTCACCTAACTCCATTTTCCGGCACCTTCTGAAGCTCTATGTGACTATGAATCCAGAGTGTTGTGTTTTAAACCCTGTCAGATTTGTTGTATCTGGAATTAAATGTTTTAAAAGAGTGAGCAGAAACAAAATTTGTCTTAATTTTTCCAAGTTCAGTAAGTTCAAATACTGAAAAACAAATAATGATACTGAACCAAATACTCTTTTCATTTCATTTGGCTCCAGGAAAAGTCCTTGGAAGGAGAGACAAAGCGAAGTTTTGGGTACCACTGTAGCAATGTGCTTGTGATGTGTTTCGTTATAAATTAGCTGAAATTATGAGAAGGCATCTTTAAGTCCACAGGACAGGTAGCTGGATGGGGATTTAGCTATGTCTTGCCCATGAGTAGAAAGAAGTCTTGCACTCATCCTGTTCAGCCCTTCTTGAATATTTCTAAAATGAGCTACTCCTCATGTGTGAAACATGACCCACTAGTTAATAGCGTATCAGGTAAAATATACTGAAAATGGAACACAAGGTATTCCCAATAGTGAATAAAAAGAAGCAATTGTTGCACCTTGCAGGAGCAGTAATCAGAAAGGACTGCTGATTGATTTTTCTCTAAAGGCAAGATTAAATAGCACAATACAGCATTGTGAAACTTTCCTCTCTGATTTAGAGTGAATTTTGATCAAAATGACAAGCCAGCTCAGGATTTCCCTTGGAAGTTTCACAGCACAGAGCCAGGAAGTTGTATTTTCAATTCACAGAAGTGCTTTATTTTTTGTGTGGTTTCTCTATAGTATTCCGGATTTCCATCAGGAGAGTCTGTTAGATTTTAGCAATGCAAACTATATTTGATGTTCCCATTTTACAAGCTCAGTGTAACTGTGCTGGTTCATAACTCCCTTAAAATCTGAAATAGTAGACTAGGGTCAGTGTAGAGTTCATTAGGGAGGGCATCTGCATGGTTATATACTCATATTTATAAGTGTGTGTGTGTATATGTAGCTTGCTAAAAACTAGGTTTGGGGCATTTTAGATCTTGTACTGATGCCACCTGAAATAAAGACACTGGATTACAAGGTCAGTGGGTCTGGAACTTGCCACCTGGTAGCTAAGGAGCCATCAGTGTTTTCTATTTCGTTTGACTTGTGCCCTGTGCAGCTGGAAACCTGTTAACCAGCTTCAGGATTGCCTGATTATGCTTTCAAAGCAGAGGGTTGCAGTAGAGGTCCTTAACTCTGCCCTAGTGTATATATACAGTCATATGAAATCACAGAAAGAATTCTCTTCCAAGTAAGACACAAGAACATGTTCCCTACAGTTTTAGGTAGAAAATCAGTTTTAACTGGTGCATTTTCTGCCTAGGTAGTCTACATAGCCCACGTACATAGTCTGTGAACCTGTCTGCTTTGTACCGAATGTACTGAATGCATGCAAGTCCCAACACACTCATGAAAACCATATAAAATAATATTTTGACAACATTCCCCAGCATAAACAGGATTTTAAAACAACTGAAGTACCTGCAGACATGAGTACATCTGTTGGACTGTCACAATGGCTTGTAAAAGGGCTACAATCGATCTGTGCTGTTTTAGATAAAAAGCAAGTGTTTGAAACTGCTGAGAAAGGAGAGCTTTGAAATGAGCTTCATGGGAGCAAACAGTGTGACAGTGTGTGTATAAAATAGTTGGAAGCACATGGTGGTAGCATTCACACTGCTCAGGTTGGCCACTGCACATCTGCACACGTGTTTGTGCTTTTTTTTTCTGCATCTGCCTGAATAGTGAGTGTCTGCCATAAGACTCTGGATTTAAGCTTCTTGACAGCCAGTGCAGGGTTTTGGAGTACTCAGTAGCCGGTATTATTCCTAACTGAACAGCATCGCTAATGAAATAAAATGCATGCTGGAAGTTGTGCTGGATCTTGTTGCTTAGGAAGTCACTGGCCGTTCATGTCACTGCCGAAATCACAGTCATCAACATCATTGGTAGCATCCTGGTTGCTTTCAGAGGAAGATGGAGGGGAAAAAAAGGGAAACAAGCCAACAATGCACGTCAAACCACTGAAAATAGTGGGATTACTTCACGAGGCTTAGGTAGTCGCTGGTGGCTGATCCAAGTTAGTTTTTCTGTGAGATGCTTTTTATTAAACACACACAGCTTTCCCTGGCAAAAAATGCAGCAGCATTTCAAGTGCTAGACCCAGAATTTTTTAGTGAAGTTTGGTGGTTGGTACATTATTTATGAAGAGCAAGAGGTACCAAGCTGGCCCAGGGATGTCAGCCATTTGTTCTTCTGCCATAGACAGTGTCAGAGCTGAGGCCTTGGGAACTTAATTTAGCTGATAAATGCACGGCTTTCATTTATAATTTAGTCTGAAGGTTCCGGCCCAGGGTCGAAGTAATAGATGACTGTGGATATAATGGCTTCAGACGCAGGGTCTGACTGCATCTCCTCAGCCTGTGATGGCTTTCCCCACCTCTGTGCTTGACCTTGGCTGTTCCTTATGGTCCCTCTGTTCCACCATCACAGGGGTTCATATCTCTGCTTGGTGTGTTAGATTTTGGGGTGAATCCTGCTGGAAGTATCTCTGCAAAAAGTGTCTGCATGGCTGGGATTTTTAAGCAGAACCAGTTCACTCAGTAATTACATTTAAAAGAAAATGTCCATGAAGTTCAATACAGAGGTGGGACTTGAGGTGAGGTACTTCTGCTGATCCAGGAATTTGTTAAAACTCTGCAAGCAGTAGGTCTTACAGTTCTCAGCATTGGTAAGAAGATGATCAATTAATTTTTTTAATACTTTTTACTTCCTAAGGTACATTGAGCTGTAGAATGTGGTCCTTGTTTGTGGTAGCGGCCACACTGGTATGCAAAGCAGTGAGCAATGTCACAAGCTTTTAGGTCATGTGGAAACATCATTTAAAATATACATATGAATAGTTTTAAAAACAAAACACAAACTCTTTGTATTGTATTCCTACACACAGCAAGTTTCTAGTGGTTTAGGGGTTTTTGCTAGAGAAAAAGTAGTCTCTGCTCCTGTAAGGAAACACCTTGCATTTAATATTCTGTCTACAGTGTCCTAAACTTGAATTAAGAATTTCTGCTGCCATCATAGGAAGATTTCTTAGCCAGACATGCTAGAGGCATGCATCCATTTCTTCTTTGTAGTGGTAATTTTGGGACATTTCTCAGTGTTAGATAAGGCTCTTAAGGTGGGCTGCCAGTGCTGTTAGTGGTATTCGACAGGTATTTTATTGTTATCCTATTAACAACCTCTTCTCCACGGACGCCCCCTTGTCGCGGGGGAGAAGCTTGCGTGCCCTTATGAGGCTGTGAACTATGCTGGCGGTGGTTGTGCCTCCGGTAGGGTCTCCCATGCTAGTCAGGTCTCAGCTGAAGGGTCAGACAAAGTGTGTCCATGGGCAGGATGGGCTCACCAGCCTCCCGGCAACCATCCTAGGAGAAGGACAACACTAAATCCAAACCCGGGCAGATGGAGCTCGCTTAGCCCTGTAAGGCCATCCATCTAAGAGAAGGACACTCTAACTAAACCTACATCCTGAGGACTTCGCTGCCACCGTCCANCAGTGTTAGATAAGGCTCTTAAGGTGGGCTGCCAGTGCTGTAAGTGGTATTCGACAGGTATTTTATTGTTATCCTATTAACAACCTACTTGTAAAGTTTAATTGACATATTGCAGTGAATACAAACACACTATAGGAAAACAAAAAAGCTATTATCTCCTGTTTTTAAACATGATATTTAGTTTGGAATATCTCTTTAAAAAATACAGATTAATCCTTTTCCCGCTAGTCTGCCCTAACTGGTACCTTGATGTGTCTTGGGGGCAGGGAAAGCTGAATTACAGGAAAAGTAACAAAATTTTGTCTTCAAAATTATGTTCTTGTTAAAATTTCTGATCTTCTAGGCTTCATTTCTATAATGCTTTACAGTTGGCATTTCAGTTGTTTGGCCATTACCGCAACATTGTGGGGCTTACTCACTTTCCAGCATTTGTCTACAGTTTCTTGCAGCAGCATCTGAGGGTACTTGGCTTTGAGGACTTGGAGTTACTTTCCTCTTTAATGAATTTTCGGTCATGGAGCCACTAAGTTTAATTCTCTGGCAGGATATGGCTTCACATCTCTCTATTTCTGTCTGACAGATCTTCTCCAAATAACCTTTGGTTTACTTTCCTCAGACATATTGAAATCTGTTGCTTCTCTTAAGCTTGAAGAGATTTTTTTAAATCTTTGAGCTCCATAGCTTAGTATTCATCTCTTGTGTAAATGTTAAATTAGTTCAGGCTCTATATTTGTCTGTGAATCGAAGTCTTAAAACTTCAACTTCGCCCACAGTTCTTCCTGCTTTGGAAAGCTTTGCACAGAGCCTCTGACACTCATTTTGTCACTTCCACACCCTCTACCCTGTGTCACTGCCAGTCCCAGACCAGCTGTTCACCACTTCTCATTCTTCAATGTGCTGCACAGTAAGGTCACCTTTCCCTATCTTCTCACTGCTCGGGAGCTTCAGGTAGGACGCACAAGCACAGCACCATAAGTGGGAATGGAGAAAGGGGGAGCAGACTTCCAGGATCCATTACATGGATGTGTATGTTCTGTACTTCAACTCAGTGGTTACTTTTCTCTTTGTTTTCTCCCTGGTGGAGTAGCAACAGTGACAGGGCAGGAGCATCTTGAATTATTTCCCCCCCACAGCCTTAAGTTTTGTGGTCAGGTCTTGTGATTATTCATAGAATATCCTGAGTTGGAAGGGACCCAAAAGAATCATCAAGTCCAACTCCTGGCCCTACACAGGACAGACCCAAAATGAACACCATGTGCTTGAGAGCATTGTCCAAAGAGTGAGAAAAATCTCTTTATTGAATTTAGAAAAATGGTAAATACCTGTGAAACAAAGAAGTGTAGTGACCAGGAAAGCGTAATAACAATGCGTGTTGGGTGCTCCAGTCACGAGGGCCAAAGCACACCTCCCGTTTCAAAAACCGCGCTTTTGAAGGTTTCAAAGTCCCACCCCATTTACGTCAGTAATTGCATATTCATTAGGCACAATTCGTGCCTTAAACGGTTATTTCTCCACCCTAGGTGAAACTGGGGGGCGTTCCCTTTATTTTGGTTGGTCCTGGTGTGCCCCCCCTTGCCAGGTGACTTATCCTCCCTGGCAAGATGGCGAGCTCCATCTTCTCGGCCACATGGTGAGGGGGGGCTGTTTTAGTTACATCTTTACTGCATGATTTCCCTATTCCTGACCACCAATTTCCCCTGGCACCAGCTCCAGACAGGATCAGGCACTTTACAACTCCATGACATGCCTAAGAATTAATAAAATTCCCTAATTTATACCCACCTGTTTAATTTAATTGCTTGTAATAAAACCGTGTTTTTATTTCTCATACAAACCCTTCGAGCTCTGTCAGCCTTGGTGCTGTGACCACTTCCCTGGGGAGCCTGTTCCAGTGCCCAGCCACCCTCTGGGTGAAGAACCTTTTTCCGATAGCCAACCTAAACCTCCCCTGACACAACTTCGGGCCATTCCCTCAGGTCCTGTCACTGGTCACCACAGAGCAGAGATCAGTGCCTGCCCCTCCTCTTCCTCACCTGAGGAAGCTGCAGACTGCGATGAGCTTTGCCCTCAGTCTCCTCTTCTCCCGGCTGAACAAACCAAGTGACCTCAGCTGCTCCTCATAAAGGCTTCACCATCCCTGTGACCCTCATTTGGATGTTCTCTATTAGCTTAATGTCTTTCTTATATTGTGATGCCCAAAACTGTACACAGGACTTGAGGTGAGGCCGCACCAGTGCAGAGTAGAGCAGAACATTCCTTGGCTTTAGGTATGTGTAGTGCTTTCACATGGTCTTCCTTGCAGCTGCTGGGCAGGTTACTTTCCGGTTTGAATCTGAACATGCACATTCCATTTACTGTAGATAAAAGTTACCAGCTGTAAATTTTTTTGTAGCTGAAGTTTTACTGTACTTGGCAGATGTTGATACTGGTTGGGTGTTCAGCATAATAGACCACATATGGAGAATCTTTGAAATGCTGGAGGTCTGGGTTTCAACGAACCTTCTGGGAGGACTTTGCCATGTGGTGGTGGTGAAGGTTGCAAAACTGGGAGCTTGGATCGTGTGGGCTTCCTGAGCTGGGGGAAAAGAAGTAGAGTCTGATGGAGAGAATGGAAGCAAAGCCCTAAAGAAATGGATGTTGGGTGTCCATTAACTGTCATAGCATTTTGCTGTCCTGTTGAGCCGGTAGTATAGCAGTTGGACAGGAAAATGTAATGGCTAAACTTCCACTAATGATTGTGGAAGCAACCTGAACACCCTCCCCAGGTACCTTATCTAGTGCCTACAGCTACGATGTATCAGTGCATCCTGATGAATGGGTTCAGTGAGTGGATGCTCCTTATAGCAGTCAGACCTGCTTCAGAAGAAAGCTGCAGGCACCAGGGTCTTGGGATGGCTTGGGATACATCTCCAGTGCAAGGAGCATGTGCTGTTCTAAACTGATCTTTTTTCCCCCATTTCTTCCCTGTAGCCTCGTCATGTGTTCAACATGCTGAAGAAGTATGTGCGTGCTGAGCAGAAGGACAGACAGCACACCCTCAAACACTTTGAACACGTCCGCATGGTAGACCCAAAGAAAGCTGCCCAAATCAGATCTCAGGTAATCCCCACGGGGGGTTAGAGTGTGTTCACAATTATTGTGACATTTCTGTCAACCCAGTTCCTTTCTCTGAACAACTTTACATGCAATCAAAAATAATCTGCTCTCCATCAGAAGATTAAGGCAAAGAGATGTAGTAGTGTGAGTATGATGTTTCATCTGAGAAGAACTGGAAAACAGGTTTTCTGTCTACACAGACAGTGAGTCAGTCATGGGCATTTCCTGAGGAGCCTTCCAGAGCATTAATGCTGATTGTCTTTATTAGTGGTTTGGTAAATAATACCTCTGGGAAAACATCAGTAGTAGATTTAGCAGCCACACACGGTTCTGCTTCCCTCAGCTGAAGCAGCAGAACCAGAAGTGCTGTAGCCATCTGACTGCGACCAACCTTTCTGTAGTCATTGCAGAGGTACTTGTAATGTCTATAAATGTGATCACTGTGATGCACTTGAGTTTAATGTGTTCTTTTAAAATAGACACTGTAGTTCATGGCATTTTAACTGCTGAATGTTACTGCAGTCCTCAATGTGCATGTTTTGGAACAGCTTTTATGTTGTCTTCATAAATCATGGAGGGTAAGAAAGCAAAAAAACCCACCAGGATTGAAGATGTAGCTGGCTTTCAAAACAGCAATTAAAATTGGAGGCACAGTGGATAAGCTGTAAAAACAGTATGCCATAGTCTGTGGAATCTGCTGCTGTTCCCTCTGTAGGATTCAATGGCAGGCACTGTTCCAGCCAGAGTTTTTGAACTGACTGGTATTGCTAAAAGCCAAATCAAAACCATGTACCTCCTTGAATGGCAGATTAGATTTCTCAAACATTTATGTCAGCCAGATGTGTACACTGAAATCGTGCTGTCTTGAAATCAGGGGAGTTAGAAATACACCCTTCTAACAGTCTTCTGCAGTGACCATTGCCTTTGCCTTGTCACCTAACATGGCTTTTTAGTTTCTAAGTCACTGGGTTGTTTAATAACAAAAACCAAGGCAGGTTGTGTGGCAGCACAGGTGAAGAATGGAAACTGATATTTAAATACAAGAAAAGAAATGCAGTGTATTGTTTAGTATGTTCTTATAAGAATGAGTATTGATGCAGCATCTTTGTTGCTTGATTTGGTCAGAAGATTGTGAAATACAACCTGGAGGATTTGTTTGTGAAGTTTCTTTTCAGTGGAAAATGGAAAATAATATATTTTGTTCAAAGCCATACTGTATTTGGATTTGAAGAAATCATATCATTGTTTCATTAAAATTGCTTTCTGCAGCCCATTTTCCTTTTTACCTAATTACCCTGTCAGTCTTTTAAGTCTTAAAATGCATCTCAATTCCTCTTTCTACTGAAGACAGGTGATAAAGAGAGTACCCTGGGGGAGGATTTATCATGTGATGTCGTGACTCAACCCATAGCAATGTGAGGACACCTGAGGCAATAGAGCTGTAATCATGTGAGGTGATGCAGTAATGCTTCTGGGTGGAAATATTTTTGTTTTCAGCTGAAAATGCTGGCAAATGTTTTTACAAAGCTTTTTTTTTTCTTTCCTCAGAGAGCTGTTTTGTTTTGCAATATTGGGATTTAATAAGTAAATAAATAAAACCAAACAACTGAAACACTGATGCAGCAATCATTGCGCCTCACTTGGTTTGCGTGCTCTGTGAAAACTTAAGGGGATGAGCAAATGTAAATGGTGCTGAAAGATGAATGAGGCTGTGAATTTCTGCCACAATAGCTGCTTGTGTGCATGCTCTGCCCCACAGCAAATGTAAATTCCCTACTTCACATTACTGTATTTCAGGTAGTTGCTATGGAAGAGCATCTGGAAGCTATTTTTGTAGCAGCCGTAGGAAGGAGGTGAATTTTGTAATGGATTTGACAGTTTCAGTATGTAGAACATATTGAAATCATATACCTAGAACAAGTGAAAACTATCTTGCTTTCTGTAACATATAAAATTTGCAATAATGTCAAATTATCTATAGTATTCCCCTCCTTAAAATACTTCTGTTTCTGTAGGTTATGACACATCTACGTGTGATATACGAACGCATGAACCAGTCTCTCTCCTTCCTCTACAATGTGCCTGCTGTGGCAGAGGAGATCCAGGATGAAGTTGGTATGCCAACTATTAATGTAAGATAAGGGATATATTTCTGTGATGAGAAATTACCATCAAAAGCTAAAATACATCATCTTACTTTTCCTATTGATATACTGTCTCAGCTGAAAAATAGGAAATTAAACTTGCCAATGTTCCCGAATTTTAAATTAAGTTATAATGAACACTTGGAAGACAAATCCTGTATAACCCATGCAGTGGCATCATCATATTATTGTAAATGTCTTCCCTGAAATAGTTAACTGGCATTTGGAGCCTCCATGCTATAGGGATGCAGCTCTTGACAATGAAATTTAGCAAATCCTTCCTGGGTTCGGATACCTAATTTATATGGTAGATGGTTTGGAAATCGCACAGCTAAAGAACTAGTTGCAGACTCAAGCACTCCAAGAAAGGGAAAGTATCAGATTGAGAGTATCCTAATGTTCATGCATTTAGTTCTTGGCTAGTTGTGCAAATGGGTATCTCCTCCCCTTCCACATCTCCAGCACATGAGCTGGGCTGTGGATGATCAAGTAGCAACAGTCCCATGTTTGTATGTTCCCTGAGTGCTGTCACAGCAGGTGGCTGTGAGGAAGGGTGGCCCTGCCTTCCGTCCAGGGCCACATTGCTAATGTGACTCTTTAAGAAAAATAACACATGGTTAAATGTAAAGGCTGGAGATGGGATGGTCATTGTCTTTGGAACAGCTTTTTTCACAAGGTGTAAATGGCAGTTAATGGATTCGCTTCACAGATAACCAACCTCAGCTGACAAAATAAATTATTGATTTCTTTAAAACACAAGGGAGGGAGGTGTGCCTCTGCAGTAAGGATTAGGATGCATTTAGGACACAGGGAGGAGGCAGACAGGGAATAGCAGTGGGTTCATTTGCCCAAAGCAGAACTAAGGAAGAAGATGTGCTTCTACTTGTGAGGTAGCTTGAGAGGGCTGGGGATGAGATCAGGTAGTTGTGGAAAGGATTGTGAGGAAACAAAAAGGTAACTGGTCAGTAATTTTCCTTCACCGTTTGTTTCTGTGCTCCACAATTATGAGGCACAGGCAACAGTCTCAGTCTGTGGGCATAGAGTCATTCAGGGAGGAACATCTTATCGATCATTTAAAAGCTTATCATTCCTGTAGCAAAGAAGATGTCAATACTGATAGGTCTTTGAGATGCTGTTTGTTTTACTTTTGCACTGCTATCATTCCCTTGGGGTTTTTGCTTCAAGTTTCAGTTTCTTCTGTGCTTTGTAATACTTGTTGATGAGGACATTCTTCTAAATTTTCTTCTCCTTTCTAAATATTGAAATGGAATGGGAATTTTAAAGTCTTTGAAATGACATGAGAGCAAAAGTATATTAACTGCTGAGTGGTTTGCAAAAATATGACTCCTAATCTCAAATGTAATACTAATTTTTAGGGGGAAAAGAGCCTAAAATTGATAGGATATTATTTTCTAAGAAGATGAGACCAGCGAAGAAATCTCATAGAAAACCTCTGCCACCGTCTCTTGAGTGGTTTTTCCCTACCTTGATTTTATTGTGGTTCAGGCTGTGCTGAAAATTTTTCAAAGCATTGCAAAGTTTAAAGCAATGAAAACGAAATTCTTTTACTGGGAGTTACTAAGCAGCACAAATTAAAGCACTATCAGATCTGGGTAAAATATCAGATCTAGATAAAATAATTTTCAGTTACTAGGAGAAAGCCGAATGTCTTTCAGTATCAACATTCTTGTTGGTAACATTGGCTGTATGCTTGGTTTTACATGTTGGTTTTAATTATAGTTTGTGCATCTGTTAAAGGAGACAGTGTTCCTCTACTTCTGAGCACTGATCAGTCTGTTTCAAATTCTGTTCTGAAATTATTTGATTTCTTAGTCTCTGTACTTTCTCAACCCATGGAAAAGGACATCTATTGCAGCTACAGAATTTGTGGTGAAGTAAAATTCTAATAAAATTGCACTTTGTAGCATTCCCAAGAATTGTTACAACTCTCATTAAAAAGACAAATGTTTCATTAAATGCCTTTTGTTAGAACCATTGACTTAGAAATTCTGAGCCAGCAGAAAAGTTGAAAAATAAACTAGGTAGGAACATCTCACACACAGAGTGTCTGAATAATAAATTACATGTAAGGAGACATGGTTGAAAATAGTTTTAATTAATTTTTTTTGTGCATTTTAGTTTCAGTTTCTAGTTCCGCTCTTTACTGCAGAGTTCTTCATGAACAGTTTTCACCTTGGGAAATGAATAATCTTTGTTTTAGAAGGCAGAGCTCTGACAAAGGTAGTTTTTCCTTAAATTGAACAAGTAGCTCTATGAGCAGCAAAATAAATATCTATTGTGCTGTGAATTTGTACCATGGGTTTAATTCCTTTTCATCTAATAAGGGGCTTATTTTTTACTAGATTTTTCTCATTGCAAGAGATAACGATGCGTTTTGCGCAGTTTCTCCATAGTAGTTGTTGACAAACTTGACTCTCAGGTCTTGGGATTTTGATTTGTTTGTTTGTTTTGGTTTTGTTTTTAAACTGAACTAGAAATACATGACAATTTCCCTTAAGTCTTCCTGACAGTCCACTGCCAAAGGTTTATCTATGAGTAGCAGGTGGTGTTCTGTCACTGAAACATAGATGTGCCCAAAAATATGTTGCACAGTTTTAACTCCTGCCTGTTCTATTTGAAGTCTTTCTGCTGAGCAATGAATTTGGATTGTATAAAATAGGTTCTAGAGTTATTCCTGTGGCATAGCAGCTGCATAGAGAATGTTTTCATCAACAATCTGAAGATTTTTTTTATTAGTGCTCAGATAAATCACAGTCTAGCAGTTGGACATTTGAAGTTCCCTTTAAAAGTACAGGCTATGTTCAGCTTCTGTGCTAAAAGTAGGCTTTTAGGTCTTTTGAAACAACCTTTTCTTGTTGTTTTTGTAACTCAGCAGAGATGGTGGCAGGATGTTAGGGTGAAATTTAAGAGTTGTAGTCCTTACCTGCACGTTTTCATCACCAGTTGGTGTCCCATGGCCTTAACACTGGGTATTCTGGTAGGAGTACATGGATACATGGGAAGATCTACAGCACTCCAGAGGGTAGAAAGCAGCATTTAAATGATGTGAGGATTTTCTTGCTAAGTATTTGACCAACGTATAATGTGCAAATGCCCCATTAGAGTGAGAGGCAGGTATTGTAGCAGTACATTCCGGATTTGTGAGGAAGGGTACTGCTGGCTGTGTTTTGTCCATGTTGGGGCAGGACATAAAGGGCCAGCGTGGGAGTTGCAGAAGGAGGTCTGTCTGACCATGACTGTTCTGACAGAGCATGGAAAGCATAAGCAGGTCATTTGTGTAGGAGGCCATTTGACATTCTGGCTGAAAGTGATTTCTCAAGGGGCAGTAATGCAAATGTGCTGAAAACCAGGTCACCCTCAGCAGCTGATGTAGTTTTTGGTGTTAAATGGGGGTTCTCAGGAGTAGGAGAGCGGCACAAAAAATCTGAGAAGATACATTTATTTGCACACTGGAGGTATTTGCCTACCTAGGTATTTGTACTCACCTTTTCCCTCTAATAAATCTTGTATACTATTTAGTATGTATAGAAGCCCAGAAAAAGCAATAGCAAGCTTTAAGAGAAATCAGCAGGTTCTTTGAGCACATCCTGCTTTAAATCCTTATTTGATTAGATTGCTTATCCATGTATGTAAAAGGCAATTTATTGCTGGGAGTGGCACAGTAGGCACAGCTTCTGAATCAGAAGCTACGTCAGAGCTTTGTGCATCAGTCACATAGGCAGGCAGTGAACTGAATTTTTAACTCTGTCTTTGTTGCTCATTTTCAAACTGGTGTCCTCAGCTCCATCTCTTCTAGCCCACCACTGATGAAATATTCAGCCCTATATCAATACCACAGCAGTACTGTACCTGAGCTCAGAAATACTGTTATGAGCCATAAGTAAAAGAATATGATTTTTTCTGTCCCTTGGCAAATAAAATCAAGCTATTGTTATTTTGTTGCTCTGTTCCACTCTGCCTGTCTTGTTCTGCTGCAGCATGTTCTGGATGCCACACTCACATTGCATAGCTAGAAGAGAGGACGAACCCAGGCAGACCCCGGATCACTGCTTGCTTTCAGATTCATACAGTGTGCTGTGGGTCAAGTATTTGTGTGCTCTAGCCTAGCATGACAAAATTTGAACAAGAGAGATTTGCCTCCCGACATTTGCGTTACAGCTTCCTGTGAAGATTTTCATGAGTATTTTTAGAAAAAGAACAAGCTGTAAGATAAAGATGTCTGAAGACTTGCTTTTATTTAACCTTTTCTCTTTAACCATCAGGCCTCTATACTGTCAGTGGAGGGCCAAGTTAGTGCTGCCTCAGCTGGCTCTGTTCTTTCAGCATTTATTAGACTAATTGTTGATTTCTTATTTCTAGCTTCTGACCTGTAGTTGATCCACAGCCTTGCTGCATTTCTTGCCATGTGTTGAATGAGGGTGCTGTTCTCCATTCATTCTGTGTATCCTCCTTAAGATGTCTGAGGGGCATTAGTTGCTTGCCACAGGCTAACAGTCAAAAAAAACCAGCCATTGTGGTTTGGGGACTGATATTGCAAAACTTAAACATGCCCTTGGAGGCTTTTCAAAACCAAATTCTGCATCTGTCCTGTTTGGAGCCATTTGTTCTGTGGTTGTTTTCTTCATCCTCTTCCTTAAAATACTGCATTTTTAATATTTATTTAGTAATGTCTTTCAGACTGCAGTGAGACTTCTCAGTGTCTCTTTTTTCTGTAACTCTTCCTTGTACTTTGCCTTAAGGTGCAAGAGTTTGCAATTGTAGGTGAATGAACTGTTCTCCCTTACTGTCTTATGTTGTAATAGGCAAAGATATTTGCCAGCTGGAATGACAGTTCTGTGTTGCTTTGTAAATTCTACACACCATTTGGGAGCTTGAAAGAGCTGAAGAACCTGAGTTACCCAGGTTGAAGACTCAGCTTTGTCTGCTAGTAAAATACGTCCTTTGCTTCAGCTTAGGAGAGAAGGAAAAAAAATACTGGAGATAGATCCAACATTTGCCTCTTCTAAGCATCTCTTATTTTCTGTCCAGAATATCTAACTGTCATAGAGAATTAGACAGAGAATTGTAGATGATTAAAATAGATATAAATGCACTTCACTGACACTGGTGTTCTGAAATGCTTTCATTAGCAGTGATATCCTCCCCTTCTTTTGTAGCTAAATAGTCTATTGTGTGCTGTCATGGGCACTAATGTTCTTCAGAAAAGATTTTAATCCTCACTTCTGTGTGCACAATCCCTCTTTCCATCTCATAAATATTGTGAACATTACTTCAGCCACTAAAAGAGCCAGCTTCCTCCAGGGCTCACAGATACTGAGGAAAGGATAAAGGGCTTCACATGACTTTGGATTGGGATGGCTTTTTCATCAGGGAAAGAAGTGGAGCATCTTGTTTTCTAGTTCAGAAATCTAATCAGAATTAAAAGGTCTTATAAAGTTTAATCTGAGGATGTTTTTCTCCGGTTTGAGTAATACTGTTCTGTTTCACTTGCACCTCTAAGAAATCTCATCTCATGATCCAAGTGTTAGAACTGAAAATCAGGAATTTGTGGTAATAATCATGCGCTTTATAAGAAAAGGAATTTTTTAATTTTCTAATTATCTGCTATTTCACTGAGTATTTAAATCTTTCATTCTAAATAATTCATCCTTTAGCAGGGGAGGTTTAAAGGTCTTGCCTTGATTTTCTTCAGGAGCTAATGGCCAAAGCACTCTGTCCTGCACTGATAGATCCTTCTTGAAGTCCATATTCTGTGTTCTTCCCGTTACTCCACCCTGAAGTATTTGTTCATAGACGCTTCTCTTTAAATAGCAAGTTGTCATCCCCACTACAGGTCCTACAGGGAATTTATGACCACAAGACCACTCTGGAGTCACAGGGGCAGCAGATGAGACAGTGTCCATTTCACAACTTGTTTTAATACCCCTCTGAAAGAGGCTATAGGTGACCTTGTGTACCATGGGAAAAAATGCACTAACTTCGAATAATTGCCCAATTATTGGTTCTATTCTTTCCTATTTTTTCTTGTTTGATTGAATACATGGAAATGTGGGTTTCATCAGGATTGTCTTCTAAATCGCCAGCCCTTTCACTTGTCATTTTCTGGTGTCATGAAGACAACAGACTGAGAAATTCTGTTTTGGAGAGCATTGTTTCTGCTAGTAGTGAGGCTACAGTTGTGTGAAAGTGTTGAATTTGTATTATTTTAAATCAGTATACTGGATATGTTTGATTTTAAAAAGCGGCATAGGTCAGGATTACCTCATAGCTACGGATTTGCTCATAAACATCTAGTTAAGTTGATTTCCTGCTCTGTTGTGTCTCCAGTGAAAGTGAAAAGCCTGGTTTTTGAGATGCTACAGATAAAACACGTGGTGGTACCAAAATTTTATAGTATGATTTTACTTTTTCATGAAGCGGGATGTTTTCTCTCAGCCTTTCTCATTAGTATTTGCTGATAATTGCTTCTACCATTATACTGTAAAGGAGCTAATAAGTTAGTTCATCGTGTGCCAAATTTCATATGTCATTCCTTTTTTTTGGGTAGATGACAAATGTCTGAAAACATCTTGCACTTGTCCGGTTTGCAAATAGGATCCGAGGGTACATGAGCTCAGATGAGCTGGACCTCTGAAAGCATAACTCCTGTTCAGATGGGGATGCTCTGGCTTGGTGAAACATTGCCTGCTAATGGAAATGGCAATATGCTGAGATACTGGAAATTTTCTTGGTGCACCAAATATATGTGTAATTTTTTTCAAAATATATGGTCTTCCTGTCATCTTAAGTCAAGTTAATGGCGTCAGTGTCTATGAGTACTGAAGCAGCCCAAAATTGTGGGAGCACGGGCACTCCAACAGCATCAATTGCTTCATTTGTGCCATTAAATGATGGATTTTCTTTTCCCAGTTAACCTGTTTTAGAAACACAGATTCTGTGTGATTCACTCTCAGATCAGATTCCTAGTAGGGCGTGTTAGATTGTGGAAGCAGCAAAGTAATCATCTTAATTCTTACATGCCAGGAAGTTGCAAGTGTCCAGTGAGAACCTGTTACAGACTGTCTGCACAAGCTATGTATTATAGCCTTATATATGGTACATTACAGGACTAATGTGTTGGTCATCATCATCCCCAGAGAAATCTCTGGAATTTGTTATTCAGTTGAATTCAAACACTGAAGTCTGAACTCCAACCTTATGGGCAGGTATTCTCAGGGGGATGGCTGGGCCCCTGATGCCCGTGATGTACAAAATTTTGCTTTATTCAAGCATAGCTTTCTTTTCAGATGTGCAGAGTGGAAATTCACAGGTGCTTATTATGGTCAAGAGTATCTGTGGTGTTCTTGCTAGGCAAGCTCTTATTATTGGGATATTACTGAGGAGATGTGATTCTACAGAATGGCTGGATTGATGGAGATGTTGCAGTCGGTCCTCACGCATGTGGGGTTACAAATGAAACGATCTTTCATCAGTCCAGCTTTCTCCTGCCATATATGATTTTCATATACCAAATTCAACTGAAAAAAACACATTTTCCTGAATAATGCTGCCTAGGTGGGGTTCCAGTTCTTGCTCTGTTCTGCTGCCTTCTTTTAGATGATGCATATGAAAATTGGCATAAAAGCCATCACAGTAAGTCACATCCCACTTCATAGATGTATTTGTTAAATTTAATAAATTTATCTTTTTAGAATACTCAGGCAACCCACAACTTTGGCCTATCAAGTGCTAAAAGCGCAGGTAATAAATAAGCAAAATACCTGTTATCTGGAGAAGATACTGTGCCATTCAGTTTTGATGAGTTCTCATTTAAATTACTATAAATGAGTCAAAGAAAAACTTCTTTTTTGTCCAAAGGTGTCAGCGGCAACACATTAATGTTCAAATTTTTATATTTTTATAGTTCATTTAGTGATCCCTAAGCTGCCTCCAAGTTCAGTACACATCAAAAATTGCTGTGGCATTCATATGCTCTAACTCTTAGAAGTGTTTATGGAAAATGATTGGTAATGGACTTTTTTTCAGGTATTAGGAAGGGGTGGAGTTTTAGGTTCTACTGCAGTTTTGAGTTGTACTGCATATTATAACGTTGGAAAATAAATCTTGATTATTTTTATCACTAAATAAGACTGAGAAATAATTTATAAATAAATATTTTCAGATAATGAGACAACAAAATTCTGTAGCAATGTTTCCTAAAAATGGGGTTTTTGCAGAGTAGTTTCACTTATAAACTTCTTAAGATGGAAATGTACTTGGCTTTTTCTATTCACACAAGCCTGAGGAGGAATAATCATTACTGATTCATCTGGCAGAAATATCAGTGACAATTGATGGGGCTGTTTATTTGTTTTAATTTAGAATCTTCAGCCTATTTTGAAGCACTTAATGATATGTTGATTTGGAATTAAATGCAGAGTTAAATTTAAACTTGGGGAATTTGTCACAGTGCCTTATGTGGATCAGGATGATGACATACAATATATGTTCCTGATTATGGTACAGTTTCAATTAAATTTTTTCCCCAAGTATTTCTTAATTTTTCCTTGTCTACCTTGATAGTGAGTTGTTGCCATGGCTTACTTGGAAAGGAACTTTTTACATACTAGAAATGAGAGATCCCAATGTTAAAAACATTGGGCTCAATGTACAAAATACTGTGTTTCATTCAGAATTTTTATCCAGAAGACTGCCATAACATGGAAGTAGGATTTTTCTACATTTTAGTCCAGAGTTTTTGAGGCTGTGAACTGTGAATTATTTTTCTGAGGCAATATTATTAATTTAACCAAAATGAATGAGGAGACCACAGAAATGGACAAAAAGGCATGAAGTTTTTAAAGGGAAGAGCATGACACAGGCTTCTGGTTTTGGACTTATTTTATCCCACAAGCTTCCTTTAATGCTCTCTGCTTTGAACTGAGGGGGAAATGCAGTCGTTAATTGGATAACTGGCTGTTAAATACGGAAAAAAATTATAAATGTGCACACGGCTATAACCATATATTGATATTAATTTTAGTTAATAACTAATTCATGTAGCTGTCAGGTAGCTAAGGGTCTGTAGTAATTACAGTGTTCTGTCACCGAAGGTAAAGAGTGTCATAGCAGCCTTCTTAGAAAATTAGACAAAATTTCAGTCCTTGAGTTTCATAACAGGCTGTAAAAAGGGGAAAGGATGATTCTGGTTCTTTCTTGATGAAGTGATGTGGAAATTCTCATGAACCTCTGCTCAGGGGTCTCAGTAATTGCACAGCCACGTACAAAACTAAATTTTCTTTGAAGTCCATCTCTAATGAAAAAGGCACTTGGGTCTTGTTGAAATTAGTCGTTACATGGTAATAGATGTTTTCCTGATTTGGATTATCCAAGCTTTGGGCACTGTTCACTACCAGAAAATTTGGAAAAGGACAATTGCTCAGTATATAAGATAAACATCTTTGGGGGTCTTTCTATGATTTAAGATGAAAAGTGTGCAATGCAAATTGAACTGAAACATTATTCCATGTACCTGATGACAGGAAGAGACTCACTTTTGTTGCTTTTGTATCAGGAACAGCAAAATCCACACATGCTGAAAGAGGAGCAGCAGTAAGAAATGGTAAAGAAATTGAAGTGTTTGAGTTGTGATTTTTTTTGAAAATACATTCGGAGCATGTTCTTTTTAGTATGGTTCTAGTTATTGCATGTATTCTTCAGTTGAGATGTGTATTTTCTAAAGTTAGGTTCTTAGCCAAGAAGGTATTGTCTAAGGCTATGGGATGGTTATTCTCCTACTGATTTCTAGGAAAAATGTCTTAGGTCAACTGTTTCATGATACCTTAAATGTTCCCTTTATGAGAACTTGAAAAAGGCAAAATCTTTTCACCTTATTGAACGAGATTTTCACACACATAAGAAAGTTCTGGGCTGCTGCTACTTGCTTCTGCCCTAGAGGTGATGTCCCTAAAGGAGAGAAAATAAAATCTATGAAATGCTGTTTTCCATGGTTCTTGCTCCTTCCGTCTCCCTTTAACCCTGAGGGAGAGACATGCTGTGCTGTAAAAGTTTCCAGATAAAAAAATCGGTGTCATAATTTCATAGGCTGGCCAGGAGGCAGAGCTTAAATCTGATGGGGTGGTCACATTTTCTGTCAGTGTGGATCTAAGCATTGCAGTTTGGGCTCATTTCCAGTATTTCACAGTAATGATCCAGCATATTGCTCCTCTGTCATCTTCAAAG
Organism: Grallaria varia; assembly: GCA_013396735.1. Lineage (NCBI taxonomy): Eukaryota > Metazoa > Chordata > Aves > Passeriformes > Formicariidae > Grallaria > Grallaria varia. Next base: position 486,308 of record VWZG01010838.1, read on the forward strand.
CATGCAGGCAACAAAGCCACTCTCACACCCTCCAGTAGGCAGGTCACTTTCAATAAAGTTCTCATCAGAGTTGCTCTCTAAATTATATTTGACTTGTACGATACAAATGAATTAGTTCAACGCTGAATACCACATAATTGTGTCTTGCAGCTTGATGATGTTATAATTATGACACCTAGCAGTACGTAACATTATGATCTTAGAGCGCTTGATTTAGCAAAACATCTTAGAATTACAATATGTTTGAAATTCAGTGGAGCTTCACTCCACAGTAAGGCACAGGAGTTCTTGTTTTCGTATTTACCAGTTTGGGCCAGATCTAATTTGTACAGCTGGCAAGATGCAGACACTCAGAGTTAGTTAAAAGCTGACTGCATTACATCACTGCAACTCCTTTAGAAGACAACGTGGCATGTTGAATTAGCCTGCGAGGTAGGCATACAACTGAAAGCTGCAGCTAAACATGTTACCTCTTACTGCATACACTGCAGTAAATGTTGGTGTCAGTGTTCTTAGTGAACCCCAATTGTGACATCAAGCATGTGCACAATGTAAGTGCCTTCAGACTAGTATCAGGTACTATGTGTCCCCATGCAAATGAAGCCATTGCTATGACTCAAACACTCCAATTTCTGCTGTCAAAAAGAACAGGGAGGTTGCTGACGCTTTTTAATTTTGTCATTTTGAAAGGACATGCTCAAAAGCAACTCACTTTGGGAAAAACACACGTTTCATTCAGATTGAGTGGTCACTGATGATAAATACGAGACAATAAAAGTCTGCATTTATACCAGTTTATTTGAGCTGGTTCCCAAGCCCATTTTTGTTGGATTAGTGTATGTTCTATCATGTAGATGGCATTTTACAACAGGGATTTGGTGTTGGGTCAAAACTATGGCATGTAATTTGGTGGTGTCCTAATTAGTCTTAATTAGAGATGTTTTGGGGGCACTTTGTTTCTAATCTGGTTTAAGACCTTAAATTGATTTATAGAACTTTCAAAATATAATTGCTAATTTTAAAGCTGCTTTTCAAGTAAATTCAAAAGCTTACACATAACAGTGATTGCAGAGCTTTTCATCTAGTAGATGAGCTCCTTCAAAACACAACAAATGTTATAATTATTTTTGGAAATTTTAAATAATAAACTAGGAACTAAATAAAAATTATGATTTGAAAGATAGCTGATGGTTTGCTGGTGTTGAGAAGCTGTTCCACATAAAATTTCTCATTATAGCTGTGGCAGCGAAGGGCTGGGAAGTAGCCCCAGAGTCCAACATCGGAAACAATGTTGTGTGACAGTAAAAAGTAGGTAAGGTTAGAGCATAGCATGGTTTTTGCCACTCCAAGACTCCATCACCTCTGTTGGGATTTGTTGTGGTATCTTTTCTAGCACAGTGCTCTTTGCTTTACAAATAGAAGTGTGCGTCTAGAGCTGTTGTGGGCAAATGGCTTCCAACGATCCACCGTGCACCAGAAGACTTTGTAATAGATTTTATTTCTTCAGCTCTTTCTTTGCTTTTGTGGGTTTAGACAACAGTCTTCAAGGTGACTGTACTGGTATTACACTTTATCCATATTTTGCTTCAGTTTTTCTAGATGCTATTGTTGAGTAGTATTTGACCCATGGGGAAATGCCTGCAGTAAGCTCAAGAATGAGTGAAACTTGCTTAGAAATTATGAGAAGTCCAATAAGCATTTTATTAAAGTACCAGAAATTAGTCTCTCTCATCCTGAGAAAGAAAAGGTTTAGGTGCCTGAAGGAAAATTTTGGGTGTCTGGAGGAGAAGCAGCAGTTGTGCACCCCCACACCAAATCCAGAGCTGGTGGGAGGTTTGAGGTCCCAGCTGAGCATGGGTTTTTCCCAAGGTCATGAGTGCTTTTGAGCACATACTCTCAGAGACAAAAAATTTGGACATCCTCTTTATTCTTCTCAATGGTAGGGCTTAGCAGAACACTACAAGGAGATAATGAGAAGAGCAACAAAATATTGATTATAGGAAGATTGTCATGGGTTTTTTCCTGTTGGTTTGATGGGAGATGAAATTTTGAGGAGCAGCCTAGAGTCTCTCTATTTTCAGCACCTAATAAGATATTCACCATACAAATAAAACACCTGAAACAGTCTTGAATACACATCCTAGCCTCCAGCTGTGACTATACTCTCTGCTCATTTAGAGAATTGTCTTTTGCAGGGTGGGGGAATTGAGTTGGCAGCTGTGAAGAAGGGAGGAAGAACTGTGTTGATGGGTAGCAGTGGGGCTCTATGGCTTTCTGTTAGTGTAACCCATGATTCACGTAGCCATCGATACTCAGAACAAAATCAACACTGAAAAATTGATCTTGGGCTTTGCCAGCTAGTGTCAATAACTGGAAATCCTAAGGCAAACTTTTTTTAGCAGTTCAGAGATTGAAGCAATTGTTTGCAAATCATTTACTCGATGCAGACACAGCTGCCTCAGTGTGATGGACTCCAGCACAGTGTCTACACCAGGCACTTCCAATTTCTCACTGTCATTCAGTGTCTGATTCATCCTGTCAGATGGGCTTGATTCATTTTGGCCATTGTTTCCCTGCTTGTAAAATGAATGTGATCATAATCTGCTGGTTGTAGTATCTGTCTGTCTCATTTGAGCTATTGTGCAGGTCAGTTCCTGTCCGTGCTCTGCACTGCAGCTGAGTGGGAAACAACGGAGCCTGCGAGTGCCCGAGCATTGAGAGAGACTTTGTGTGCAATTCCTCCCAGCCTCCAGGGCTTTGGATATAATCATGGTGGTTGGGTGCCCCTCTCTGTCATCCTGCACTGTGGCCTTCCCCGAGTGTTGTGCCTGGTGCTGCTCCTCCGCTGCCAGAGCTCAGGTTCTTCCTCTCCATGCCCCGTTTGTCCCTTTCCAAGGGCAGGAGCTGTCTGCAGGTAACAGAGAGCGCGTCCGCAGCAGGGAACGGACAGGAATTGTGCAGGATTGGCACTGCCCAGGGCAACGGGGTGATTGAGGCACAGCTCCCCCAGCACCCCTCCCTGCCCCTGCTGCGTGGGCTGCAGCTCTGCAGTGCCCAACACCGTCCTCTGCGGATGGCAGGAAGGAGGGGAGCTGCACCCCAAAACCCTTCCAGTTCCTGTGTTTAGGAAGGCTTGCAGGCACTAAGGTGCTCGGCAGTACTGTGATACTCTCTCCCATGGTCCACGATGATATGGTATTGCTGCTGCAGTCGTCTGCGGCTCCCTGCAAGGCATGTGGACACCAGACTTCTCCCTCAGGCCACTAACATCCATCTCCTTTTGTAAAGTCTCTTCATCCCTCTTTAATGAAAATTAACACCTGTCATGTGACAGTGTCTGCTCAGAATATCAAGGTGCTTCACATGTCTCTCCTCTGATAAGGAGATGGTTTAATTTGAAAAAGGATTACTGTAAGTGCAGTTGGGGAGAGAAAAATCAGACTTGCTTTCCATGCTGAAGATTTAATAGGTATCTTATAACACTGTTTTCAATTAAAAATTTCAGTATGATGTAGGCTTTCTATACTGTCTTAGTAAGTCATTCTAATGAACAGATTAAATCACAGAATTAAATTCTGTGTACACATCAGGCTTATTTTCTGCTCAAGTAACAGAAAATTTTAAACAGAAAATTTTGGTTTAAAACATAATTTTACAATACTCAGACCCCATGCTTGCCCCAGGGCTGAGGTTACAACTTTTTGTTTATTTTTGATGTTCTGAATTTAGCATTGTAGAAATAGGGTGGCAGAGAGTTGTATCAGCTCTCTCAAGAGACATTGCAGAGCAGAGCCTTATTACATCATTGTTCATAAAGGCATTGAAGCAGTGCCAGGTCTATTGCTCGTGCCTTACTGACGGCTGCTGCATGGGTACATTGTGCTTCTGAGGTGGGACAGCTTGCTGTAAAGTTGGGAGGAAAACAACATTCAAAAGATTTTACTGAGGGGTCTAAAGCCAAGATGTGCATAGAGATTTACATGCCCTTTGTCACTGGTGTTACTGGGAATTACGTGAGGCCCTGTCAGTGATATGCAGGGTCTATCAGTAGAGTGGTGATTCCTGTCCCTGAATTGCTACACAGTTGAAATGTAGGTGTAAAGCAGTGACAGTCAGGGGGTCCTTAATGAAGTGCAGACAAACTAGTCTTAATAAAAGCTGTTGTATCATCAGCTGCGATGTGTGTGCTCATGTGCGTGACCGCTTGCACTCTAGTAATGCAGCCTTTACAGTCTCCTGTTATGAACTATTTAGTTCTGTGACACTTGCTTACTAATTACCTCGGTGCCTTCTTGCAGTTACTTACCTTCTTTGTTGCAGTTGCTCACTTGAATGTGTTCTTGTGCACCAAGTTCCGTCAAAGTACTTAAAAATAATGTGTTGCTCCTACAAAAACAAATGACAGTGAAAGGGGTGATCAAGAGTAGAACTGTAGAATGGTTTGGGTTCTGGAGACCTTTAAAGATCATCTAGGACAGCCTCCTCTTCAACTATATCAGATTGCTCAGACTCCATCCAACCTGGCATGGAATGTTTCTAGGGATGGGACAACCACCTCTACCATCATTGTAAAAAAACTTCTTTATATCTACCCAAAACGGACCATCCTTTAAAACCAGCACCCCTTGTCTCGTCACAAAAGCCACGCTAGAAAGTTTGGTCCATCTTTGTTATAGCCTCCCTGTAGGTATTGAAGAGCCACAGTGAGTTCTCCTTGGAACTTTCTCTTCTCCAGTCTGAACAACCCCAGCTCTCTCAGTCTGTCTTCATGGGAGACTTGCTCCATCCCTGTGGTCAACTTTGTGGCCTCCGCTGCGCTCACTCCAACAGGTCCATGTCTTTGCTGTGCTGAGAGTAGATGAACTTTGATGTGAGAAGGGATTGGAATAATGAAGCACAATCTCCAGGCTTATTTTTAATGCTGAGTTGTCCTGTGCACCTGATGGAGCTGAAAAATGCTTCAATAGTTCTCGCCTTGCTTCAAGGAAATAAAAAACACAACACAGATAATACTGCACAGCTTTAGATCCTTGTAGAATCATTTCCCTGCAGATGTCTATTACTACTTTTTCCAAATAGCTACTTCAGTGTTCTGGAGAAGTTATATATGTTAAAAAAATAAAATGTTTCTTCAGATTTTGTGTGTTACAGTAAACCCTATTTAATACAGTAACTGCTGTGGTGATTTAGGATTAAGAGCTGTGACAAACTTTGGCAGTGAGCGTTTAAGAGGAAGGGGAAATTACAAAGGTATCCCTTCCTGTGAGAGCCTCTCACCAGCTGACTTATGGCAGCATACTGAGTTGAAGGGAGTTGTTTTGTGCTTCCTTTAAAAGTGGTGAGGAAGAGTCAAAGAACTTGTATAGCACAGACCTGTGAAATGTTGCATGGTAGAAATGTGGGTGGGGAACAGCACTGGACAATTCTGGTTGATGTTTCAAAAAAGTGCCTTGCTTTGCTGCAGTGCTTATCACAGGGTTTTGACTATTCTGAGCCTTTATGTTTTTCTTTATCATAAGAATACAGAATCTTACAATAGTGAATTATTATTTCAATACCATTGAAAACAGGTCCTCTGAAATGCAGGCTCTTTCAGATAATTTCTGCATTGAAATTTCCTTGCAGATGAATTACTTCAGAAGGAGCAGAACTACTCTGATGATGTTTTGGCCAATATGATCAGCGAACCCAGAATCAGCTATGGAAATGATGCTCTGATGCCTTCATTGACGGAAACCAAGACTACAGTTGAACTTCTTCCAGTGGATGGAGACTTCAGCCTAGATGACCTTCAGCCATGGCATCCCTTTGGAGTTGATTCTGTTCCAGCCAATACTGAAAATGAAGGTATGTACAATAGAGGGCAAAACCATGGAATCTTCTGAGCTGAGCTTTTTGATTTCTCTTCATGTTGTTCCCTGAAAACTGACATTTTTCTGATGTAAGCAGAATAGAGCTTCTGAAATGTAAGTTTAGAATTGGTTTGTCAGTTATGTCTCTTTGATAGAACAGAAAGCCCTGACTAAAATTTTTAATTTAGACACAAAATACATTTCAGTGTTGAGCTCACTTTCCTTTAGAAACAAACCATAATAAATTCTAGATTTATGAGTGACAGTCTCTATAAGATTCATGACAATGAGCAAAGGGAGATAAAAAAAAGGTTCTTAGATTTGTGCCACAATGAATTGAGTGTTTTGGTTAGGGTAGAGCATTTTACTTGCTGGCATGGAAATTACTACAGATCCAACACAATCCTAACAGGATAGATGATTTTATTTCCCACCCTACAGTGGTTGTCTGGAATGTACTGCAGAAATATTCTACATACTGAGCAATGCGACTGGCTAGTGAAAAGTTTTGTCCTGAGGAGTATTTTATATTGCTCATGGACTAATTTATTGAAGTGATTGCACGCTACTTTAATAATTTATTATAATCTGGAATTGGTAGTTCACTTAGGCACTGAAGCCAATTAATCAGAAACCTGAGGGACTTTGATCTTGTCATTCAAGTTCCTCCTGTTGTGTTTATTTTCCTCTGTAAGTTCAACTGCACAGTTACTGGTGCTAAATTAATCACATCAGCGGAAGTTTGTTACTGCAGAGCCACAGTAGAGTCACAGAGCCTGGAACTGCAGAAGTCTTTTCAGGCAAATTTGTGATTTGTAGCTGAACTGCACCAACATTAATATCCTCCCAGAGTAGTTTGAATCCACTGGTTTAGGCCATGCCTGCCCTCGGAATGGGTTCTGAGACCAGCCTTACGCAGTTAGTCTCACTCCAGCACAACGTGTGAGTGGCTGTGGGCAACTGGCCGCTTGGGAGATGACACATGAGACGTGGACCTGGATTTGCCAGGTCTGCTGTTGGTGACAGGTGAAATCAGTGGAGTTAGAACCAGTTTTGTGATCAAAGTGGATTGTCGTCAGGAGTCAGAGAAGCCTAGGATCAGACCAAAGAGAAGAGCTGCACAAAGGTCAGCAAATCAGTGAGGCAGAGGTGTACAGATTTGAGGGGAAGAGGAGAGGCTGCTCAGGAGTGGGGCTAAAATCAGAGTGCCAGGAAGGGACCAAGTTAAAGAGCAGAGCAACCAGCTCTCGCACTGGGGACCAGGAGGCAGGAGGTGTGACAAGGGCTCCAGACGTGTGTGAAGGGCACTTGCAGCCAGATGACGGTGAGAGCAGCTGGCTGGAATGGATCAGGCGAGGGCTGCAGACGGCTGGCCAGGCTGGCAGGATGAACCTCATTTTCCTGGGGAATGAGCCGCAGCCTGCTACAGTGCACATGTCAAGGCTGTCTGCCAGGAGCAGGTCACAGTGTGGCTGCTGGTGTCCGTCCTGCAAGAATTTTCCAGTGCAGCTCATGCTGCAGTTCTTCCCATAGCTGAGACATGCAGGACATCAGTTTCTATACCCACTGCCTGCTTTTATGAAATGTGGGGCGATTAATTACTTCTGATGTCTGTCCCCCCCGGCTTTCAGAATGTACCGATTTCAGTCACTAGGTTCAGATGTTATTAGGTAGACAGGTGCACCCAGACATACCCACAGTCTAATCATAAAAGTGTATTTTTCCTTCAAAAACCTGGCTAAGCTCAGAATTTAATAATGAAAGATATATCAGTGTGACACTGAATTCCCATAGGCCAGTATATTGAGGATGGCTCTCCTTTTAAAATGTATGACAGCAGATAAGAAACAAAAACTCTTCTGCCTGGGATCATGTAGTGTTTCATTATGAATCCTGTGTGTTTTAATGCAGTATGTAGTATGCTACAGCACTTCTTAATGTTTACTGTGGAAATGTCTTTAACTTTCATTCCTTCAAGTTGTTGGGGCTTGGTTTTGGTTTTTTATATCAGAATTGTATTTGTCATGAAGTTATTGCAACAAACAAGTCTGTTAGGCCAACTTTTATTATTGTCAAGTTTAAACAGTTAGAAGTGGAAATTATTTGGTGACCTAAAACCTCTTCAAGTCCTTCACGTTTTCCAATATACTTCTCTATCATCTAAGCAAACCACAATGTTGTTGTTGTGATCATGTCTGTAATGCCTTCTTTCTTTCTTTAGTCACCTATTCTATACCTTTGCCTAAGTCATCAAAGGGGAATTTCACAGCTTCATTTTTTTCCTTTGTGCTTGTCTCCCACCTCTTTGTTCCAGAATCCCAGAACTAACTGTGCCATTTGTCTTCACTTTCCATGCCTGTTTTCTTCTGTGACCACTGTCTTATTTCAGACTGTCTACATTGCTTCCAAAAATGTATTTTCTATCCTGTTATAACATGCTTTGGAAGTAGCATAACAATTGCCAAGATTTTCTCCTTTTCTTTTTTCTTTCGCTGTCCACTGTTTTTCAGACAATAGCCTGTTTGTCAGACAATAAACTTCTCTTATGCAGGGAGGTTTTTGTATTTTATGCAGTACTAGCAAGTCATTGCTGTTTTATAACAAAAAACCATTGATCAAAAAAGGTGTCAGTTCAAAAATCATGTGTTAGAGAAACCTCACATACCATGGAGTGACTGACCATTGCAGTGTTAGTGATGATCAGCATCTCCTGCTGCTGGGACATGCTGAGCATCTCAGCTCCTGTTCGAGTGAGAGCTGAAGGTGCTCAACATTGCCATGAAATCTCAGCCTGTTCCTTGTGAATGGCCTGGTGTCTGGGAAATATGCTGAGAGGGTGGCCCAGCAGATTGAACAGAGACTACCAGGGGAGTTTCAGATGGCAAGCAAGTTGCAAGGTCAGTTGTTGGTACTGTTTTGATCTAGTTTCAAATCTGAAGTCAGCTCTGCTGAACACAAACCTAGTGTGCTGCCATCTCAGCATGTGCAGGTGGGTTTCTAGGGAGAGTGAGGGTCTCAAGTTCATCACTGCAAAGAGATGTTGTACTGTGTAAGCAGTGATTGTCGTCAGTCCTGAGCAGGCACACCAGGTAAATCGTTTACATTACTGCAAATTTGCATTACTGTTAAATTTCTGATGGGACTGTCTGAGAGGCAACGAACCAGGTCCTGGAGCAGGCTGGGTTAGGACCTGGGATCTCACCCCCTCCAGCAGACACTGCGATGAGACTTGCTTTTAATGAACCTTTTGGGGAATGCTTAAACCAAAGTGTGACTGTGGGAAAAGTGGAAGGAAATGCAGCCATTAAATCTTGGTTTCAAAGTATCCAGTATTCTGTGTAGAAGTGATGAAGTTATACTACAAAAAAATACCTTAGATTTGTCATTAGTTCCCATATCTGTTTCCCTCTATGGCAGTGATCTAATCCCAGATCTCACCGAGAGATGTTAATAATGTATTAGATTGGTGTGCTGTCGTGAAATCTTAAAGTTTCATGACTCCATTTGAAATTTTCCCAGTCTAAACTGCGTGTTTAGGTGAAAGGGTAGGTTTTATGCAAATAGTTTATTTTTCTAAAATTGCTTTTACTGACGAATAAGTGAAAATAGTCTAAAAATAAATAGACCTTGAAAGTCTAGCCTAGCTCAATATTTTCTGGAAGTATTTCCTTCCTTGTTTTCCACAAGGTAGTTTCTCTTTAAATGTACACAGAAGTTAATCCAAAGCAGCAGGTAATTCACTACACTACTTGTGTGGCTGAATGGATGTTGAGGGTATTTCGACACAAATCACGTTGGTGAAGAATGTTCTCTGAGGACCCTGGAGTAGGTGTCACCAAACTGTCAGGAAATGGTATTTTAGCAATGGAAAACACGCCTTCAGAGGTGGGGACAAACCCCCAAGAGTTGTGAAGCTCTGACACTGACAAGCCCCCAGGCATTTTGCGAGTGACTAACTGGGTTTGGTGGTTTACTTTCTGCATTTTAGCCTGCAGTTATAGTAGCTTTAGTGACAAAGTATTTGTGTAAAGTGAGATTCCTATAAATCTACCGTGTTATCCTTATGATTTGTCCAGTTACTCCCGTCAACGTTGTTCCTGGTAGATGAGCATCACTAGGACTCCTCACCTGCTGGTTTGTACCAGCTCTTTAATGCACCTTTCTTTTATTTTTGAAAAGAGAAACAAATACGTTCTCTCTTGCTCTTCTGAGATGTACTAGCATTAGATAAAGGTGGGATGTGTGGCCTATATGAAGCCTGAGTAGTCAGTGTAGCAGATACCTACCAATTTAGTTTGATGAGTCTATTTTGAAAATGAATTTTCAGTCTTACTTCTGTGCACATAGAAGTATGTTCAAGAGAAATATGATTCTGGGGCAAAAAATGCAGATTTTTATAGTAACACAGAGTGTCTCCCTGAATTTTGATTATTGATAAATACTGTAGGAGGTTTAAATTTCTCCTCTCTTCATCAGCTGTTGTGAGGTGATGTGATCCACTGGAGCAGGCAGTGAGACAAGATTTTCAGAGTTAACTTCGGTTTGTGCATACATCAATACTGGGGCAGAGCAAGCAGGTTTTAAAATGCAACTGAAATTCAAAAGGTAGTAGCCCAGGGCTCTCCTGAAACCAGCCTTTCTTTGTATCGTGCTGCCTGGAATGACACTCTGCTTGGCAGACCCTTGGCTCTTAGCTTTTGCCTTCAGTTTTCGCCCTGCAACTGATTTGTGACCTTGAGCAGGTCATTTCACTTTTGTGTCAGTTATGAACTGTGCCAGTGATGTTTGCCTTTTCCCCTGTAAAGTACTTCCAAAATTATAGATGACAAGAATAATTATTTATTATTAATACTTTCACCTCATCACAAATACTGTATTACCCTGAAGTCAGGTCCATGCTACTGTACAATAGAAACGTCCTCCATCCTTCTGTCCCTTCACCTGCTCCCATTTCTGTTACTACCCTCAAGCTGCTCCCTCAGTTCTCCATAGCTATGGGCGTGTAGGGTTACATAGGAGGGAAATAAAACCCCTCAGCCTTCCAGGGAGGAGGCAGGAGCCAGGATGACATAGGAGGGGTCTCCAGGAGCAGTTTGGGTACTGTTCGACCTTAGTTGTTCCTTCCCTTCAGTACTTGCCACTGAAAATCACTGCTGACCTGCCTGAGGGTTGGTGCCAATTATACTGAAAAACTGGCAGAAGACATAAATAGGAAAATACTCAAAATTGTACTTTTTAGTTAAGGGTGGAAATTGAGTTTTGTATAGAGCTATAAGGAAAGCAATTACATGGTCTGCTAGTGCCACTCTGAACTGCTGTGAAGGAAAGTGCCTTGGTGGCTTGTCTCTGCAGCACGAGACCAGCAAGCTCTGTGAAAAGTTTGCCCTTCCGGAAATACAAGCAAGTCAGATGTGCCAATGCTCTTTTATTCTGCAGCTACTCTAAAGCTGACTTACTGTTTTTTTCCCAGAGGCAAGAGCTGTTGCAGTCACCTCCTGTGTGCAAAGGACACAGGAGACACTTACAGGCTCACACTTGTAAGTGTTGTAGGTTGTTTGTCAGACCCACAGGAACAGTGGCACAAATCCCCTGAGAAGATGGGCAGTTCTGCTGCTTAAGTCAGCTGTACCTCAGGTTTGGGTGATTTTCTAGTGCCAGGTAAGATGAGCAGACCTTTGCGATTGAAAGCTGAGGTTTTGTCAGCTTTTCCTGTTACTGCTGCTCACTTACTGCTGCTGAAGGCTCATACCTGAATCCAGAAATTCAAATGAATGAGAATACTGTGTGTTAAAAATTCGGCAATCTTAAGGAACAATGTAACACTTTCTTTCTGAGACTGTCACTTGGGCAGATAGGGAAGGCAATAGGATTAGAGCAAAAGAGAAAAAGAAAAAAAGATGGGTAAAAACCTGAACATTTTAATGAACATCTCCAGTATGTTTGGACTTAACTGAGGCAGTAGGCACTGATTCAGATAAGTTTTGCAAATCCTGTTTTTCTGTTAATGCCAATGAGCTCCATCACCCTTAGATTTTAGATGGTAAAGCCTTTGTAGGGTAATACGAGAGTTTTGTAAAACTGCATGACACACAGTTGGATAAAAAGTGATGTTTCTTCTTTGGTTCCCTTTCAAAAACTGAAAGACAAATATGGTCTTTACAAATCAGAACATAAAGGAATAAAGTATTGATTGTATTTTCAAAATGCACTTTATTTTTTCCAAACCTTATAGCCAGTGCTGTAAAATATCTTTGTTGAAAGAAAAAAGAATGGATTCAGTAGGTTTATAAGATCAATCAAGAGAAGCTGCAGAATCTCATCATGGCTATTTTGGCTGCCATTTCTGGTCATACAGTGGGAAAAAAGTTTGCATATAATGAATATAGTTTCATTCTATTGACAGAAATTCTTTGGTCTTAATGGTTTCTCACTTGAAGCAGTAACCAGGGTATGATGTATAATTGTTGCAATCAGCTGTGAAGCTTTCCTTGTGAAGTCATCCCCATCCCTTCCTTTTACTTCCCGGATTGACTGAAGGCACATCTTTCCTAGCTGTTGCTTTGGTAACTCTGTTTATGCACTTTGTGTCTCCTGCACTGTCCCAACAGAAGAGCACTTGACCTTATGATTTTGGGGGATTTTGTTTATTTTTGTTTGCTTTTTTGTTTCTTTCCTGCACATGCCCAGTTGAGCCAGTTGATGCCCGCCCAGCTGCAGACAGAGGACTCACCACACGACCAGGTACATAACTTGCATGGCTTTTACCTAACCTGGCATGCATGTGGTCTGCTTGGGCTGAAATTATTAACCTTTGCTTTGGTGTAACCCTCTTGTAAAATGTGATGCTATTCCATGACCCAAGGGATTGTTCCCACACAAACTCCCATGTGTGAGTGCTGTCTGTGTCCAGAGTGTTCGGGATGTGTGCTTGCAGACAGAGTGGGACCCACAGACCCAGAAGTAATTCCTATAAAGTTCTCATCCCTTTCCAGCAATAATGCTTTGGCAGGTGCAGGAGGGGCTAGAGTTGGTGTCCCCTAGTGCAGACACTGCTTTTAATTTAGGAATGTATGATAGAAATGTCAAATCCTTTATGTAGAGTGTACAGTTTCAAGAAAATTGGGGCTGATAAAGAATTAAATTCAGAATTTGCATACAGTTTCAGAATTTCGGGGGACATTAATATTTTTTGCTGTGGTATTTATGTTAGTTAACTCCAGATATCTAAAAATGCATATGTATTATCCCTCTGGATTCCCTGAGGACATCTTTACACAGCTATTGATTCCATTCTAGGACAGAGAAGGGTGATTGTTTCTCCTCTGTAGATATCTGTGTCTTTTTTTTCTTTTTTTTTTTTTCAAAGTAGTAGCAGATGACTATCTTGGGTCAGGCTGCAGATGTTTGGGAAAGTTAAAATGTTTCAGTTTTCAAAGGGAAGAGATTTTAGCTTTTCATGCTAACTTACTTTGCTTTTGGGGTTCATTTTCCTCTGGATTTTATTTAGGCTTACCTGGGATTGGCTGATTTCATTGAGAGCAAACTGCCTTTTATTTCAAAAGTTACTCTCCAACACACAGTGAGATGAGATTGGTGTATTTTAGGCTCAGAATTATTTCAATGTTGCATTATAATTGGGGGTTTTTTTCTTTAGATCAGATTAAACTGATCAATCTGTATCCTTTTTCCCTTCATCTTGTCCTCCAAACATCCATTAGCATTATGGACAACACCTTTCTAGTGTTTAAATCTTTGTGATAACTCACCCATGTTTGTTGGTTACAGAAATTGCGACAGTGGGAGGTAAAATAAGTTCACATGTTGCAGCAATGGGGATGCATGTCAGAGCTGGACAGGTGGTGTGTTCCTAGCACTGCACTGGGAGTCTGACGTCTTTACTTGTGTTTAGAGAATTCATTCAATTAAGACAGCCTGGAAACAGGTGCAAAGGTACCTGTGCAACATTGCCAAAAATCATGCGATCAGGGGACATCCCCCCAGTAATGCATTATCTGCCTTCTGGATTAGATTTCTTCCCCAAGAGCAGTACAATTATCATCACAAATGAAGCATTAATATGTTTAATCTGAATGTTGTAATGTTAGTTCAATCTAGAAATTTTATTGTAATATTAAAATTTGTGATGATTAACAACTTTTAATTTCAGTCATCTTGAAAAATCTGTACAAGGCCCATATTTATTACTAAAGATTGTGCCTTCCTCCTTTCTGCTGCCTCACACATACACATGTGACAGAAGTCCTGGAGAAAGGATTTTCTCACACTGCTGCATTCTGGTTTCAGAGGGAAATGATATGTTTTAGTCAACTGTATCAGAGCGCTTTGTTGTTTGGGGTGATACAAACAGTGCTAAAAGTAGGGCTGACAGAGGTCATGAGTGATCTTTGTGAAGGTAGGATAGATGACTGAGGAAAAGTAAAAAATACTTCAGTGTGTGACCATTATGTCTTGAAATTTCCAGCAGATGCAGTAACTTCTGCAGTGTGAAAATCACACGGGATATTTCCTCAGTGTTCTGCTCAGGTGCAGACATAGTGCTGTCCAGGGGCCTGGGCCATCTTCCTGGCTTTTCGCACAGAGTTTTAAGTGCTGCAAAGGCCCATCCTCTGTGTTTGTCACATCCCTCCAGCCTGCCAGGGATGCACTGCACCGATCCCTGCTTGCTTCCCTGGAGAGACTGAAATCTCTACTACTATGCCTGCATTCCCAATTTCATAGCATAAAGTGTCTTGCATGTACATGTGAAATAGGAGTTCTGATACTTTACAGTAGTGATAAATGTACCATATTCATATCATAAACCACTGTTCCTGGTAGACCTTAAGTTCCTTATGTCTTTCATCACCATTTCCAAACTTAGGTGAATTTTTTTCTTACAAATACAGATTCTGTCGATAAATGTCCACATGATTTTTCATCATCCTTCAAAAGCAATTTATCTGTGATAAAATTTCCATTCAACAAAAAAATTCTACCAGTCTGAGTATCTTCATAAACTAGAAATGGAGGAAAGCAAATGGATGTGTCTTGTGAAATACAAAAAGGATTCTGTTAGTTTAAAAATTAGTGTTTTAAAACTGTTTTACTTGCTAATTACAAATTAAATTACTATATCAAAGGTTCAAAAAGGAAAATAAATACTTTTTGTGCAGTCAGTGTCCTTTTGAGGTAGTCTGTTTTTACAGTTTGGGACTATTCTTTATTGAAAAAGAAAAATGTTAAAAATAGTAGATTATTCTACAGAGAAAAAGTGTAAACAAGGCACCTGCAGGTAGATTAATACATGCAGCTGCTTGTAACTTTTTGTTTTGATTGCCCAGCTTCTTACTGGTTTCCTGAAAGGTTTTCCCTTTTCATGGTCCTGGCTTTCCAGCTGGTGCTTCTACTTGCTTGGCTTAAGTGAGCAAGGTGGTGACCTGCTTCTTCTGGGTGAAAACAGAGGTGTCCTGTCAACCTGCAACAGTCCAAGCCTGGTAATAAGTGAATGTTTTGTAGCTCCTCAAAATTCTTGACGAAAATGAGCTTTGAAAGGACTAAGAAAACATGCAAACACTTTTTTCTCTTTTCCATTTTCTTGTTAACCACTTTCTGCCCACACAACATTCTTTGAATGATCACCATGTTTTTCTTAAAGCTAGATCAGAATCATGCAGATCATCTTTGTCACTTCCCCACAAGAGGGACAATTTGGTCACAGTACAGAAAAGAATCACAGAGTCATAGAATACCCAGTTGGAAGGGGACTTCAAGGATCATCTGGTCCAACAAGTATTTAGCATTTTTCATGCCTAGAATTTTTTTACTTCACCACATTGTTCCCTCTTTCAAAAAATAAAGTCTGTGAATGACGTCAGAAAAAGTAAAGAGTTGTCCAGTCCGTAGAGCAGGAAAGTTTATGAATAAGGACCAAATTTAAAGCATTTACTGAAACTTATGCCATTTGTCTAAACCCTCACTTCTGTTGCATTCTACCTTGGCTGTCCACAGTGGAAGCTTGAATTGGGAGTATGATCTACATCAGTCCCAGAAGGAGAATAATCCCATTTCCTAGTATAGATAAAACATCCATGAAATTCACGTGAATGCTTGAAAAGGAGCCTAGTGCTTCAACTTACTGTCCTTCCCCTTCTTAATTCACAAGTGGGTGAGCAAAAATAAGAATTATGCCTCAGACCCTTTCTTATGACCTCTTTTCTGAAAAGGAAGTAAATGAAATAGTAAAAGGTCAGAGGGAAGGAAAATATTAAGATGTACTAAGCAGTCATCAGTGAGCTACTTATTAAAACAGCGCAAATATAACATATTTATGACATATGTCGTGTTATTTAAAAAGTGCTTCATACAGGGAGACGTTAGAAGGCTCCAGTCCAACCTGAGAACTTCCATAGGAAGATCTTCATATAGAACGAGGACCTCATTCCTTGATAGCCTCACTGTAACAGGTTTTTCAGTAGTTTTCTTCTCACCTGTGCCCCAGAGGTCACTTTTTCATGATGAAATTTCCTAAGTTCTTGCAGGTGAATTTTGAGTATCTGTTCATTATTAACCTTTTCTTTGTGTGTGTGTGTACATGTATATAGAGAGACAAATACATACATTAAAATATGTATTAAAACATCTTTATATACTCATTTTTACTCAAGTTAATTCAGCAGGTCTGATCTGTGGAAATTGAGTGAAGATTAGAAAACTGGCCATCAGAAGGGTTGTTGTTTAGGATCAGCATATTTTCTGTAATTCAAGGTGATAAAGAAAACAACCAGTGCTCTGTTCAGGGCAGATCAAATTTCCATCTGTTGCAGAGTTGCAGCTGTAATTACAGCACTAACAGCTGTAATTACATCACTCACAGGATGCCCATAATTCACAATACAAGGATTTTATTATATTAAGTGTATTACTTCCATGAAGTATAGTTTAGGCTTATTGGGAGTTTTTTGTGTTATCCCAGCATATTGTCAGTTGATTGTTTTTGCAAATATGTAATTATTTTGAGGAAATATTGCACATAAAGTTGATTCTGTGTCCCTGGCCCTTCTGCTAACAAGTCATGACATGGTGTCTTTATTATATTTTATAAAAAGCTGAGGGTTTTATTTTAAGTCATGGTTCCAGAGGATCAGTAAAGTCTAATGGCTGTTCTGCAGAATCATTAGCACATATGCTGCAGTCTGTGTGAAGTGAGGGCATAGAGCATCTTAGTGAATTATTTATGATTTTCTTGCCAGAAATTACCAGGGTATTTTTTCCCTATCTTAGTGATGCAAGTTCAGTACAGTTGCCTTAAACTAACTGTCTGCAGCTACCAAATAAAAATCGTTAATGGATTTTTTTCCATTAGATCATTTTGGTTTGTTTTATAAATCAGATAGTCACTAACTGTGAATGCAATTATAGGTGCATATGCACAGCATCTGCATTGACATGCCAGAAAGATTACTGAACCAGATTTTCCTTTTTGATAGTTTATTTTCACACACATATATTCTGAGAAAGAATTATTTTATGCTCAAATCCAATTAGATTCTTTGTTTAAACAAAATAACATTCTTTTTTCCACTTACTTTCTGCTTTCTCTAAGTTGAGAGCCCCATAGTCATCCATGAAGTAAAAGTGAACCACCATTAACTTCCAAGGACAGACCAGAAAGTTTTAGTTCCATGCAGTCTTAAAAATGAGTAGTCCTCAAAGATACTTGAGTTGTCCTTATAAAACTGAGCATATAGTCTTCATTTTCATCTTTGAGTGTACAATCTTCGTTCATCTTTCATTTCAAAATGAAGTGATCTGCACAAAGTCACAGAGTCATATGGAAGTAGTAGCTGAACTTCTAGTTGGAACAGACAGCTGTCTGCCCGAGTGATTGTTCGAAGACTGCATTCCTTTCCATCTGCCTCTTTATTTTAGATGAAGCTTCACCCAGATAAAGCTCTTTACTACTCTTACAACAGGCCTCGATTCAACAAATCTTTTCTTGTTCTTGCTGTGACTCAGAGTTCGTGGACATGGAGCCAATTTCTGAGTGCCGTCAGTGCCTCCCTGCTCAAACTGCTGCTTTGGTTTTCTCTGTGTAGAGAACACCCAGATCTAGTCATTTCAGTTGAACTTCACTTGGAGGTTTAGTTTTTAACTCTAGACCACAGACACAGCTACTACTGTTTCAGATTCATGGCAAACAAAATCACAAAACCTTTCTGCGTGTTTGTGTAATGAGTAGATGAAACAGTTACAAGCGGTGTCGTAGATAATGTGCATCTGATTGCATCCTTGGTGGAATTCACTGTATACCTTTTTTTATTATTCTTCTGAAAACCTAAATATATATTTACGCAAACACAGACGCTCATCTATGTGAGTATAAAGTGTTCCCCAAAGCAGCTATTTGGTTATTTCATATGAGTAGTTTTTCACTCCATGTGGTTTTTTTTATTTTTTCCATTAGGGCAAGGAACAATAAGGCATTTATATGCTGCTTTTTTTTTGTGTCTGGCTATGTATGTGAGCACACGTGCATGGGTACACATGTATGTACAAAAGCGGTTAATATTGCTTATTGATAGCAATATGATTAAATGCCTGTCATAGGTCGCTCATTTTGTTGAATTTTACTAGATGCTTTTAAGCCTGTGGTTTTGGTAACAAAACAGTTTTGTCAGTTTTTCTAAGGAGCTGCAAGTTAATACATTTGCCGGCTGAGTTGAAGTAATTTTAAATTGAAGTAAGAAAGAATGCTACTCCCTAAAGATATTATGTAATTCAGAAGAAAAAGTGTTAATAATTATCATTATTTGTGAATTTGCAGTGAGGCTGTTGCTCTCACTTTTCATCTTGTACATTGGCTTTTGTGTTTGTATTAATGTTTTTTAGAATTGGTAGTGAAAAGACATAATTTTTTGTCAGGATTAAAGTCCTTGTCAGAGAAAGAACTCTTCTTTGTATGCTTGTCTTCAGTGGAGGGGTAGAGGGCTATTAGGAACCCTTGCATCTTGCCTCTGATCAAGGTTTTGGAAAGACCCTGAAGTTTTTTCTTCTTCAGTTACTACCTTTGAAAAATTTATCTTTGATTTTAGTATGTAAGTCTAAATATGTAGTGTCCAGGACAGGAAAGTGAATGAACTTGGTAATGAAGATAATCTGTTAAATAGAAAGTCTTAATTCTATAATTTAGCATTGTGAAAAGGCGTATATAACCCCATGATATATAAAAATATGTTTGTCTCGTACCAAGTATTTAATTGATTTCAGTGCAGTGTCTTGCTTCTCCTTATTATATAATCTGCTATTTGCAGAAGACCACCAGTTTACCCTAGCTGTACTTTTATAAGTTTTTTTCCTCATTTCTAAGGGAAGTAGAAAGGGAAAAATTGCTCTCAGGTTCTGTTCTGCAAGAGAAGATTTTTGTGTTTCTGACGTTTTTCTTGTGCCAGCTGCCAAAAACAAGTTTCAGTAAGTCTAACATCGTTAACTTCCTAATACCAGGTCTTGCCTTGTGTTCAGATCCCATGGCATTTTTGTGGATTCATGAGTAGGCCACCAGACCTTGGTCACCTGTCTCAAAACAAAAGAATTCTGCCTGATCTCAAGGCAAAAAAGATGGCTTGACCTGCTCCATGCTGGAAGTATGGCTCCTGTGCTATGGAAGTATGGCTCCCGTGCGCCTGTTTAGTGGGAATGGGAGGAGTTAAGGGATCCCTTAGAGAAATGTGGCTCTAGGGAAGCCTGAGTCTGTGTTTGCCAGCAGCTGAGACTACTGGTGAACTTGTCACCCTCTTTTGCTCATCAGTGTGACCTGTCCTGCCGCCTGTACTGCTGCTGTAACTCCTGCCTGCGGCGTTGGGCTGTTTGACTGAAGCTGACAGAGACCCACAGTCTCAGCTGTCGCAGCTTGCTTTCAGCAAAAGGGGTCAGAGCCCAAGAGCAGAAGTGCCCAAGTCCGTTTTCCTGCTTTTAGCAGTGGTACAAACAGGATATGTACAGATTTCACCTCTGCCTTATACCCCTGGCACATCCACTGAGCTTTTGACAGCCAGCATTTGACAGGTTCCAGGATTGGAAATTGTGTCTTCAACGTTGTGTTTAGTAGCCCTTGGAGGAACATTTCTTCTTCACATCTGTTCATTTGTATTTTGAACATTGTTGTTTTTTGTGCCAGTGAGTTCCACAGTCCAATTTTGTGTTGTACCAAACAGTATATATATATACATGCTTCCTTGTGTTAGTTTTTAATCTGCTGTGTCATAGCCATGTTGGTGTCCTGTATTTCTTAGGAGGAATAATGAATGACCATTTCCTGTAGACTTTCATCTTGTCATTCACAGTCACATAGGCCTGTGTCGTGTTTCCCTTCAGTTGCCTCTTCCAGCTTGCAGACGCCTGACTTTAGTCCTGCCTGTACAGAAGCCATTCCATACCCATGATCATCTGTGTCTCCCTGCGTTCTGTCTTTTGTGGTTCCCCTGCCTCTGTGTGAGGTGGGCTGACCAGAACAGATAGCTAGATTTAAAAACGAGGATGCGTCATTTAACCAGCGCTGTAACAATGTTTTCTGTTTTCTCTATTTTCTCATAATTGCTCCCAGCTTTGTCTTTGGCCTTTTGGCAGCTGCTGAGCCAAGTGCCCACAGAGTTACTCACAGGGACTGCAAGGTCTCTTGGTGGAACAGAGTTAAACTAGAGCCTTTATTGTGTATGTATAGTTAGGGCTGTGTATCCCCACAAGCACCACTTTACATTATATCAGCGTTGAATATCATTTCCCTTTTAATGTGCACTTGGAATTTGTAATATCCTTCTGCAGTTCTTTGCAGCTGTTTTTACTTTGACTACCCTCATTTTTTTCTTTTATTTTTTGTTAGTAAACTGTCATGTCACTGTTCACTCCCTTATCCAGATCACACTGCAAACAGCACAGCACAGATCCTTACGGGACCCGCTGGTAACCTTCCTCCATTGTGAAAAATGCATGCGTATTTATACTACATTTCCTCTCTCTTGATCATTTATGGAAAGTTGTGTAGGACTTTTTTTATCCTTTTTTTATCCCCCTCTTTATCCTTGGCACCTTAGCTTTTGCCAGAGCTTCGATCAGTCACCTTCTCAAAGGCTTTTTGGAAATCCAGATTCACTCCAAGCAGAATCCCTGTTTCCCATGTGCGTCCTAACTCTTCCAGTGACCTCTAAGAGGTTTGGGAGGCAGGACTTCCTCAAGAAAAGACACATTGATTCTTCACTGATTTGTCTCATATGTGTGTGGATCTGTTCTAATCAATATTTATAGCTGCTGTGAACTTGTCAGCTGTAGCAAGTAGTGCAGTTCCTCAGGTGCTTGCCCTGGGGAATTTCCACACGATACTTTTGTCAGGGTGTTTATAAGGGGGTGCAAATGTGGGCAGTGAAACCAGTCCTGGGAAAGCCCTTTCTCCCCAGGTAGTTCATCTGTGTGAAACATTGGTATTCCACTGTTGGGATTTCCCCCCGTCCCCACTTTGAAGCCTAAAACCAAACAGGCAGGGGTGAGATGAAGGGGTTGAAGAGCTGAGGTTCCTTACAGCCAGGTACATGTTCTCCTTTCTCACGCTTTCCATTGATGCAGGTGTAGGCCCTATTTTGAAATGATGCACAGGAGAGAGTAAATTGTACACTTAATTTGGAAAACTAACCACAATTGCTTCAAGGATAAAAAGTTAAACTGGTTTTCAGGTACCACATGGGCTCTATTTCCTTCAACTCCATTTCGTCCTGCCTTTCGCTGACAGAATATCATTGTTTGTTTTCAGATTCCAATTCCTGTAGTACTTTATGATTCTTGCATTTAGAAATGGTCTCTTGTATGTAAATGTCATAATCTATCTGTGTAAGTACTGTGATGTAGCATCAAATCCCAAATGCTTAATATAAACAGTTGAGGGGTTTAAGTGCTTTATTCCTTTAAAAAAAGAAATGAAAAAAGAAGTAAGGTAGAATTTATAGAGCAGTCAGACTGTTCAAGAAAATAACTATAAATACTTTATTGCATGAAGATGATCCTTTTTCTCTCCTTTGCGTGGTTTTCTATGAAAAGAAAGATCAGAACCTTGGAATGGTATTGTCTGTACAGTCCAGAGAAGTTCTTTGGAAGGTCTGTTCTTGCTGACTCATAATTCAAAAATAAACCAGCACTTAATGAAAAAAAGAAATTGCACATTCAAAGGCAGTCAAAAGGCAATAATTCTTGCATTGAGTACCGTGCAGCTCATTGGCAGGTGGAATTCTTCGGGAATTATTTAGGATCCGTAGAGACAGTGGAACGATCACATAAGCAGTCAGTAGTGTTCAGGATTTTAAAATAGGTTCTTCCTCTGCATCGGAGCTTAAGGTCAGCCCAAGATATGAAGAATGAAGCCTTGTAGGGAAGAGCTGGGAGTGAGGAAATGCTAAAATAAATACAGACAAGGAATGTGAACCATACACATACAGGATACACTGCTCTGCTGCTGTTAAGTCTGCCTCACCTTTCCAGTTAGACAAGTGCACCATCTCCCCTTCACACCCATAAAGGGAGAACAGGATTGCAAACTGTCTCCATTTATAATTGTTGCAAGCCGTGCTCATTTGCTTTACTGGATATTTCTAGTCAAGAGGGACAGGTTATCATCTCTCAGAGAGGAGACAAGGCTTGAATCATTAATTCTGAGCAGTAGGAAGTCTGAAAATGAGTAAGAACTATGTAAAATTCACAGACATTTTAGTAACTTATTTGTACATTGTGCAAAAGGTACAGACTCACAGGATGCAAGAAAATACAATTCTGGGGTTCTCCTCCTCACACCATGGGTGTTTTTTTTTTTCTCCTCACAGCAGCCTGAGGTTAGGGAGGAGGAAGGTTTTGGTCTAAACAACAAATTTTCTTGACACTGCTAAAGAGACTGTCAGAGCAGATCTGTCTGCAGTCCATGAGCCAATTCAAGAGGTCCCTGTTGGTCCCTTGCAGCTCAGTTTGTGCAGTGTTTCATGCTGAAAGCCTTTGATTCTCATACCAATATGGCTGTAGTGGATTAAAGATTGTTTAACAGAGGAGAAATTTTACCAGCTCATTCTGTGTCACTTCAGTGGGACTGAAACATCAGATGTACCTCACTTTTCCTTCCAGTTCCCTTTCATGTTGCATCCCACCTCCTCCATGCAAATGGTACTGGTGCCTTCTGCTCTGGTAAGGGTGGGCTTGAGCAGAATCTCACTGAATCTGAATCACTGAATATTTAATGCGTTGTCTTTGTGGTGCGATGCAGGCTCCGGGTTGACTAACGTTAAAACAGAAGAGATATCTGAAGTGAAGATGGATGCGGAGTTCCGGCATGACTCAGGGTATGAAGTTCATCATCAAAAGCTGGTGAGTGAACAAACTATGCTTTCCACACGTGCGTTTTGAGCTGTTGATTAAGTCTTGAGCTAGTGAGTCACTTAGTGGCCTTGTTTCCCCTCAGTGATATGGATGCTGAAAGTGCCAACAGAATATTATCACATGAACAGATTATGATTTTTCTGGTTCTCTCTCCGATGAGAGTAAACCTGAAATAGTGTCAGCAGAGAGGATGGAAAGTCATCAAGTCTCACATGAGAGGAAGTTCTGACAGTTCCTGTCCTTGCACTGCCATGTCGTATGGACAATACTTGTCCCACAGTCCATCTGTCATGGTCTCATAACTAAAGAGAAGGGATACAGAGGAAGGAAAATGCTAAGTTTAAAAAATGAAAGAAAAAAAGGCACGCAGCATGGTGCAGCAAGAAATAGACTGACACCGTTTCAGGAATAGATTCCTTTCCTGTCAAAACAGATGGTGGTGGTGCATGAAGGAGGCTGAACTCCATGGAGCATAACCTTTCACAAGATTGCCTGATTGGGATAAGAGGAGATTCTCCACTGGCCTTAATTTTACTTTGGCTGTATCTGTGTGTTTTGTTCCTTAAGGTATATTAAATTATTATTAGCAGGTGAAGGTCATATAGGAGCAAACTATTGTTCCCCATTTGAACTGTGCTTCTTACGAACATAAAAACAACAACCAAAAGCAATGTAGGTAAGAACAAGCATCTTCTAGAAGCTTTTTTCAGTCCCTTAATAAGCAATTAAGAACCCATATAGTAGTGTTTTCTATAAGCCTTTTCTGCTTCTAGTTCCATGGCTTTCAATATCCTGATATTAAACTTGAAAGCTTTTTTTCTTAATATATTCTTAAAGCTAGGTAGTGCTGAAAATTAAAATTAACATGGGGCTCAAATTTGCATTTGAACTAGGCAATCACTGTGTGAAAAGATATTCTGCCATCTCTTTGATGCTGAGAACTGAGAATTCCCAGTTTGACGAGCTAATCCAGAATGCATTAGCACTAATTTGGGAAAGTCTGATGTGCTTAGCTCAGATGGGTTAAACATCCAGATGGAGCAAACCTGTACTGAAGGGAAGGAACTTGCAGGAATGTGTTCAGATCCAGTAGATACTGGTTGGTCATAGGCACTTCCCAGCAGTGCTGTTCAGTGTCTAAGTGGTTTGATACCATCCAGAGCAATTTGGTGCAGGGAACTCCTCTTACTGGGGTGGCTGAAGGAGCTGTGGGACCTTACTAGCTTTTTACAGCCTTTTTTTGCCATACTTCTTACTGATAGGTACAATCACTATTTAAGAATTAGTGAGCTGTCTTCCAAATTATCTTTTCAGTTAAGACTGAGCAAGGAGTCTGGTCTTGCTGAGAAAGTACTGGATTGATGCTTACAGGGCTTTGCTTCCTTACCACACTCCATATCTAATCCCAGGCCCTCTCCATTAGCTTTAATTCAAAAGCAGGGAGCAGAGAACACTTTCATCTGTGCTTTCCTTCTGTGTCCTGGTAGGATTTACTGAAACAGTCTCTTAAGGATATCGCTTTGAGTTGAGCTGCATGTTGTATTTTATACACAAACCTCTGAATTGAACTGAAATTGCAGTTATTTTCTCCTTTATGGATGTTCACCTTTGAACTGTACATTAAGTTGATTTTTATGGCTCGGAGTGCTTAAGGCCTTCCTCTCTTGCACATGCATATTAGCTGGGGCATTTCACAGTGCTCCAAAATAGTATGGTAACAGAATCTCAGTCCTGGGCAGGTAAAATTGACAGAGAAATTTTTACCTCACTTCAGCTTATACCAACACTGCCCATTGTGTGTACTTTCTAGTGAATTCTTAACTTTGTTTAAACATATTTCTTGCTTGTGAGTAGGAACAATATAAATATTTATATTGCATGTTTTAATACCTCTCTGAGGAAGGTTGTGTGTCTTAAAGAGTGCAAATGTTATACAGCTCATTATAATTCTCAGCTGGTTTCCTGCTTCCCTCTGCATTTTTGTTAAATACTTGTCAAAGTATTTAGTCTTTCAGCGTGAGGTAGTGTTACAATTCTGTGAATGTAATTTATTCCCTAATCCTTTTTGCCCATTTTGGCGAAAAATAATAATAATAAAAGCTTGCTGTTGACAAGCGGACAAAAGGGTTGTAAGATATGCATAGATGTAAAATAATCCAATGTATTCCTTGAATACAAAACAGGACAGTGGAAACAATCACCCACTTTTCATACCTGCTCCTGCTGATAAAAGCCAGTCTTATTAAATGCCTAATAAAGCATCTTGCTGTCATCTGTTTTGACTTATCAGTCCATACAATTTGAGTGGGTTTTCTCTGGTTTTCACACCGCTGTTACCTGTTAGGTCACACATGAGTATTGACATCATCCAGGTTCAGCTCATTCTCCCTTTGCCCTGCAAAATCATGAAGCTTAGATCAGCATGTTAGTTTTTGTTGACTTTCGTCTCCTTGGTGTGAGAGTTCTCTCCCAACTGGTTGTGTGCAAGTTTCATCATTGTCCGACAGGTCCTTCCTTCACTATTCTTTTAATTGAAAAAATGCATCATAGTCCAAACAAGCCACACAGATGTAAATTTATGAACACTTTTGTGTTTAGAATTCTAAAAATAGGGAAATGTGTGTGCTCCTGGGTTACTCCGCCAAAGCTCATCAGTCTTTGTGCAATTAGCTGGACTCATTCAGGGAAAAAAGGCAGGTACTCTCCAAGACCTGTGTGAAGCTGAGGATGGAGCCGAGTTCCCTACTAAGCCACAGAACTGCCACACCACAGACAATATAGATTTGCCAAATTGCTCTTCTCCACCTGTGAGCACTTTGTGGCACAGCAATACAGGTTTAGGTAATTAGAAGGACTTGCAATACTGTTTAATTACTGATGCTTCAATAGGCTTTATATTGCTGTGGCAGCTGGGCAGATTAGTCAGATGTACAGTGAGCTTTTTTATTTGCCACCTTCCTTTGTTCTTCTTTTGTAGGTGTTCTTTGCTGAAGATGTGGGTTCAAATAAAGGTGCCATCATTGGACTAATGGTGGGAGGTGTTGTCATAGCAACAGTCATTGTCATTACTTTGGTGATGCTGAAGAAGAAGCAGTACACATCTATTCACCATGGGGTTGTGGAGGTAAGAAAAGGCTTCCGAGCGCAACTGGTGTCACCTGTACAGCACAGTCAACACACTGATCTATAAATATGAATTTTCAAAGGAAGAAATCATGTCTTTTGCAATGTTCAGAATTGTCATGGTTGAATCCTGCAGCGTGGAATCAAATTGCTTTATTTAGTAAATGCAGACACAATGTAAACCATGTTACATTGGGTGTAAACCCACAAAAATCTCTTCTGGACCTATCCCAGACCAATCATCTCATAATATGAAAGTTCATTTTATAGGAGAAAGGGCAGTAGCCAGTGAGTAGGTACTGCACAAAAGGAAAAATTTGGTTTTACTGTTGTTGGGAATTAACACACACACTGATTTCTTTATTTAGCTTTAACATTTGAGGCTGGTCTTCCATAGCTTGTGCTGTGCACTGCAATGATTTTCCCCATACAGATATTTTATTACTTTCTGTTCTCTAAATAAGATTTTCTGTTGCCACCAACAGCTTTTGATTTATGGCTAATCTGAAACTCACAGATTTGAAGAACAAATAATATATAAGACTCTTGTGTAGGATTTTCAAGGGGAAAATCTTTGTCTCTTCTCAGTCTACCAAGGAAATTTTTGGTCAGTTTACAGTAATTTAAAATCCTCCATCTGTTGTGTGGCTTTAAGAAAGATCTCTGTAGGCAGAAAAACTTAATTCTGAGAACTGAAAGGAGGTTCATGTACCTTTTTTCCCCTGTTTAGTTTACTGTGTGTCTGATTTTCAGATAGTACTTACATTAGCAAGCACTTGCATATTTTTGCCTTCCAGAATTGGTATTTTCCGTTTTCGATTGAAACTTAAGTCTTGATCAAGCCCATGGTTTATGTTGGTTTCATCTGGGAGTCAAAGGAACCTTGCTTTGGTCTTGCTGGAGACACACATGCTTCATGATACATTTATTCCACTGTCTTGGTCATTGAAAGGTCTTAAAAATATTTGAGAAAGCCTTTTTCTTAAGCCCATGCTTGTGCATCCCTCTGTCCATGCTGTGGTTGTCTACATAGTTTGAAACCTTCCAAAGAGACATGGTGAGAAGAGGACCAACCATGTGGGGTGAGATTTGCACAGATATCAAGCTGTGCAGAATTTTGGACCAAGAGGCAGAAAATAGCCATCAAGACTCTCAGCTTTAACTTTCAGTATGATAGCTTTCAGCCCATTTTGTAGAAAATTGGGGCAGGTTTTAGTTTTAAACCACTGAGCTGATAACTGCTGCAAATGGCTGTGCCACCAGTAACTCTCCTTTGGCTGAATTTAGTGACAGCAGAAAAGCCAGAAAGCTTGCTGGGCCAAAGCCCCAAATCAAACACTGAGTATGGACATACCATTATTGCAGTACGACTTTAAAATTCCAGGTGGGCTTTGCCTGACAGAATGATGTGGCAAAGGTAATCCTGGATTTCTGTGAGCTTTCTTTGGTGACAGTGAACTTGGAAACATTGGCCTAGAAATAACACGCACAAGCTGGATAAGTAACTCACGGCAGAATGACACCATCACTTAGGGAATAAAAAAATTTGCAGATAAAACCATAAAGCTTTATTGTGTGGATGTACTGAGAATATTGGTTGATTTATAGTATCACACTGGAGATGATGTCGCCGTGTTGGATTTGCTGCATTGTGTCTGGCATTGGCAGCCAGGATTCCTCCTTCTGCCAGACTTGGCCTGTGGTCTTAGCAGACCACATGGCCTCACTTTCAGAGCTTCTCACCTGCAAGAAAGGCATTACATCTATTTTTCTCCTAAGTTGGTGAAAATTTTGTAGCAATTGTACTGGGGACAAAAAAAAACCACCCAAAGTTCCACATACAAGTGATATTTAATATCAAACTGTCTTCAAAATTAAGCTGTTCCTTTCTAAAGAGGATTAATGTGTTTAACTACAATGAACCTCTCATGTGCTGTGCACAAAAAGCATGAAATAGCAGAATCACCTGATGTAAAAGTAACTGTACATCAGCTCTATGTTGGCTGAGTAGATTTTTAACAAATCTTGCAACCTCTTTGTTGCGTGTCAGAAGTTACAGTGAGAATTTAACTCAGTGATAGTGGATGCAAGATTACAAAACAGGTCCTGTTCTACCTGTGTTCTTATCTTCCAAAAAGTTCATCTCTGTTGTACTTTTTCTCATTTCACTCTGATTTTTTTTTTAACAAAATTGTTAAGTTATTAAAAATCCTGTTAGCTTTTTTTGAAGCTCGGAGGAGGGATATACTTGTCCTATTTAGAAGTGTCATAATTTTTTCCCTTGTCTGAGAATAAAAATGTTCCAAAGTGGTTCAAGCTCCCCAGGGAAAGAACTTTAAGACAAATGTTTTGAAAGTGTTTTTGGCTGGTGCACCCAACCCCAGCTGTCTGCAGGAGGTTATTCTCTCCGTGAAAGCAGGTAGCAAAAAAGATTCTCACCTCTCCTTGTGCACTGGGCAACAGCTGATTGTCTCAGCTTGTCCTCTTTGAGGATATTCTGTTCAAAACTCATTTGCTTTCTGATGAGGCAGCACCTCCAGCAGGAGAAAGTGAGGAGAGGGGACGACAGGAGGGCTCACAGCAGGAGCAGAGATTGCACTAAAATTGCAGACGGGGATAGGTAGATAAAATAGTTTATCTACCTGACTGAGCTGTTTTCTCAAGAGACATCACGTCATAGAAAAGAGAAGTGTGCCCACACCTCTTTACACACTGTGTTCAGCTTCTGCCGCCTCCATAATGAGTGCAAAAAGCTTCTTAAAATGGTAAGGGGGTTTAGGGATTTACAGACAAGGAGATAATCGGGTTCAAAGCATGTCGTTTGGCAGAGCAGTACTTAGGACAGAGGTTGTAAGGAATGAGAGGAGTTTGACAGCCTCAAAATGGGTAC
The DNA here is from genome assembly GCA_013396735.1 of Grallaria varia. NCBI lineage: Eukaryota > Metazoa > Chordata > Aves > Passeriformes > Formicariidae > Grallaria > Grallaria varia. The sequence goes on from VWZG01010838.1 coordinate 515,573, forward strand.
AGGGGAGTAGAAGAGAAGATGTTTGGGATGAGTGACAGCACACATAGGTTGTCAGTGAGATGAGTTGTCCTGCAGCAGACAGCCACAGGAAGGAGAGGCAGTACTAGCACTGGTCATTTTAAAGGCTAAAGGGGAAATTTAAAAGAAAAATTGATTAAGACTGCAAGTAGGAGCTTCAGTAAATCCGTTTCCTCTAAATGCCATATTTCAGAGGTCATTGGATTTTCACTAGAAACTGGTTTTATCAAAGTGAGACTTTTTAATATGGAATATTGTGCAAAGGTGTTAAAATTCAGTCTTTTTTTACTGTCCTTTCTCATATTTTTTTTCTAATCTTTTTCTCCTCCTTGATTTTCTTCCAAGTTTCTTGTCAATACTTTAGTCTCTTCTGCCCTGCACTTTCTTTGATTCCTTTTTATTTTATGTTGGTGTCTCACTCCCATTTCCCACAAGCAGGTTATGCTATGTACTTAGCACATTTTCTAGTCCTGAATAAGAAGTGCTGAGTGGGAGGCTTAAACTAAAACAGGTGACAGAGTTCAATATGGTAATGTTTGGAGCTTAAAGATGAAGAAGCCAGCACAGGTTCTGCAATTCCTGTCCTTTGCATCCCAGCCTAGTGATGGAGCCTTTGAGAAAGGAAGATGCGCTTGGGCATGTATCGATACACAGGAATTCCTGGTCCATCAACCCCAAAATTTAATGTTCAGCTTTAATTTCATGATAGAAAAAAAATGTGTTAGTGGGTTTAGTTGTAAGTTGTGACACTCACTTCTTGATTTGGAGCTGCACAAGATACTCCAGTAGTGTGGTGGTAGAGTGCATAGGAATGAGGCCTGATGAGTGCTGCAGCAGGCCCTTCAAAAATTAAAGGAAGGGTGGCTTTTCTTCTGCACCTAATTTTACTCTTATTTTCTGTAAGTGCTGAAAAGGCTACAGGGACATTTGCCATATTCCCTACGTTGTTCTTGCCTCCGCAGCCATGGTAGTGACAACTTCAGCAGCAGCAGATGGCACACGGTGACATTGTCACAACAGACATAGTTAATGCTGGTAGATTTGCATGGTCCTCAGGGCAGGGATTAGGCCTTTTGCATGTTTGTACAAAATCTATAAGGAAGGGATTTGTTAGGCCCTACTGCTGTTTCACTGCTGGCATACACAGAAAACAAGTGTTCTGCTGAATAGCAACTGCATCGAGGGACTGCCAGGCATTGATCCACTGCATATGGCTCTAGATGGTGTGTTTTTGTGGAGGGAGACGTTGGTAACCCCTGGGGAAAGGACAGGAGAAGCAGCCCAGCTCTTGAAGAGGTTGCAGAGGCGGGTGCTGTGAGGTGTGGTGGGTCTCACCATCCCTCACTGAGCCCCACCACTAGGAAAGGGTACATGGGAGCAGCAGGCATGGACCAGTCCTTAAAATGCAAGTGCACAGCTGTACCCTGTACCCTGCCTGTGAGCACATGGCTGTACAGGGATGTCTTGGGGACTTGGGAGCTTGGCTGTGAAGAGGAGACTGGCTGTGAAATTCCCAGGAGTTCTCCTGTCCTTGATGGATCAAAATGATAGTTGACAGCCGAGCTGAGCCCTCAGCACTCACGTGGGCTGGCCAGGGGAAGCCTGCGTCCTTCAGATGGAAAAGTTTGTCACTTGTTGGGGGGTGCACAGGGAAAGAAAAACACTATTCCCCCTCCCTCCCAATTTCTCAAACAAGGGAAATTAAAGCAAGAGTGACCTCTAAACAAGTCTTTCTCCCTAAAAGCATGCCACAGGAATTGAAAAAGTAGATAGATTTGTGGATTGTTGCATAAGAGAATTACTGCATGCAAATACAACTTAAAAAAAGAGGGAAAGCCTGTGAACGGCAGCATTAAAAATCCAAATTATATTGCAGAATTGGAAACACAGGGAGCATGGTGTCAGCGCAGCCCAAGTGATCCTTTCTGCCTGGCATCCTGTTCCCTGCCTGCGGGAGTTAAGGGCTTGCTGGAAGGGTCAGGGCTCCCAGCTGTGGAGAAGTTCACAAAAGGTCATGAGAAGAAGCAATATATAATCCTTAAAGTTGGGTATTTCACAAAAATGTGTAATTGTTGTGTAAGAAAAAGATACTTGATGGAAGATAGTGTTGATTGAAAATGCAGTTTGAGTTGGGACGTGGATAGGGAGATTTAGAAGGGGCACACATAAGAAAATGGGTCAGATTTTGGGTTAGTAGTTCATCTGAACAATCCAATGCATGTGCCATACAGAGAACCATTCCTTCTCTTAAATAACAAATAAAAGATTGTGTAAAGAAGAGATGGCTCTGAGAGGAACCATTTTGTGGTAGGAAAGGTACTGTTATAACCTGCCCCAGTAAAAGAACAGCTGCAAAAATAAGCTGAGCAGCCTGTGTTTGTCCCAAGCATGGAAGAACATACCTCTAATCTTTCTCCAGGGTATCAGGGAACAACTTTACTGAAGGTAAGTCCTCACTAAGATGAGGTATTCCCAGTATTGCAGAGTAGATTTAAAATGAGTATCAAACATCAGTAGTTCTCCTCTGCTTTTTTATTAAAAAGCCTAGATAGAGTAAGTTAGGGTTTCTTGAGAGAATACACTTTGCATTATCCTAATGTCTATTTTGATACTAAAACTGAATTGGTGTTTTTCCTAGAGGTCACTGTTTTACAGGAATCCACAGGAAAATGTTCATGCCTAATATTTAAAGGTAGAATTTTAGGGACCTTCCTGATTTTAAATTTTTGACAATGTAAAATTCACTTTTTCCCTTTAAGAGCTGTCAAATACTGGAAATATCAGGTAGCAAAAGAAATAACTGACAAGCAGACTTTCTTGGCTCTAGCAAGATATCCGGGATAGAGTAGGTTTTGAATATGAATCTAATGAGCTGATACAGCCGACATAAAATATCTAATTAAGATTTAAAGCCTATTCTCAGACACCCTGGTTTGATGGAGTTTTGTATTACTGTAATGTCCAGTGAAGGAAGAAAATAATCTGTGGAGTCATAGGTATTAAATGGAGAAGTCTTGACCGAGTTGTCTTTGTGTCTGTCTTCCAAGTAATCAAGAAAGGTCAATTCTTGTTAAGCAGAAATAAAGCCAGTGCAGACATTCTTTTGTCACTAAACTGAACTAAACTCGACTTTGGAGCCAGAGGAGTTCTGTGTCCGCAGGTGTAATGGGGTTTTTTGCTCACCTTGTGACTGGCATTTCCTCACTACCCTCATTTTGGTTTTTTCCATTAATTCTTTGTCTCAAGACCACCATATCTGTGACAGATATGAGAGCACAGTGCAGACAGAAGGCCACTTCCTTCAGCTTTTTAAGTGAGCTTTTTCTTTTCTTTTGAGATCCAGTTGATTGCAAGTATAGATATTGATCTGTATTCTGGGGGGGAAAAATCTGATGATGAGGGACTAGTGGGGAGATGCAAACTACATCCCCTTTTTTGTTTGTGGAGCTGCATGCTTCCCGAGCCAGACAAAAAAACAATGCTGGGACTGCTGAGTTTGGTCAGCTGATTTTGAAGTCCTGCAGCAAAAAAATCAGTTACAGAGTTGTTCTTCGTAGGTTGTCCCCTTCTCCATATTACTCTGTTCAAACAATGAACCAGATAGAGGATGCTGTCTGCCTGGATGCACAGGGGAGGCTACAGAGTACAACGGGTGGCCCTAAGGAGGGGAAACGTGAGTGGTGCTGTGAATTAAGCAGGAGTCTGACCCTAATCATTCCCTCCTGTGACAGGTGGATGCTGCAGTGACACCAGAGGAACGCCACCTTTCCAAGATGCAGCAAAATGGCTACGAGAATCCCACCTACAAGTTCTTTGAACAGATGCAGAACTAGGACACCACAGCAGCCTCATGAGTTGGACAGCAGAATGATTGCTTCACTGCCCATCGGTGTTCAGTTATAAAGTAATGTGGAAAGAAAGAAAAACACTCTGTTTTATTATTTACTCATTCTCGCCTTTTGACAGCTGTGCTGTAACACAAGTAGATGCCTGAACTTGAATTAATAAAATCAGTAATGTATTTTCTCTCTCTTTCTCTTTACATTTCAGTCTTTACACTACATTATTAATGAATGTTTTTTGTGTACTGTAAAGAGGTTAGCTGTATTTAACTAGTGCATGGATAGATTCTCTTTCCCAATTATTTATCATGTAGCTCCTTAGCCAGTTGTATATTATTCTTGTGATTTGTGACAAAAATTAAGTCCTAATTGAAATATGCTTTAAGAATTGATGGGGGATGCTTTCTGTGTCTGTGGGGTTTAGCTGCTTCTCTTTGCTGAGCGTTTTTTTCTGATCACTATGCATTTTAAAGTAAAACAACATTTTTTAAAAAGTATTCCGGATGAGTTATTGAAATTCTTTTTCTCTGCAGCTGCATTTTATTGTACAGATTGTTGCTCCTGCTGTATTAGTGATGTAGAAATCATGGGAATACACATCTGTTTCTTTGTGCCTGTTTTATGTGCACACTTTAGGCATTGAAAGGTAAAGTTTATTTTCTTTTCCATGTATCTTTTTGATCTCAAAAAAAAAAAATATTAAAAAGAATCCCTGTTAATTGTGAGCACTTCTAGGGGGAGAAGTGCCTGCTGACTGAAAATTAACGGGGGTCCTCTGCAGGATGATTGTACAGAGCCATTGCATATGAATTGACAGCTTTCTACACTGTGTTACATAAATAAATTAAGAAAATAACGTGTGGGCAAGAGTTTTCTTTGGAGGAAGAAAACAAAGATTCCTGAAAGCCATTTAAACAGAATACATGAATGTTCACACTGAGAGAGGGTTGGGAAGGGATTTTCCCACAAGATTTGCGGCACTCACAGTCAGACCAGAGCAGAAGACAGGCAGCAGCGAGACAGGGTGGAAAGGCGGGCTGCTGACTTTGGCACAGCTTCTCCTCTAGGATGTTGTCTCTTTTATTTTTTTCCCTTTTCCTTTCTTTCAGTTTGTATAATAGTGTTTTAATGTAAATAAATACATTCCTGGAGGAGCCTTGTTGTAGTGGTGTGTTTCTGCGCCAACCAGCCACCCTCGCTCACACAGAGAAGCACAGATGACTAACCAACCTCCCGCCTCCCTGTCCATCCCCAGGAGCCATTTGCCAGCAAGCTCTTCCCTTGCCACCGCTGCTCTGATGGCTCAGAGCAAGATCCATGCCCTGAAACGTTCCGTGGGGATGGCATGCAGGAGCCTCCCAGGCGAGACCATCCAGCCTGGTCCTGCTGCCTCACAGTGGGTGCCCAGGAAGGGTCAAATAGCACCAGTGGTCATTTTTTTCCCAAAAGCTGCAGGAAGAGCAAAGCCATTGGTGAGCTGTGACACATAAACTCCCTCAGCCCAGCACCTTTTGCCCATTGTCCAGCTGAGAGCTTCCTAAAGATCCTGGCCCTCCAGGAGCACACCTGCAGCTCAGGGAGAGCATATAACACACTACAGGGCTCGCCTGCCCAGATCGGAGAGACTGCAGTGGGCCAGTGGCTCTGATCTTCAAGGTGGCCCCTCTACCCAGCTCACAGCAAGAACGCCTCAGGTTGAGCTTGGACATAGCTGATGGAGCTACAAGCTGGGTTGTGGAGTAAAGCTGGAGGTGTGTGTTGCATGAAAAAGGAAACAAATTGCTGTTTCTCTAGAGCAGATGGGTTAGATAAAGCAGGAGTGAGGGAAGAGCTAGGAGTAGAATAAGGACAACATTATCTCTCCAGGGAAAGCCTCTTAACTCGGTTTGTCTGCAAGCTTCTCCAGCATTGCACTCGGTTTGTCTGCAAGCTTCTCCAGCATTGCCTGCAGGTTTTGTCTCTGCAGCAAGATGAAGTGTGGCTGCAGTGGTGAGGGACTGAGTTGCTTCAGACCTCAACTAGAAGAAAATTACTGTTTCCAGCCCTATTGAATTCACAAGTCCTTCTCTGTCCATGATCTTCCGCAAAACCTCAGCTCTTGAGCCCATTCACTTGCTGGCCAGGGACACAGCTGTGCTGGCTGACTGGCCAAGAGGAATGTTGTCACTGAGGAGACAGCTGGAGCAGGAAGTTTCACAAGCCATCTGCAAAGATTCAGGATGATGGGGAGGCACCTGCTACTATGATCCAGTAGAGCATCCTATAGCCTTTTACCAACCAGGTGTTTATTCCCTTTACTCTTCCATCCCTGCTGCATCCAAGGAATTCACCTCAAGGGACCAGAGGCATGGAAACAGTTGGTTTTATTTGCAGGCTCTGGAGTATCCACGTATTATAAAGAACTTATAAAATATCCATAGAGGATTTACCTTCTCCAGTTTTAAAACTGAACTGTTTGGGCCAGAATAGTGTGTGATTGTGAGCAGAGGCCTTCAGGCCCCAAACTGCTCAAAAATAAAAGGTTGAATAATTTTATTTTGCTAATATTTAGGGTTAGATTTGTGTATGTGGTGTTATATAGGTCATGGATATCCTCTAGAAAGGAATACCATAAGACTCCTCTGTGTGTGTGTCCAGTATCATAGAGTAAGATCCCACTTCTGAGGGAAGGATGTAATTCAATTTAGCCCAGTCTCATTAAAGAAGCATTATCAAAATTCCTTTTAGGAGAAGCTGGAGTAATCCGTAAAATACAGAGGGCCACTGGCCTTTAGAGCAAATCCCATTTATAAGACCATAATCCCATGCAATCCCAGTTACAGAAAAATGCAATTGCATTGAACAGTAATTCTCAGGCAGTCAAGCCTCCCGGTGTGGTGTTATGTGTCCAGTGAGACACCGGTGCTGTTCTTGCTACTTGGGGATGAACTGTTAATAAATCACTCCGTTTTATGCACTGATTAAGTGATCAGGTTTTACGATTCCCTCCACGCAGACACTCTCTTGAAAGAAAGGCAATAAATGCACACCATGACGTGCTTGGAAAGCACCAAGCATGAACAAAGTTCCTGAAACTTCAAGAGGAACATTCCCACAGCTCCTGCTATCATGAAAGCTGATGAGCAATTGATCACAGGTCCCAGGTAATAGTGTGAGAGTCCTGCCCGTCTCTAGCCATGTAAGCTCCTTATTGTAGAAAGATTATATTAGGCATGAATAAACCAGTTTGACAGGCTCATAAAGTAGAAAAGCTGACAGAGGACAGTAGCTGAGCGCCTCGCTTCCAAGTGTGGGATTGATTGGGCATCACCCACTTCAGCAATAAACTTGAGCAGGGCTGCTGCATGCACTGCGGGCTGGAAAAAAATTCCACTCCCCAGCCCTGAGGAAATTACTCCTGGAGGGGTAGAGGAATAAATAAAAATGTCCCTGGCTGTTGTGTTGATCCATTGAATGGGAAAAGTCTTCTAGGCTGTGCCATTTCAACAGAACGGGATTAAAGAGTGTTTGCACAGCAGGTCCGTCAGCAGAGCTGGTGGGGTTGGTGCCAGGCAGGGATGGGGCCAGTCCCAGCCTCCTCAGCTCTCACACACCTGCTGGTGTCTGAGGGTGCTGGTGGTCCTCTTCTTGCTTGGTTTGCATTGGCTCACTCAGATTAATGAGTACCAGATGCAAGGTGAAGTGTCAGACATTATCAGGCATGTGGGTGGAGCCACCTTAAAAAACATATGTACGCTTGTCATGCTCTGCTTTCAACACCTGCCTCTTGATAAATTTGGTTCTCCAAAGTGAAGAACCAAAATCTGGGCATCTGGTTTAGTTGTGATTATGGTGGTGCTGAGTTGGACTAGATGATCTTGAAGATGCCTTCCAACCTTGACGATGCTGTGATTCTCCAGCCACCCTTGGTCTAGGAAAAGCAAACCAAGGCTTGGTTTTGCCCTTGCAGAGAACAGCTCACAGCAGCTGTATTTTACATTAAGTCTGTCATGATCCTTGCAGAGTTCTGAAGTCTCCATCCTTATTATATTTGCACTTTGCAAAGCAATTTTAGGGCCTTCACTGTGTGGCCAAATGGCTCATTTTTATTGTTTAAACTAATGGATTTTGTGGGTGGTGGTTAAGCTTCTGTTAAAATACCTCCAGGCAGTGAGTTGAAAATATCCTAATGACATATGAGAACAGGTTACAAATAATGCTGTGTGCAGTGTCCTGGTTGTGTTTCTCTGCAATTTTTCTACCACTTGAAAATGAGGAGCTTGATTAGGTCAGGCCAGGAAGGCTCTTCTCTCTCATTGCTTCCACCTCCTTCCTAGAAGAAGCAAACACTAAATCTTCCCTATAACTTTCTACGGTTCTGGGAAATTTATTTGGCTGACTATACAGGAAAATCATTTTAAGATTCCAAATAGAAGTATTGGGATTTATATAGAGGTAATGAAATATTCTGGGTTTAATGGGATTCTTAGTTAAAGCTGAATTGGACACTGAATTAGAGAGTGTCTCCCAAACTACTACCTCCCATGTGGGGTCTGGACCATCTCTCTTATGAGGAGGGACTGGAGGAGCTGGGCCTGTTTAATCCAGAGAAGAGAAGACTGAGAGGGGATCTCATCAATACATACAAATATCTCAAAAGCAGGTCCCGAGAGGATGGTGTCAGACTCTTTTCAGTGGTGCCCAGCGACAAGACAAGGAGCAATGACCATAAACTAAAACACAAGTTCCACCTCAACATGAGGAAGAACTTCTTTATGTTGAGGGTGGCAGAGGACTGGAACAGCTGCCCAGGGCAGGTGTGGAGTCTCCCTCTGGAGACTTTCCAAACCCACCTGGACATGTCCCTGTGTCACCTGCTCCAGGTGACACTGCCTTGGCAGGGGGTTGGACTGGATGATCTCCAGAGGTCCCCTCCAATCCCAACTGTTGTTCCATGTTTGTAACCCAGTTTCTCTAAGGTGGATCACTGGAGAAAAGCATCCATATCAGTTTCAGATAGAATATGACCTAGATCAAAAGGTAGGCATTGGTCTTTTTAAGTGCTGCTAATTAAGGAAAGAGAGAGGAAAAAACTAGCTGGCACCTAGCAGGCACTCCTGACAGATAGACTAGCAGGGACTGACCAGCACCTGCAGGAAGCAGATCCCTGAAATAGCTGTGACACTGCTGCTGGTCCAAAACAGGACGTGGTAATTATGGCTATTTTGAGTCCCCAGTCACCACACTGAGTCTATTTAACTATGCCCAAGTGCTACTTCAGGTGTAGGACACACCAGTGGAGGCTTAAGGTAGAGAGTAGAAATTCTGATTGGCACTGCATAGTACTGGCATGACCAAAGCTCTCCTAAGTCAACTGAGAGAAAAAGAAATACAGAATAGGAGAAACATAAAAATGGATATACCGTGTCCACCTAAGCCCAGCATCCTGCTTCTCATGGTGACTGGAAATGGGAGGCTGGAGAAGGGTGTTGGAGCACATGCAGGTATTCAGACTAAGGAGCCAAAAGCAGCTTCCCTGAAAGAGGCCTCAGTGATAACGATGGAATCTGCAAAACGACCTTGGCTAGCAGTAAATTGAACAAGAAGCCTGCTAATATTCTGCGGAATGAAATATGTGAAGAACTCTGTTAATAAAGTTAAAATTAAGATAGATAAGGTCTCTGTGAATTCACCAATTTTATAAAATATGCCTCAGTTAATACTTAGTTATAGCTGTGTGTTGTTAGATAGTTTGGATGGAGTGTATCAGTTGTAGATAAATGCCTAATTGTGTGTTAAGATAGTTCTTTCTTGTACTCTGTAAGATCCCTGTGCAGTGGAAGATAAAGGTACCTTAATGTAAACTACACTGTAACTCACTGACAAAGAGGACTTAAAATTAACTTTCATTTGTGTTTGATGCAGTCAAGCTGCATTATTTAACAGCTAAGGGCTATAAGCCCCTATAAAGGCCACTAGAATTGTGTCAGTGTAAGATTGACATTGTGACAGAGGGGTATAAGAGATTCCTAGATATCCACTGTGTTCCACCCCAGGTATCTTTGTCCAGATGTCGCACGTCAGGAAGGACATTGAGGTGCTAGAGCATGTCCACAGAAGGCCAATGGAGCTGGGAAAGGGTCTGGAGCACAAGTCTGATGAGGAGCTGCTGAGGGATCTGAGGGTTAAGCCTGGAGAACAGGAAGCTCAAGGGGAGACCTTATCACTCTCTACGACTACTTGAAAGGAGGTTGTAGTGAGGTGGGGATCGGTCTCTTCCCCCAAGCAGCAAGAGACAGGATTGACAGGAATTTGCCTCAATCTGTGCCACATGGCATTTATATTGGATTTTAGGAAAAATTTCTTCACTGGAAGGATTGTCAAGCCATGGCACAGGCTGCCCATGGCAGTGGTGAACCCATCATCCCTGGAGGGATTTAAGAGACTTGTAGATGTAGCACTTGGGGACCTGGTTGGCCTTGGCAGTGCTGGGGGAACAGCTGGACTCGATCTTAGAGGTCTTTTCCAACCTAAACAATTCTCTGATACTGTGATTCTATGGCTGAGTGTTTGGTAGCTGGTACAAACCTTGGAGAACCTTTAACATCCACCACACCCGGTCCAGATGGGCCCATCTGGAGCATGGCAGTGCAATGTGGGACTTTGATGGGATGAAGGCATATAGGCCTTCCATATAGCAAAAAAACTACAACAGAGTTTGTCCAGCCAAGATAACTGCTACTGCTTATTGCTTCTATTGACATTTTAATGCAGAATCACTTCTGTGACACAGAATCAATGGTGTAAAACCCAGCACTTTTAGGCAAGTGACATGCCGGAGAATCAACTCTTTACTTTTGGCTGAAAGTATACCAGTCCCACCAAAGGACTGACTCATCATTCTGAGCATGACTTTGATCAAATAATATAATGCTTAAACATAATGATTAAACCACATAATGCAAATAAGAATGATAATATTGTGGATTCCTCACAACTCCCACCTTCTCTAGCCTTCTGGTAATATCAAAGAATCAGGATTCAGTAAGATTCTACTTGCGGTTGCTGCTGACCTCATGGTTAAACTAAACAATATAAATGCAGATTGAAAGCGGCTTCAGCTTTCAAATCTGAACTACAGACAAAAAGGCAATTTCAGTGCAGTGGCAGTAAGTGGCATTTTGGAGTTCTCTCTGTAAAACCATATTAGAAAAGCACTTAGAATCCTATGGGATGGCTGACTGTCACAGTTACAATAGACCAGCCTATGTGTACCAAGCCTCAGATCCTGGTCAAGGGAATGGGCTCGAGTTCAGTGAGTTTCCACATCCCACTGATCCGTATTGCCACCCCAAGCTACACTCTGTAGGACTGGAAGTCCCTCCTGCCTTCGCAGCAAACCCACGTGCATCCCATCCTGGGAAGGTGCCTGTGATTTCACACAGCTGCTCCTGGGACAGAAGGAGTACAAATGAGTGATGAGACCGCACAGTGCCCATCTTTCCCACCATGCTTCAGGGAGACGTGCCAAGGAAACCAGTTGTCCTTACTGTCTTTCCTGCAGTGTGGGCTCAGCCCCATGCTCACCTACCAACTTGGGTCCAGTCAATGCGCCATAATGAAGACATGCAACTCTTCATGACTTCAGAGTATGAAGTTAGTTAATCTTATAGTTTCTATTCTCCAGTGCCAAACCCAGTGACAGGAGACTTCCTCAGCATCCAGGGCACAAGAGGGCCCAAGTCCTCAGCTGCAGAGGTGTCAAACCTGCTTCTCCCATTTATTGCAGCAGCCTGCCTGCAGAGGATGGCTGTTCAGCACAGGGAGAGGGGGTCTTTTGCTCAGCTTGTGCCATCTCAGAGCATCAAGCTAACTGAGCCTGGGAGAAAAAAAAAGAGCCTAAGAAGGTTTCTGTAATGTGGTCATGAGAGTTTGGGTTTTTTTCATCTAGATGGGGGAAGTTGTGGAGTTCTGTGTTAAAAATCAGCTTAATATAAAATAAACAAGGAGTAAAAACCTCAACTGTATTTTATAAGCAGAAAAGGAAACCTTGCACAGTTTCTGGGAGGAGGAGGAGACATACAAACCTACTTTCTGGGAAGGATTAATTGCCCTACTTTAAGAGGAAGCAGAGACAGAGCTCAGAAGCCCTGAGGATATGGAATAAACACCCACATCCTCTGTTTTTCTTACTGGTTCGCTCTAAAGGGCTTTCCAATCATTACCCTGACTGTAAGACCTCATCTGAGGCTTGAGAACCAACGATATTAAAAAAAAAAAAACCCACAGCTTTTATGCACATCAGTCTTGTATTGATCTGCCAAAAATCGTGAGCCCTGGCATATGGCTTTGATAGCTGTGTGTGAGAGCTGTAACAAGGTTAGCTGAAAGAAAGCGCATTCTGCAACGTTCACAGTCCTATGCATTCAAAACATGTGCTCAAGCAATGCAAGATCCTGAGACTTTAATATATTATGCATTCTTATCTGCCTCTCCATTTCAGGACCTTGAAGGTCTGCTCACATCTCACTTCGGCTGCAGTCACATGGCTACAGCTGCTTGTGATTCTGTGGTCAGAGCACCAGGGGAGATGTTGGTGAGATTATTCAGTCCATCATCAGCCCAAATGAAATCCCTGATACTGCTGAGGCTGACACAGAGCAAAAGATCATATTGCCCTTTTCTGATTATAAAATCACCCTTAAAAAACACCAAACCACTTCCATAGCACGCTTGTATAAGAAAGAAATTTCGTGTCAGAAATCTTACCAAGTTACCATACCTAAAATACATACTTGTTCAAAATGGAATGCCTGTGTGCAGGCAAGACACCAAGAGTCAGGGTTTTAGACTCAGAGATGATCATAAAGATTAACTTTTCCCCCTGTAAACTCCCTTTCTTAACCCAACAGTAAGCAAAAACATAAGCACAGCTAATACCTAATCAAGTGTTTTCTCTTCCTGGATGGGAAGGAAGATAAAAAATGCTACTATTATTTCTATTTTGAAATAATTGGGAGTCCTTTGAGGTCTGCAGCTCCACAGAGCTTTATAAAATATACAAGATTCTCATTAGCATAGATTTTTATATTTAAAGTTCAAATTGAATTGTACAACTCAGGAAAAGGTGTAAGTCAAAGGCCATAATAAAAATGGCCTCTATCTCAGAGTCAACCACATTAAGAATATACACTTGTAGATGCATCTCTCCCTAATATAGTAAACACTAAATATATGCACAGTGTAGGTAAGTCAGTGTTCACTGAATGGCATTTTAAGTGGCTCCATATGTTTTTGACTAAACTACTTCATAATGTACACAATAAAGTTCTCAACATTTTGCTACTGCATAATGTTTCCTTCAGTTTTATGGTGCTGCAGACTATTACACAACTCAAAAACAAACTCTGGCTCCATTAACAAAAACCCATGGAGTTTTTTATGAGTCTGCTCTGATTATTTTGCTCTAACATGGCTACAGACCATGTCAGCTGTAAACTCTTTGAAAATGGCTTTTTTTAATCTTCTTTGATGGCACTTAGCTGAAAGAAACTTTGGTCAAAAGTCAGAGCTTCTTCAACAGTACATATATTAGACCTCAATAAGCACTGATAGCCTTTTCTTATCGGAGTGTAAAGGTCTTTATTAAAATCAGAGAAGATGTTGTCTCTGTAATATACAACATTTTTCATTATGTTTTGCTTCCATCTTGTCAGTGTTCAGCTCAGGACTTCATGAAAGTGGGGAGTGCACAGGCCTCACTATTGAAAAAAAAAAAGCAAGTTCTTTCAGGGGTGAATTAGAGCTGTTCAAGCAACTGGAAAAAGAGCAGGGGAACCATGAAACATAAAAGCTGTTCTGCAGGGAATGAGGGCTGAGATGCATTGGAAACTTCATGCTGCTGCTGCTTTTGATGAAGAGAAAGCTGGTGTGACATCTGGCTCAGCCTACCTTAGCAATTAATGCAGTATAATAAGTGTGGATCTGCTGATCAAAGCAATGGGTCTCGAGGCATCTCACATCCCCATTACAACCTAAATTCAAGGTGTTTATTTCAGAGTATCTATAATCCAGCCTTCAGGGCTAAACAATTTGACTGCACGTAGAGTCTGGCACTTTCATGAGCCAAGTGACCCCATCAAACCCTGTCTCACTCACACATCACCCCTTCTAGAAAGTACTGCAGTGTCCTTTAGTCTGTCTTCTGTCACTGTGTCACTGCCCACTGCAGTTTGTATGCACACCATCTCCCTTTTAAGGCTTAATGCCAGAAAAATCTCTATTTCTGTCTTTCCTGGTGCTGCTCCTGAGCGGCACCACAAAGTCAGCTTCTCCATCCACCCCCCTGCTCATGTTTGAACAGCAAGATCTCCAAGGGGCTGTGGGCCAAAGGTGGGAGATTAATCCTGAAGGCAGTACTGGGAAAGCACCTGTTGTTTGTTGTCCTGGGCTGGTTTTTCCCAAAGGATGAGGATAGCAGGATTTCCTCCTGGGTGGCCACCATGCCTTGCCTGAGCATGACCACAGCCTTGGGGACACAAGCAGCCCTAGTACCCTGGCAAACCTCCAGCTTCTGGATGTGAGTGGCCGCAGCCAAAGCCATCAGCTGTGAGTAGACTCTGGTGTTCCATGTCACCTTTTGGGAGCTTATCCCTGGGATCAGAAGTAGAGCTACTGACCTGAGGCAACTCACCATGCCAGTCTTGCCCGTTAACCATCACCCAGTTTAGGGTGGGCAAGACTGCCAGGGTAAGGTAGTGCCCAAAGTTGGCCAAACAATTCTCCAGGCTCTCTTTGTGGGAGCTGCTGGCTGTGCTCACCTTCCCATCCTGAGCTTAGCCTAGGGAGGCTTTGACCGCACAGACTACCAAGGATACCTGGTCATATACAGGCTGTTGTGGACCCCCACAATTATACTCATGGACATCTTTGCAGAAGGACTCTTGTCACCCATGGCATCTGCTCCCAGCTGTGGCATCCTCGGCTCTGTTGGTATCACTCTTTTCAAGCCCTCACCGTGTTCATGGTAAAAAAACCCAGAACAGAACAAACAGCAGCACTGTAACCAAAAATTTCAAACAAATCAAGTCCTTTCTCTGCCCCTTTGGCACAGCCGCATTCACAGTCAGCCTCGGGAGGCAGAGGCTGGGCCGGGGGACAGGCTGGGCCGGGGGACAGGCTGGGGTGGGGGACAGGCTGGGCCGGGGGACAGGCTGGGCCGGGGGACAGGCTGGGCCGGGGGACAGGCTGGGGTGGGGGACAGGCTGGGCCGGGGGACAGGCTGGGCCGGGGGACAGGCTGGGCCGGGGGACAGGCTGGGGTGGGGGACAGGCTGGGCCGGGGGACAGGCTGGGCCGGGGGACAGGCTGGGCCGGGGGACAGGCTGGGGTGGGGGACAGGCTGGGCCGGGGGACAGGCTGGGCCGGGGGACAGGCTGGGCCGGGGGACAGGCTGGGGTGGGGGACAGGCTGGGCCGGGGGACAGGCTGGGCCGGGGGACAGGCTGGGCCGGGGGACAGGCTGGGGTGGGGGACAGGCTGGGCCGGGGGACAGGCTGGGCCGGGGGACAGGCTGGGCCGGGGGACAGGCTGGGGTGGGGGACAGGCTGGGCCGGGGGACAGGCTGGGCCGGGGGACAGGCTGGGCCGGGGGACAGGCTGGGGTGGGGGACAGGCTGGGCCGGGGGACAGGCTGGGCCGGGGGACAGGCTGGGCCGGGGGACAGGCTGGGGTGGGGNGAGAGGCGCTGGTTCCGAAAGCTCGCGTGGGGATGTCACCCACAGGGACGGGCTGAAACCTGTCTGGGGCAGTGCAAGGACCCTCTCACCATCCTTTGTCCCAAAGCACTGGGGAGATGGGGGGGTCAGCGGCCCCTGTGCTGATGGTGCCAACCCCTCCAGCAGCTGTAGCGATTCCAGGCAGCGGTGATTGTTCTCTGTCGGGGGGCAAGGCAGGACCCCCCTGCCAGGGCTGCCACCAGCCCAGCAAGCGGGGGCTGCCCCTCAAGCAGACGGAGCACAAAAGTGTAGCAGCAAAAAAAGAAAAAAAAGCACCACGAAATCTCTCTCTCACCACCTCTCCCAATCTTCTCCCCAGCCATCCCGTGGGAATGCAAAGCTATCAGCGATCCCTTTGGTCAGGCTTTAGACAGGTTAGCCGGCTCTGGGAGCAGGCAGTGAGGAGCTGGGCTTCAACAAACCACCTCCTTCTGGCTTCCAACTCCCAAACTGCTGTGTTGGTAAGGGACAAAAAAAAAAAAAAAACAACAAACAAACAAACAAAAAAAATTCCATGAAAGCTTTTGGAACTATAACAACATAGCTAGCAAATATTGGAGGCTTTGTAAGTCAGAGGAGTACAGTTCAAGGGTAAAAAAAAAAAAAAGCAGGAATTCCTACAGGCACCACTTTAAACCTTTTGCTCAAAATACCTGGACAGTGAGGACATTTTTTAAGCTTTTGATGGCTGCCTCGGAAAGCTTCTTCAGTCAACATTTCTTGGTGCAAAGCTGCACTGGTTGCTTCTTTTCCATCCTGACTGTAAGACACCATCTTCACCTCTGTGCCTACCAGCGATTAGTCAGACAGCCGGTGTGTGGACACTGCTTAGCACAGCGGAGGAGAACTGGCAGCACACAGGTTTGGGTGGGAGTTAGGAGACCAGCTGTCCTACACTCGCTCTGTGGGCAAGGAGACATTGCTCCTGGGCTGAGTCAGGGAAGGCAGACTGGGATGTGTGTGTCCCTCAGTCATGGCCGTGTGCCACAGAGATCAGATCCAAGCCTTCCCCAGGCAGACACTCTCTCTGAACTACTGATCTGCAGGCACGGTGCACCACAGGCTCTGGGTCGCTCTGAGTAACTCTGGTGTAACTAAATGGCAGCTGAATTTTAGAAATGCAGTTCTGGCAGAACAGGTGCAAGGTGGTTAAAAGGTATAAAACGTTAAGGCCAGAGGAAGGGGCAGTCAAAACAAAAATGGAGGGTTCAAGCTGTCTGTCAGAGTACTGCTGGAAGTAAGGTCTTTCTCCTTCCCAGGGAACCCTGATTGTAGCTTTGTAGAGAGAGACAGAACTGGAGAAGAAAACACTGAGGTTGCCTTGCAGTTCCCAAGACATCTGAGCTAACCGATGATCCACAACAATTTTGCCTTGCACTACAAAAAAAGATTTTGCCTGCTGGTACTGCCTCAATTGAGCCACAAGTGAACCCTTCCCCCAGCAGTATGATGCCCAGCTGGGGAGAGAGAGGGGCAGCAAGAAGTTCTTGTTTCATTTGAGCAGATCAAAACACAGCAGGAAAATAAAGTCTGTCTAAAACATCCATATTCTGCTGCCCCATTCATTAGAGGAAGGGTTTCAGACTAATGCACTGTTACTCAACATTAACACGGAACTGAACCAGAAATAGCCACACATGCCAACTTACGGAAACCTCAGTAAGGAGACAGACAAAAAAATAAATCTAATATGCACAACTTAAGATATCAGCATTTCAGGATCCTATTTTTAAGCTCCTAAAAATGCATTTACACATCCCACACATTAGCTACGTATTCTCTTCCTAACAGTAACAAGCCAACAATTTTCCCCATCATATGGAATAAAAAGAACTCATCAACTACTTGGAAAAAAGCAAAGAGAGCATCATTTGGAGAGGCCTCAGCGTGGGGGGGCTGTGACCCAAAGTTTACAAAATCATGATGCTGGATGCAGAACTGTTATCCATCACCTTGTGCACAGCCAGAGGGCATCTGCTAAATCTCCCGGGCCATCGTTCCCCAGGGAAAAGTAAATGCATCTGTACACAACAGGTGGTCACTGCACTCATGCCTCAGGGGGCAGACAGGACCATCAGGTCCAAAAAGGGCTAGAAGAATTCATCCACAGGTCCGTAAATAAATACCAAAGGGACTAGGCAAGGATGTACCCTGGAATAGCCCAAATACAGCACTTGGAAACGCCAGGAGGGAGAGGCGGAAGGAAGGACTGCTGCTGGTAGCTGGGCTCATGAGCTCACCCTAAATGGCATCTCCCGCTGGCACTGTCAGAGTTGAGATGCTGGGCGGCAGAGATGGCCCATTAATCTGATTGTTAAAAACAACCTTCGGCTGGGCTAGGGGAAGGAAAAAACCCAGCCCTTCCCTGTGACTGCAGAAAGTGAGAAAGACATAGAGAGCCCTTACTCTCCTGGGAGCTCCGGCAGTGCCGGCCACCCCCAGAGCTGCCTAATTACAGAATTAAGCCCATTCCCCCTGGAGCACTCTGCAGCCAGACAGCGCTGGGGGGCACTGGGGGTAGTATTTATATGGGCCGACAGCAGAGAGCGCTGGTGGGGTCACTTTGCTGCTCCCTTCTCCTGCTCTATGTGCATTAGAAAATTAATATGAAAATTCAAATTATGGCAGCTCTGGAGTGGGTACTGAAACAGAGCAGTAACACCACAGTGCTGACATGGAATAAGCTCTGATGAGGGAGAGATTAAGGGTGTGCATGGTCGGCGTTCCCTTCACTGATCAAATTTAAATGCAGCAGTGTGGGAGCGATGGAAGTACAGGAGCATCCATACCTGACACTGCCACGGGGATGCCGTGCCTCGGACATTGCTGAGCACTAGTTTGCTTCTGCCCTCTGTGCAGATCCAGCCCGGGAGGGGTGAGCTGCCACGGCCTGGGTCATCCAGCCACCACAAAGTGGCAAGAAGAGATGATCTGGTGCTGAGGTGGATGGATGCCAGGTAGTGAAATTTGGGGACCAGGTGCTGAACACAGCTGTTGCAGATGGCTTTTGTGATGCTACAGTTTAGACCAGAGATTAACAAACCTGTCTCCAAGTAGCCATTAGGGATGCTGACAGGACAGACCTGTGGCAGAGGGCCTGCAGTATCAGAAATGGGCTTGTGAAGAAGATGAAGCAGCTAGCCCAAGTACCTTAAAACCTGAAGCTTTTACTGTTGTGTAAAGATGGAGTCTTTGTGTTTTTTCCCTTAGTCACTGTCTTCTTCCCAAAATTCCCTGAGAAAACCCTTATCTCACCAGCTAGGCCTGAAGAAATTTGTCCTTGAAGAAGTTTAAGTTTCCTATTGGTTGTTATCCCTAGCTTCTTACTGATAGTAGCTAGAATCCCTCTAAAACCTATAAATACCTCAACCCATGTTAATAAACTCTCTCTCTACTTCCTCTCTTGTGGTCTCTATGTGGCTCATTGTGGGGCATCTCGGGGACCACGTGGAGGGGGACTATGGGGGAGCAAATCCCTACTATGTAAAGGGGTAGCTCCCGGTATCTGGATGTGCCCCCTCAGCTATCGCACCCACCCATGTGATGTGACCACCTTTACTGTCACCTTTGGTTCACCTGTGTTTGCACGTGTAGTTGTTCTCTCCCTACCAACAAGGGCCTTCTGACACTAAAAGGCCTTTGAATGTGGGGTTGCCTTTTTTACACATTCTTTAAGGCATTCAAATCCCAGCTAGGACTCCATGCTCTAAGATTTGTAGTCAACAGGACCAAGACAGCTTTACAGAAAGAACATGAGAAAATACCTTGCTCTTTTTAATAACAGGTGTCTCTGCTGGTGCTACCTAAAGGCAGAGGAATGCTACACCTCCAGTTACCAGGCAACTTCCAGGAGTCATTTTCTCCTTTGGGTTTTACCCAGTGGACTTGTCAGGAGAGGCTTTCAGGCCCTGAGACAAAATGGGGAAGCTGGAAGCCTCAGGGAAGGAGGAGCAGGCTGGGGAAGCCTGGACATGATCAGTTCCTCACTAGACTCTCAGATTTCTCTCATTTTCTTGTGTCCACAAAAAGGCATTAGCTGGTCCATTGTTAAAAGATGCTGGAGTTGTGGGCTCATTCACCACTGTGCTACTCAGAGGCGGCCACTGAAACAGGCAGCAGGGGTTTTTTCCCCCTTATTAAATACAAATGATCAAGGCCATAATTACTCAATTCCTCAACAAGGACAAGTGTAGGGTCCTGCACCTGGGGAAGAACAACGCCAAGTACCAGTACAGACTGGGGACTGACTTACTAGAGAGCAGCTCAGTGGAGAAGAACCTGGGAGTCTCAGTGGATGACAAGCTGACCATGAGCCAGCAGCGTGCCCTTGTGCCCAGGAGGGCCAATGGTATCCTGTGTGAGAAACAGAGTCTCAAATGGGTATTCGAATAAGAGTTTATTACATGGTAAAAGCAAAACAGCGCTGGATGCGGGGGGAGTCTCTGCTCCACCAGCTCCCACATCAGATACAGGATATGCCAGACATTTATCCAGTTACTCCATACGTATTCATTACATCATATAAATACATATTTTATGTTTATTTACTATCTCAGTAATGACTTCACTATAATTCATGTACTCCCTGACAAGAATTTAGGGAATCTAAATGACCTAACACCAGTCCTCCACAATTCCTTATGGGATGTAGTTGGACTACATCCATTTGTTTTATTTCTTTTATGGGCCTGCTATTAACCCATTTGTTTCTTTACTGGCACAAATCATATCTATACTTATCACACCTGGAACACATCAAGGAAGTGTGGCCTTGGGAGGTGATCCTGCCCCTCTTCTTGGCCCTAGTGAGGCATATCTGGAGTACTGTGTCCAATTCTGGGCTCCTCAGTACAAGAAAGACAAGGGTTCAGCAGAAGCCACAAAGATGATGAGGGGTCTGGAGAATCTCTTGTGATGAGAGACTGTGGGAGTTGGGCTTGTTTAGTTTGGAGAAGAGAAGACTGAGGGGGCGTTCATGCAAATGTCTCAAATGTGGGTGTCGAGAGGAGGGTGCCAGACTCTTTTTGGTGGTGCCCAGTGACAGGACGAGGACGAACGGCCTTAAACTAGGACACAAGAAGTTCCACCTCAACATGAGGAAGAACTGAGGGTGGCAGAGCACTGGAACAGGCTGCCCAGGGAAGTCACGGATTCTCCCCCTATGGAGACATTCCAAACCCACCCACACATTACTGTGTCATCTGCTCCAGGTGACCCTGCCTTGGCAGAGGGGTTGGACTGGATGATCTCCAGAGGTCCCTTCCAAACCTAAAAATTCTGTGATTCTGAGAGGTGCTACCACTGTTACTGATGGGCTCAGACTTGGCCAGCAGTGGGTCCATCTTGGAGCCAGTTGGCATTGGCTCTGCTGGATGCGGGGGAAGCTTCTGGCACCCTCTCAGAGAAGACACACCTGCAGCACCCCTACTACCAAAACCTTGTCAGGCAAACCCAACACAACCTGTCATCTGTAGGGGGGGATACCACAGCACCCCGAAGTAAAAAGACCCCCTTAACGTGGTTTAGTTTATTTATTTTCTTTCCAAAAGGGAACTGAGTAGCAACAAGTGCAGGCTGTTACCCCAGGAGCAGCAGGTAATTCTCTGACTAAAGCAAGGCAGCAGGTCAAGGAAAATGTGTGGTCTCACCGCATGAGAGCTTTCACTGATCCCAGCTTTGGGATGACTCAGTGAGATGGGATAGGGACAGAGCTGCAGAATAAATAAACCTGTTAGACAAGCAGGGACCACCTGAGAGTGAAGTTTTCACTCAACAGCTTAGGAGAGACAATGTCCTTCCAGGCATAACATAAAAAACCAGACACAGAGGGGAGACTTCCCCTGGCAGCTGCTACAACCAGAACCTGTATGCCATCTCCAGCAGGGAATTGTGGTTTACAGGCTGGGTGAAAAGGAGCAGTGACTTTCTTGTCCCTTAAAGGCCTGTTCATGCTCCTTCCTGGCAAGTAGCCACCAGCAGCGCTGACAAAATTATTGAGTCTCCAAAGAGCTGGTATCTCCACAAAAAATCCAAAGGGAAGGGGAATGTAGGATTGACCTTGGCTGGCTACCAGGCATCCCACCAGTTGTTCTCTTACTCTCCTTCCTCAACAGGGCAGAGGGAGTAAACAAGATGACAAATCTTATGGGACAAGATGAGGACAGATCCCTTACCAATTACTGTCATGGACAAGCCGTAATTGAATTTGTTGACAATTAAAATACAGTTGGATGGTGAGAAATAAAAACAAAAATGAAAACATCCTCACCTTGCCCCCATTTCTTCCCAGGCTTAACTTCACTCCTTTATTCCCCAGCTCTCCACCCCAAGTGCTGCTGGGGAATAGGGAATGGGGTCCTATAGTCAGTCCTAATGGTGCCTCTCTGCTGTTCAGACCTCTTCACAGCCTTCTCTTGCTCCAGCATGGGCTTCCCATAGGCTGCAGTCCTTCAGGAAACATTCACCTGTTCCAGTATGGGATCCTCCACAGCTGCAGGGAATCCCTGCTGGGGTGTGTGGAGTACAGCAGATGCACCCTCTCCCCACGGGATGCACCCTGGGCTTGCCATATTTACCTGCATCAGAGCACTCCAGGAAGGTGGCAAAAGACAATGAGAAGTCTGGATCGAGGTCTTTAGGCAAAATATTTCCATTTTTTGAAAACAAAAAAGATATGTCAGTGGAAAAGCCTAAATCCATGCATTTCCTTCAGAAAATAAAATTTCTGTTAGCAAAAGTCTGAATCTGACCGAAAGCTCTGCCAGCATTGATGCTGACATGGAAAAGTTCCTTCTTTGCTTTTTGGTCATGTTCTTTTATCTTCTAACTCAGAAAAATGAGGTATAAGATGTCTCTTGCTCTGTAAAGAGCTGAATAAATTCTACTAGATGGACGTATAATGAGGTTTATTTAACAGACCCTTTTGAACTTCAGATGTTTCCACAGCCCAGTGTGCATGTGGAATCCATCCGTTTCACAGGAAGCCCATAATACCCACTTGAATTTAAAATACACACTTAAGAAAAAATTGCACTGTATCTTAATAACTGCAGGGGACTTTGGAGGTCAGGAATATGGGGAGACAAGGGTCTGTGTTAGCCTCAGGCATTAATTCCCTTTTGTGAGGTCTAGCAGCACACGTGGTCCTTGACCTGTCGCAGCACGGTGTTGATTTTCTGATCTTGAGTGGGCTTTTTCTGACTAGAAATGAGCAGTTGTAACAAACTGTACTGCAATTTTATTAATCAAACAAACACCCACTTGAGACTGCTATTTTCACTAGTGACTCATTAATACCTTTGATCAAATCCCGTGCATAGTGCCAGCAGGGGATTAAATGGTAATTCAGAGTTCAAACCAAGGCTCATTTGTGTACCATCAAGGTCACTTGTGTAGTTGCCAAGTTTCACATCAGACTGAGGAACAGAGAGAAAAGGAATAGGCAGTACAGGCCAAGTCATCCGTGAGCCACTTCAGTTGAGAGATTTCTGATGGCATCTCTGTATTTACAAAACTACTGATTTTCTTTCCTCGATACTCATAATGAAAGATAGATATGGAAAAGCACTCCTGACATCTTCTGTATGTCCACGTGCCTTCCAGTGAGGCTGGGAGATACGTGTGAACAATTGCTTCTGGCAGGACACAGCTTTCACAGAGCCTCCAGTCACGAAAGCAGCCCAAGGGCATCCACGTCACCCAGATGCAGGATCACTCCTGAGACTGAGGGTCAGTTCATCCATTAGCCTTGGCACTGCCTGAATATCTACTCTGTTTCAGTCTGCAGGAATATTCCCAGGCCATGCATTCCCGGGTTGCTGCCTGGGTCAGTGCTCTCCTGTTTCAGGTGGAAGACACTTTTAGGAGTCATTTCTCTGGCAACCTGTATTTATTGTCCTGTTTGCACATGATTTACACTATCTTTTCATCATTATTCAGTCTATGCTTGATTAATCTTGGTTACAAAACTTTATATCTAAATAATTTGTATCTTTCTTTTCAGTAATCAAAACAAATTTCAAAGCATGTATCACAGCATAATAATTATTATTACATGGGCAGCTCATGTGTGTATGAGAATATTTCATTATGCCTTCAGCTTCTTTTTACTCCCAAGACAAAAGATGAAAGGATCAGGCTATCCCAGAGGTGTCAAGAGCAAAGATTTTGCCAAGCAGCCCCTACTCAGGCATAAGACAGCAGGTTGCTTTGACAAAATATTTTGGTTTCCCTTTTTAGCATATGCAGGTAATGGGCATGGAAGGCTCCAAAGACTTCGAGGTGCTTGTTGACTTTCATCTGTGCATCAAACCTGTCAGAAATAACAGACTTGTAGGAAAACAGGATAACTTTTACTGGATATTGCCTTCTCTTCTAGGATGGAGTAGGGTACTGATTTACACCTGCACATTGTCAAAGGCAGAAAGGGAACTTTAGACAAAGTTTATCAGAGAGACCCTCCTGTTGAGTCACAAGGTGCGGAAAGGACTCCTTTGTTTCGTAAAGTCCTCAGAGAAGGGCCTAGGTGTGGCTGGATCCAATCCTAATCCCACACCTGTTCAACCATTTATGTCTAAAGGATTATTTAGGTGTACTTGAGCCTTTATCCAACTTTGTCCCACAGGGTTAAGGGTGGCAAACCAAATATATTTATAGAAATAAAATTATTTACTTAAATTGATCATGATAATTATTATTAGCCTAAAAGATCTTACATATTATCAAAAGATCATACACATTGTCAGCACTATCACCTACTGGTTCCTTTATCAGATACGTTGGCTGTCACATCCTCACCTATGCCAGTTCCTATCAATCTGTTCTTACTCAGGATGATTAACTTTGGGGTTGATGAGTCAGGCTGGTTTCAGTATTCTTTAACAACAAAAGCAGAGTGATACCCCTTCTCCATTACCACTGAGAGCTTTGCCAGTCGGATATTGTTTGAGCTCTTCTACCCACACTCCAGGCAGAGCATCCTGCCACACACATCACCACATACAAAAACATGCCAGCATACAGAAGGTATCACCAGGATCTGTCAGACCCCTGTGAGCAGGAGGATCATTCCCCACTACTCTGCTAGCTTAGTGACTGCCTCTGCCCAGTCACAGTTGAAGGGGAATAAGCTTTGCCTTGACACCAGCAGTTGCTCAGACCTGCAGGTGCTGTGGGAACTCATCTGGGTATCAGCTTTTCAGTGCCCTGGCCTCAGTCTGTCGGTGTTGTTTGACATCAGAGCCTGGAGCAGGTCGCTGACATGAGCCAAATGGTGTAAATAATGCGCACTGTTTGGGTTTGCTTGTCTCAAGAGACAGGATTCTTGAAAATCCATGATGCGTTGTCTTGAGGTTCAGTGTGATTGCGGATACTGGTAGGAAGCCTATAGTTTTAACAGACTAGGTGACTAATATCATGGTTGAAGGAAGGAGGGGACTTTCTGTCTCGTTAAAGCATAGTGGTTACAAAATGTGAGACTCCTGCGTCTCTAAATTACTGCATATTGAGGCACTTCAGTGAATCCATCTCTGCAAATAGCTATCCCATTTTAACTTCTCTCTAGGCATTCACTGACCCAGCCTGCTGCTCTGACTGAATGCAGAAATGTGCTGCCACTGGCTACTGAATTATAGGCTCCAGCATCATCACAGTGACATTTCATAACAATAAAAATTAGCCGGGGTTTAAAATGTGGAAAAGGAAAAAGGAGAAATCATCTGAGGGGAGAAGGATGTTTTTTCCTTCTCATTCCTGTACATGTGACAGCATGGCATCCTCTAATGCACTGTGAGCAGGACTCAGTGCCAACACGAGAGATAAGCCACCTACCACTTCCCAAGAAACCAGAGTCAAGAAGGTTTCCCTCCAATTGTTGAGCAACACCATGAGGCCAGTTATTGGAGTCCAAGTGTAATTTTACCAGCTGCTGGCATTCCAGGGATGCAGTCAGTGGTGTATTGTGCGGGCTAAGGACACACAGTGGTGTTGGCTGATCCTTCATGCATCATATTCCAGTAAGCTGAGGAAGAAAAGATTTAGGGATCAGGGCTGAGAGCTGCGATTGCTTCACAGCATCAGCCCTGAGCCACCTCTCGGGCGCTGGTCCCAGGGACATTGCTGCCAGTGGCAAATGCAAGCTGAGAAGGGTTTGTCACATGCAGGTACATGTTTCTGTCCTCCTGCAATTTTCTCTGCTGAGTCCATACAATAGCTCATGGGGACACAGCTGTGACAGGACTGCAGAACCGATCCACCTGGAAAATAAACCAAGCAAAATATACCGTGAGGATTTTAAAAAACAATTCATCTATTCTATACAAATATTAGGTATGTGTAAATATATATTATGTAACATATAATTGCTATGTATGTTTTCACACATGGATATCTATGGTTTTTACTATACCTGCCCAAATATAATAAGTCATCATTTTTAACCCAGATGAGTTTATTGCCATGGCTTACCTTCCTCTGAAACACAGCATTTTTAACACGCTCATATTTCACAAAGTCTCTGCCATGCACTGTTGGTAGTTCTTACTGGCCTCTGGCACAGCTTTTCAGCTGGCACTCCACGTCAGATTCTGGCACCTCAAAATGCACAGCCCAATAGCCAGGACACATCCTCCCCAGCAAGCACAAAATCCAGGCGGTGACAGTGATGGCCACCCAAAAAATTACCTGTTTGGACCAGTGCTCCTGGCTGGTCCGTGACCTTGTGATGGGAAGACGCAAAGCACTGGGATGCTCCCTGTGAAACCTGGAGGTGCCTGTGCTTCTGCTCAGCCCCATAGCAAGTGGTTCCTTCCCAGCTCCTCCCAAAATGGAGCTGCTGGAGGTTGAAGGGCTGTGCCTGTGTCCTTGCAGGGGCCTGGCATCACACGGAAGAAGGTCGAGATGTCCCTGCTGCTATGGGAGCTGCAGCACCAGAGTGGTTCCCCCACTCCTCCCATGTCTCCCATTCACTAAAACATTAAGTTATGTAATAGAGTAACAGGAATGATTTTTTAGTAAAAACAGCCCTGCTTTTGGAGCTAGAGATAAAAAGATAATAAATCTTTAGAAACAGCTCATTAGGAAGCTGGAATTATGCACAAGTGAGTAGGAATTTTAAACATGATGTTCTTTATTATTATTATTATTCAAATTATTGATGCTGTAATCTTCTATTAATTTCCCTGTAATTTGTATATTCACTTAAGAGAACATATACCCTCCATCCATCTTGTCAGGCACGCACCCCCAAGATTTTACCTGCAAGATGCTGAAAGCACAACCCAAGGTTAGCAGAGGAAGCTGCAGCAACACCCACGGTCGCAGGGAAATCTGATGCCTCTTCAGCAGATACATCAGGGCAGAGTTTTGTGGCACAGGAGGCACACAGACGCTGTAGCTTCACAGCTTTTTTTCACCCTCTGCATTACTTCAGTGGAAGTGCTTCCAGCACACCACTGAAAATGTCAGAGAACAAATCAATAGCATGGAGAGGGGAGTGCTGTCGATGCGCTGCTTCGCATGTGAAGGGAGGGACTCCTGTCTGCTGTGGCTTTGCTGCTGTGAACGCTGCAGCCTGACAATTTCCCCCAGAGAAGAGAGAAGTGTTGGGATTTTAGTCTTTACTGCAGTTAACCATCCTCACTGTAATCCAGCTCAAAGCTCAGAAACCATGACGAGCCCTCTCCAAAGTGCTTGCTTAGGAAGCACCGGGGTTACTTTCATATACTTGGAAAAAGCCTGGATTGTAAACAACAGTTTTCCGCAGATTCATTGCATTCACTACCCACTGCCCCAGAAGCAAGAAAGGGAAAAGCCTGCAGCAAGAAAGGGAAAGCTCTGTGCCCACAGCCAGCAGCTGCAGCTGCTGGTGGGGAGGAGAAGGGACATTCATCCACCCGGGAAGGTGGAACCCAAACAGGCAGCTTAGGAAGGGTGAAGGTGCAGCAGCAGCAAGTGGGAAGCTCTGCTGGGTTTTGGGACAATATAGTGTGAAGCAGCGTTAAAGGAAAAACAGTAAAAACAAGTGAGCAGCTCATATTTCTCAGCACAGCTGTGCCAGACTCCTGAACATTCAGACCAGGGTCCTGAGAGTGCTTTGTCACCATAGTCCCCAGGTCTTTGTGGCTGTGTAGGCACCCAGTTAAGCAGTTAACCAACACACGTCTTTCTCACTGGAGAAAACAAGGGGTCTGTCTTCAGCAGAAAACTTTGCCATGTGGCATTGTCTTATTTTGGTAACGTAAGAGGGAGTTCTGGCAACAGTTACGGAAGATGAAGAGGTTTTTTTCCTATGGTTTTAACATCCTGCTACTTGCCATTCCTTGGCAGTCTTCTATTATGCTTCCCTTGTGTGCTAAGCCTACCCCTTTTATACTATATATATACATAAATACATAGATACATATACATAAATGTATATATACATTTCATACCCACAATTACTTCTTTGCTTTTGACTCTATAAATATTTTTCACTTGCTTTCCAGAGCTTTTATGCTTCTTTGTGCTTTTGCACGTTATCTTCTTATATTTTTCCGGGCTTTGTTCTGATGTGGAATACGACCAAGCTACATGCAAAGCCTTGAAGCACATTCACCATTACCTCTCGTCTGGATTTAATTTCCCCCACATTCTTGACATCATTATTCATTTGTTTCTTGGCTGGCAGTAATATGGGTTGCACATGCCTGATGACTCTACTGAGGACTGGACGACAAGAAACTTCCCCTACTGAGCTGCCAAGTGCCCGTGGCCCTCCCAGGCGACCCCTCGTGTTTCTCGCAGGAAGGACACGGGCTGTGGGGCAGCTGGGAGACATCCTCCACCCAGCCCCAGCCCCAGAGGCTGCTGCAGAGGGCCACGGTCAGGAGTCCCACGCCTTGGGAAATGCCCCACACCATTTCTGCCCCCACACCTCGGGCTTGGGTGCCCACACTGAGCCTTCAGCTCTGCCACGCGTGTTAATGCATCTCCCTCCTACACCCCCAGCACACGCGTGTCTCTGCTCAGGAGCATCACTGGATGTTATAAAGAGTGCTGGTGTTCTCTCTGGTGTGCTTGAATCCATTGTCAGAGTGACATCAGCTGGGAAATGCTGGTACTGGAGCAGGACTTTATTTTAAAGCAGTTTCTGTCCACTCAAAACGAAGTTCCTCCTATGGTGCACAAAAAAACCCCTCAGTTCCTCTGAAACCTGAAAGTCTGGGGCAAATGATTACTTTCCATAATCTGAAAACAACAAATGACCTCTCTCTTCAAGAGTATTACCCAGATTAATACCAAATGAAGTTGTAGTTGAATTATTCATCATCACTCTAAATTCTTCATAGGTGAAATGAGCAACAGCAAAGTGGAGCATGCCTGTGCAGCTGAGGGAGACAGCTG
Source organism: Grallaria varia (assembly GCA_013396735.1). Lineage (NCBI taxonomy): Eukaryota > Metazoa > Chordata > Aves > Passeriformes > Formicariidae > Grallaria > Grallaria varia. The sequence goes on from VWZG01010838.1 coordinate 544,566, forward strand.
GGCACAGAGCGGGGGGTTCTCTTTCAGTCACACAGAAATGAAGACTCAGAATCAGCTCTCGTGGGTGCTGGAGGTGACAACTGTCCTACTGACGGGCTGGCTTCTTGGTGCGTGGGGTTTTTTTTTTCAGGTCCTTCTGGTGGTATTAATTGTATTTTAATGTTATATTACGTCTACAAGCTTCTCATTAAAAGGCAAGGCAGCTGCAACACAATTCTAAGTGATTAACACATGTTCATAATAATTTTTGCTTCTGGCTGCCAACACATTTTATTATGCAAAACCCTAATGTGTTTCATATGATCTGGGCATAAATCAGGATTATATCTCTTTCTGAAAGATATCAGTGATTGCTGTAAAATGCTGTGGACAATTCTGGCATACACAGATGTGCAGGAAATACATCAAGATTTCTTCTTTGGCAAGAAAACATGAATATTATATTTCTGAATATGTGATAGGTGCAGGTTCGAGAAATCCTTCTTGAAGAGGAATATAGGTAAAGAAATTCTCAGAGACTCAGCTCAACGTTGAAAAAAGTTTCTTTTTCTTGGGGCGGGAGAATTATCCTGATGGGTTTTTTCAGTCAAAATCTCCATAGGTGCAGCAAAGCTCATCTTTTGGAAAAAGAAGAGAAGCTCTATGAGCTCTTACTCACTATGATGTTTGCTGCTTACATCTATTATTGATTTGCTGAGCCACCACTACCAGGGCTTCAGATTAGGATTTTGTTTAATGACCAAAGTTTTCAGCTCCAGCAAGTGACAGGCATTTTTTTCACTGTCTAAGATAAGTCTTGAAAAGGGAAATTGCCCCTTTTCCATACAGAAAACTGATTGCCCTGAAGGTCACAGGGAAAAACTGCATTTTCTAGACACAAGCTAAATTAAGAGATGATGAAAATGTTCCCTGAAAACCAGTTTGCACATGGCATGTCTTCTGGAAGAAGGAGAAAAGCTGAGATTCCCAGGAGAACATCACTCCTGGACTTGTTTTGGCACTAATGCCCTTTGGCAAAAAGGCAGCTGCTGAGCCAGCACACTCCCTGGGACCACTGTCAGGAATGGGGATTACTTTTGCCTTCAGTCCTTCCATTTCACTGAAGACTTTCCAAGGAGATATAAGTAAAGAGTAGGAGCAAAGTGCTTACTGGAGTAAACAGCTTCACTAATTCCCAAATTATTTGCCGAAGTCAGACTGAGTAGGTATGAAGTTTGTGAACTTCTCTGCAGTGAACAAACTGTTTGAAATAAAATTGTCATCGGTAGCTCAAGCAATGGACAACTGCAGGAAAAATGTAGAGCATTACAGTATGCTTCTCCCTAGTGAGAGTTCCTCTACAATCAAAAGGCCAAATACAGAAAAAAAAACAAAACTCAAGATCCCCCAGCAGGCAGAGGCTTCAGGATCGAAGTCTCTAAATGGGTCACTTAAAATGCTTCATTGGATAACACTGTATTATAACAGTGTTGGAAGCTGTTTGCTCCCTGGGATCATTGCTCACCGGACATATCTGTTAGCTGATATTGAAAATAATTCTGCGTAGGACACCCAAAGATTAATCACGGCAGGTTTGCAGAACCCTTCACTGAAACTCAGATAATGAGAGATTACATGTTTCTAGGTGTGCACTGTTGAAAATAATAGAAGGATACTCATTTATCTATTTACTTCCTGGCCCACTGGGATAATCAGTGCCAGTTGCTTCGGTCAGCAGCCAGCAAGGATAAAATCAAGAACTACCTTGACACCACCTGGTTTAGTTACAGAGGCTCTGTGGGAGAGGGAGCCAACAGGAGACAGTCCCTTGGCAGCACCCGGCTGCTCCCAGCCAACAGCTATGGCTCTCGCTGTGCTTTTCTCAGAGTTGCTTCAGCTGAGTCAGGAGTTTCTTTGCTTCCCTGCATTTTTGTTTTTCAGTGATGGCTCTGTTTCTATCCCCTCTGGCTCGCTTTGCACCTTCAGCCAACATCAGTGCTCTACCTACATTTATATTCAGTGTATTCAATAACTCCTCCAGCCTGACAGTTGGCATTCTGAGCAGCTTTGCACCTCTAAGGAAGAAGTTTTTATTTCTTCTCTCAATTTGTTCTCTTCAGCCAGAATCTGACTTAAAGATAATTTAGAAATATTAAAGAACTCACCTGTTTCACTTTACTGCACAGTGAAGTCCCAAGGATGCAATACCATCTGACCAAGCAGAGCCTGGGGGGACACCCCTTCCCCTATGTATATATGTATATTTATTTATACATTTCCAGCATGTATATTTATAAAATTGTAGAGCACTTTTCTCTCTGGACATCTTCAGTCCCTCAACACAAGCTAGTTTTACTTGAGTCCTGGGCAAAGCCCCTTGATGACCCTGGCAGAGCAACCAGGCAAAGCTTCTCTATCCTCTTTGTGTCTGCCAGTGTCGCCTAGTTCACCTTCTGGTCCGGTGCAAAAGTCTATTACCACCTATCTGGTTTTATCAGCTTTTTACAAAATTAATTCCTATTGCTCTTTTCAGTTTAGTGTCCTAAACCAGGTACAGGTAGGGTGCTGTGCTCCGGCTGGTTACTGCCCCTCCTTGAAGACCAATCCTCCTTTTGACAAAATATTTCAGTGAAACTAATTGTTGAAACCTGTTTTCCAAAATAATCAAGGTCTTGCCATCCTGACACAGGCAGGCGCATTCATCACAGCTTTCTTGGTTTTTTTCCTTCTACTCCAGCTGAGCAAAATTCAGCAAGTGGCCAATCTACAACAGCATACCGTTGATTGCAAAAAGACTGAAGTAGGCTTTATTTTCCTACCTGGTCACACTAATTTGGGCATTATCACACTGACCCAGCTCTTCAGTTTCACGGAACCTGTGTTTTTTGCTTGTAACCCTTTAGAGATGTAACTGCTCCATGGGTTGAAAAGTTAGAGCAAGAAAGACAGACACCAATCTTCCCCCAGGTGTTTTTTTTCTTCTCTTTCTTACAAAGCTCACTTTAGACCTGGTGAATTATTCCTGAGGACAAGTTCAAGCTCCTGTTACAGCTTCTAGTTCCTTGTTGGGTACAGTTCAGGTCATCTTATTAATTTATGGTTCTTAGCCAAGCTGCTTCCCATCAGTTCTGCCTCCCTCAGCTTTTTTTAAGGGAAAAGAGCCAGGAAAGACTCAAGTTTCACAGCGAGTTTCATGTCCTCTCTGACTGTCCCTGACCTCCCGTTGCTGTTCTGAATGTGGACATCAAAGTCCCGAGGTGGGTATTACGGATTCTCACATGGAGCACTTTCTGTGGAGCCCAACAGGCTGGATGCCGCAGGATGTGGGAATAATGCGGCTTTGACTTTCTGGAATAAAACATTGCTTTCATGGAGGGAAAAAAAAAAAAAATCTTTACTATCCTAACCCTGAAGTTTAAAGAACTGCTCCCTGCAGGTGTCTAATTAATGTCTGGTTAGTCTCATTAAATCTCAGCTTTTGCATTCTCACTCTTCCAGATTCATTTTTGTTTGCAGCTTTCGCCCTGACAAGATTTGTATAAAACACGCTGGTTTCTCATTGTCTTCTGCAGCTGAAAGTTTATGCAAACCCAGTTCCTATGAAGCAGCTCCTGCAGAGCCCTTGAAAATGAGAATATTGAAAAACTGAAGAACAGCTAATTCACATTTTTTCATCCCAAATTACCTTTCCCTTACTAGGAAGAATTTCTAATAAACAGTGAATTGAATTTCTTAGAAACAGCTTTAGTGCCTTCCATACTTGTTTCCNCTACTTTCATCAGTGTTCTGACAGGTAGGTCCCATAGGACTAGAAATAAAGGTCTTAAATCTAATTTCTTACATTTAGGTTACAAGGCAGGTTGCAAAGGTTAGGAAAAAAAGGTGTCTTAAAATTTCAGATCTATTATGGACAACGTGGCTTTTTTTACTACCAAAGACTCCAGGCTTGTTTAAATCATTAGTAGCAAATACTTGAAGCAATTCAATAGACAAAATGAAATGTTTCCACAAGTTCTCACTCCCCAAAGTTGCGCCAAACTAAACAAGCATTTTCCCTGACATATCTAAACAACCTTTTCAACTTCTGCAACCTGAAAGTGACTATAAACTAAATTTTTATTACTATCCAGTGTCTAGCAGTTGTTATAAGTAAAGAACTGTTGGACAAAGAAAAACTCATGCTCTGCAGGGAGTTTTAGCTGTTTCCGCTAACAGGCAACATGAGGATTCCAATTATTTCTAATATAGAGTTATCTCCTCTTTTAAAATGACTTAATTTTTATTAAGTAGCTGCACAAATAAGTTGCTTAAAACTATTATCAATCATTAATTCTTTGGATTCTTTCTTTCCCACCCCAGCCGATTACAGCGACACCACCTACAAGCAGAACTTCCATGGATGTTGTGTGCCACAAACCACAGACCCAACAACTGATACTTTTGTTTTTCCAAAGTAAATGAGAACTGTTTTGTGGCTCACAGACCTATCTTCTGATACAACAGCCATTAGCACCATTGAGTTTTGGTTTTCAAAAGACCAGCTCCACAAGTAAAGGACAATTTTAACTGAAGGCAGACCCTCAATATTTGTGTCTCCCTCCTCAGCATTTTTTAACCTTAGTTTCAAATCATTGCTGGCTGAGATGTCAATAAAATTCCAAGATGATAAAATTTCAGTTTGGTGCCTGATTAGATTCTGTGGCCTCCAATTCTGAAATAATGATGCAAAGTGTAATTGAGTCATACTATGTCTAATGCGTGCAGTCCTGCATTGCATGCAGTCCTGCATTACAACCCTCAAAACTAGTCAACCATTAATTCCTCTCCTTTAATTATCTTGTTTAGCATCATTTGTATTAGAAATTACTTCCAAAAGAAGAAATTATACAGTATCTTCCCAAATATACTGTAGCAGTTCTGATACAGATATATTACACCTACAACCTTTAAGAATGTGTATGATCTTGAAAAAACAGCACAGTCTAGTCAGCAAAAATATTCCTTATAAACCTGTTTGAATGGACCTTGTAACACACTTTATAAGTCAATAGAGTTCCATGTCAGCTTATTTTGCTTGCAAGCTGTCATTTGTAATTCCCTATACTGCTCCAATAGCAATTTCTGTATGAGAATAGGAATCCCAAAACAAGCTCACACCGGCATAAATATATTAATTGTAATAAACACAAATAAAAGGTCCTCAATTAATACAATTCCAGACACTTGTTAAGTGCACTTTAAAATCATGGAATCATTTAGCTTGGAAAAGGCCTTCAAGATCATAAAGTCCAACAAGTTCCTGAAATGTTCTAAACTCAGTATTTTCAGTCCATTACATGTTGTTGCTGCTAAGCTAAACATAAAACATTTTGAATCAAGTGATGCGGTTTGTTTAAAGGTGACAAAATATTTCAGTCTTGAATTTGGCAGTCCAGATGGAGGAGTTCAGAGGTGTAATGAGAATGTTTCTACTGAAATATGAATTAAAATAAAGTAATAGCAGTATAGCCAGAATTTTATCTTCTTTTTAACAAGGACAGTACTAACAGTTGAGTTAGCAGGGCCACATGAAATGAGTAGGGGCCATTTGCAGGAATGGAAAAGTCCAAAGTTTACAGATCATGAACCTTTCTGATTTAAACATCACTAAAAGCACAAAATGAACCATTTGATAGAGCTCCATTTTGTTCTAGTATTAAGTTTTCATCATTTTTTTAATCAAAGCATGACCTTGAGACCCACAATGAAGATCTTAAAGAAAGCTGCTACAGAAAGAAAGGACACCAAGTTTGAGTTTAAACGTAGAAAAACACAGTCGAGTATTGAGTCAACGAAGATGCATCTTCAGAACATAAGACAAGTCTGCCTTCTTCCTGTACTGACCTTCTGACCTCAAGAGAAAAGAGAAAAAAGGGCAGGTATTCATCTTTGAAATGCTTGCACCTGAATGACATTACCAATGGCTTCCTGAAAAATTAAGAAGACAACAGGCATTAGCTGTATAACATTTTTATTTTACTATATTGACATTTTATGCACAAATATTTTATCAGAGTAAAAATAGAAAATGTTTCATGTAAAATTACAAAAAAAAAAAAAGGCAAAACACAAAAGAAATACGTAATTATTAGCAGAGTATAAGTGTCTTTATTTAAAGAGTAAAAAGTATGCAAAAAACCTTGTTTTACAAAAATTGGGGATATTCTGTGTTTTCCTTCTGGCAGCAACGGACAATATATTCTACATATTTGTTTCATTGAAGACATCAAGTTAGTCACAGACTTCTCCCTCAACTACAGAGAATGCGATAATGATTTTATACCATTTGAAAGATTCTTTACTAATTAGAACATGGTGGAAAAGCAGATGGAAGCATAACAAAGAATGCAAAGGACCATCACACCTACTAAATAGCTGCAAAACAATAATGGGATGTATTTACAAACAAAGGGTAGGAGCAGGAGTTTCCTCCATGGGGCTCATCATGTAACAAGAACATGCAGGGGCATTTCAGTTTTGCTGTTTATCCTCCCACAGTCCAGTTTGACCTAGAAAGCTGGTATTTAAGCTTCTTCTCTTTTTACACCATATTTTAACTGAAAAGGTGTCTCAAGAACTCTGCTAAATAGAACTGGACTTTTAATAATTAGAGCTGCTGCCACCAAACTACCACTTTCAGATCATTCTTGGTAAGCAAACCTTCATCCCTCTGCACAAGCCACCACAACCACCTGCCAACTGGTGGCATCAGACCGCTCTAATAGCAATAAATGGACTGATGTTGACCTCTCATGACAGATGCATTTACAGTTTTTGCTTAGGGTTTATAATTTTTTTTAAAGCCAAATGAAGCCAGCATGCTCAGCAGATGGAGTGCTTTGAGAGTTCAAGAGCAAACAATAGTGAGAGGTACCAAAAAAATCCAGCAAAAAAATTTTAATTTTATAGTCATGGTGATGAAGAAAAAAGTAAACTAGAACTACATGGAAGATTTCCAGTTAAGCAAAAGCTATCTGGAGATAAGCATCCACTTCAAAACAAAAAAGCTTTGTCCTCAGCACATCTTTAAGATATGCAAGTCTTCATGTTTTCTTCCTTCTGCCTCCAAGTGTGACCATTCCTGCTCTCCCTACTCAGCACAAACACATTTTATTTTCAGAACCTCATTGTACAGGAACTTTGGATTTAAGAGTAGCTGGATCCCTCACAGAATTAAAGGTCTTCCCTTATAATTGTTAAGCATTACCAGAGGGCGTTTCACTTATAAAAAGTTGGTAAATACCAAGGGTGATATAATAATTATACTGTTTAACAACATGAAGGGGAAAAAGCAACCCCCAAATCGCACCCTTTTCAGCCATCAGAAGCAGCAGTCTCATAGGCACCAGTACAGAAGCTCAAAAGCTGCAGCTTGCTTTTTACTGCATGTGTAAGTTTGCATGAAGCATAGCTCATAAGTCAGGATACAGTCCAACTATTTCTAATACATCATCCCCTTTTCAAATTGCACCCAGCTCTGGGTCATGCATTTGGCTTAAGAAGCTTCAAAAATACTACTTGAAATTCAGAGAGAAATTAATTTTAAATAAAAAATGCCTCTTTGTACTTTAATATACATCAGACTGTACAATGATTGGGAAATTAAACTTCAGCTCTCTGTAAAGTACTTTCAACTTGCTTTTTGTTCCTAACCAGGGACTACTGACTGTGATTAACTTAAGTCTTAGCATACTAAAGTTGGCTACAGTGCAGGTTTAAGCACCTCGCAGGACACAGCATTAACCACCCCCTTTGCCCCCAAACAAACTCCTCTTTGGGTGAGGGCTTTTTTTCCTCAAGCTTTTGAATGACCTGATGGAGGGTGGTAGTGGGGGAAGAAGTTTATCTTTGCTTTTTGCTAAATGGCAAACGTCAAAAGAGGTATTTGCCCTCATATACATATTATCTACACATTACAATGAAACACTCATAATTGGCTTTTTACCTAAGCCAGATCTAAACCTGGATCTCCATCTTCAGCACTGATCTCCAGTTAAGCCTAGACTTACTTTCCTTTGCTTATAAACAGAAGCTATTTTAAGAACCTGATGCTGCACAATATTTAATGTGTCTTTTGGCTCTGCTTGATTAACTGAGAATAATGAACAGATTTTAACTCTGAAAGCATCAGATACCATTTGGTAGTTCAAAAGAGAACAAAAGACTGGAAAGGGCTGTGTTCAGACAACTGATCAGCCTTTTTGCTGTGAGGACTCATTTTTGTTAGAAGTGCTGCAGAAATTACTTTGCACAGCCGTGGTCACAGAGCACAGAGCTGTTCCACCTCGCACCAGCTGCACACCATGGAGGCCCTGACTCACAGCTGCAGAAGCGGGGTGATCCCTTAACTTACATTGAAATATATGCTATTAAAAGATCCAAATTTATGTGAGTCCCAGTTTTTTAATAGAAAATCATGCCCTATATTGTACGGTCAAGAAACAAAAGAAGTTTCCAATTCTGATAAAGGTAGGAGCAAAAACTGCTCTGGTTATGGAGGAAAGGCCTCGGGTTCCCACTTTCAGGTCCTAGTGCTTAGTTATCTTTCTCTGCTTGCAGGGACGCTGTGGCCAGTGCCACTGCTGTAACTGGCTGTGCAATGCCGTGGAGCTGCATCTTGGCCAGTTTCTTCTGCTCGCACTCCGTGACCAGCCGGTTCAGCTCCGCCGCGCTGTACCCGATCAGGGTCTTCAGGTCACAGACAAACTTGTACACAAACCTCTTCCCTTGCACTTTGCAGATCATGTCTCCATCATAGTAATACCTGCACAATAGAAAACAAACCATCAATGCGAATTTTCAACATCTGTGATTTCCATATGCATCAGTTATTTAGTTAAGGTCACTCAGAGTCCAAAATATGATTCCTTTTTTCATTTATATTCTTATAATTTCATATACCAAGATACTGTTTAGGCATTTTCTTATGTGAGAAAAAGTAAGGGTGGAAAATTGTCTCGGCATCTTGATATGTTAAGGAGAAATAAAACACAGTAATTACTTTACAGGCAGACAGAAGAACCAGTTCAGAAAATAAAGGTCTTAAAAACAGCTTGAGAGGGAAGAAGTTTTATTATATACAGTTTATACATGGAAGTTTATAGCTTCAACATAATAATATTGTCTCCCTGTTCATTATTGTCCTTTGCTTTGCTCTTGTCTCTGCTTTTCTGAGGAAAAAAAATTCATCCTTGAAAAAGGTTGGAAATTGCAGTTTTTATGATACAAAAGCAGCCATTCTTTCCCTACTGTTTTCAAAGGTGGAAACAGAACTACAAAAGCACAGGTTGGATTTTGGTATTTTGGGGGGGTTTTCTTTTGTGTTGTTTGGTTGGTTGTTGCTGTTTTTTTTTTTTGTTTGTTTTTTGTTTGCTTGCTTTTTTCCTACAGTTCATATGCTGACAAAGCTACACTTTTGCCTTAATTTACAACTACACGTGACTTCTCTAACTACGAATACTTTTGTATTGTGAGACAAAAGAATTACCAGACTGGGCAGAAATGCAGTGAGATAAAGTCTACATGACCCACTGTATTCCAGAGATGTTTTAAAACTTCAGAGCACACCAGCAAAACAGAAGTTAGAATTGTGCAGTTTTGTTGCTGTTCCTGTCTCACTTGGAGGCATTAACAGAATGCTTGTTACACATCTCATTAAGCAAACCTAAGTTGTTGCAATGTAACGTGGATTTGGAGTTTAACAAGCTTGTGATAAATTTGGGAAAAAAAATCAAAACCTAACCCAACCAATCAACATAAATCACACAATTTAACTGCCTCCAAAACCATAACCCAAATGTAGCACAAATGAAGCCAGATTTCTTGACTGTCTAAAATTCAATCCTCTGAGTGACACGCTCATAAAGGAAAGATGATTCTCATTCACTGGCAAAATTAAGTTACTTAGAAGAGTAAGTTTCTAAAATGTGGCCATGGCATATGTCAAGTGCCAATGTCCATAATTTTTTCTAAAGTTAGTTAACTCTGTACAAGCACCTACATTTATTGTACAATCATGTATAATAATGCCTGTCTCAAAATAACATAGTAAAAATGCTTTACAGAGATGAATATGCTTTAAATTATTTAGTCTGCATTACTGATATGATCGAAAGAAAAAGGACCACAAGAAATCAGATCACATTTACATTAAAACCCCAAACCATGCAAGATTCCCACATCTCATGCTAGAAACACTCAGGTTAAAATCAACGCAATGAGGCAAGAGGATATTTTCAATATTATGTTGCAGGTGTTTCTGATTACATCATTGGTTTATTCAAAAATAAAGCTAAAAATAAATACCCATTTAAGTTTACAAAGCCGTAGCTACTGGAACATTCCAAGACACATGAAAACTTTCAGAAGAATACAGGAGACGAATTATTTTCCTCCAAGTCTCATTCCTCTACTGGATAACTAAAGAGATGCTGATTTTTAGAAAATCTACCAAGGTACGTTTAACAATAAAAACTGCTCTTCCCTTCCCACCCCCCACCACCCTCTAATTTCTATATTGGCTACTTTTCCTGCAGCTGGACAGAAGAGCTAGCACATTTCTCAATAATAGCAACATCTTTTTCTGTATTAACTAACAACTGACACAGTGATTTCAGTACATTAGTAAACAAAACACATCACTGCTTAATACAACATTAGCTTGGCAACAGTGTTTATCATCAGAGTAGCAAGAGGCATTAAATATCCCTTCAGACATTTATTTAAGTGTTAGAAAACATGTCAATACTGATGCAGCTGCCAAAATGGAAACACTTTTGAGGAATGTGATTTCTGTAATTCAGTGACTAAAATATAAACACAAAACTTCTCTAATAGTGATTTATGTAAATGACTGTGCAGACAGTCCTTTAATATCTCAGTGATAGGAACATTATTCTGAAGTTCTTCAGGTGCCTTTGAGATCTTTGGCAGGGTTTGTGGTCAAAACTTAATAAATATTAGCATAGTTTACATCAATTTTATGTTCCAGAAAGGTTTCATATATGCCTGCCGTACACAAGCTCATAGATACACAAAACCAGGCTGGGAACATGGGAATGGTGCTGCAACAATACAGGCTGGGGAGCAGCTGTAGTGGGAAGGTCCTGCTTTGGGCAGGAGGCTGGACCAGGCACCTCCTGAGGCCCTTCCAACCCAAGGGGTTCTGTGATCCTATGAAAAAATTAACATCCTAATTTAATACATAAATAATGCAAGAACAGCCAACAAGGCCAGACTGAAGATCCATTTAGAACAGGAATAAGAGTCCAAACAGACCAAAATATGACAGCCAAGGAAAAGCACGAGACTAAATATATATCGGTGCTCTTCCTTGCTTTCAAAGTGCCGAGGCTCAGGAATTCTTAGACGTTCTGTCTTTCCACACCTTCAAAATATTTTTTTTTCATTAATTTTTCCACTTACCTCTCAAACATGTAAAATAATTCTGCCATCCCCAATATTATGCCTAAGGAAATTCCAAGACAAATGAAAGGATACAGTTATGCTGTATATCAGGTGCCTGCCAGACGTTAATTAAATCCTCCCTAAAAGACTAAGAAAGCCAGAATATGATAACTTTACCATCATTTCTTACAGAAGTATTTTTAGGCAGAAGTTGATTTTTTAAAAACAATGCTAGAGGAGTATATTTAAACCAAAAAACAATCAAACAAAAAACCAATAACAAACAATAGTCAAAAGTGAAAACGCTGAAGAGTAAATCACAGATCTCAGATTTCAATCACTATGCAACTTCACTCATATAAAAAGAATTCCTAAAACTGCTTAAATAATTTGCAGGATTAGGCAATGAACATGTTTCTCAAAAACAAATCAGGAGAAATATATTTACCCATATCACAATAAGAAATCAGAAGTTCACTCTTAATGACTTTAGGGAATTTGGACGAATTTTCAAATGATTCCAGAGACCAAAATAACCACGGAAAAGAAGTCTAAAATTCAGGCACTTGCATTATTCCCCCTCCTCGAGTACATCACCTACAGTGATGCAATAATACAGGTCCCTTTTACCAATGTCAAACTACAAAATTATGCTGGAATGAAGACACAAACATTCCCTTTTCTTCAGATGACAGAAGTTCACTGTGATATTGAATTGAAGCTGTTGAAACTTACCTGTCAAACTGTATTTTTCCATTTAACATCCTCACAATAAGAACAATGAAAGGGATCAGTGAATATGTAAAGTTAGAAAAGGATGTCACAGACAGAAAACTATCAACAATTATGTAATTACAGGAAAGAATCTGCTTTATTCCATAACAAGAGCAAGAGGAACATGAACAGTAAAACATAAACAGTAAGTTAATAATTCACATATTTCTGTATCTTTCACCAATAATCAATATTGTTTGGCATGCTACTAAGGGCATAAATGCTGAAGATACAGAAGAAAAGAAGTATATATCTGAAAGTGAGCTACTTATATTAACAATTTTGAAGAAGAAAAATCTATTTTCTTTTAATCTGATGCAAAGGACCAGATTCAGAAGATTAGTTTGCCCCTTTATTAAAAAAGGTTCAAGTCTTGCAGTATGATAGCTAAAGATGAAGTAGCCAAATGGAAGCAAATCATATCCAACAAGTCCCTGAAGTTTCTTACCTCAAGGCCCGACTAAGCTTCTCGTAGTTCATCGTGGGCTTGTTTTTGCGCTGTCCCCACTTTTGTGCAACCAGTTCAGGTTGATTCAATTTAAACTCTCCTTCATCACCAACCCAAGAAATACAGTCCCGAGCATCTTTGTCAGTGAGAAGTTCTAACAAAAACTGCCACAGCTGGATCTGGCCATTGTTCCCTGTTGAAATAGAAACAAGATCCATTTCAACTTGTCCTTTTTATGTTCCACTCACAGATAAAACTTTTCAACCAACATATTTAAGCAGATCAACACAGGATATAATATGATGGAAGGAAAACTTGCACTTAATTAATCTCTTCTAATGATTCTTTTGCAAACATTTTCCTGCAAAGTCATCAGTATCCATCTATTAAAAAACTGATGAATTCAGGAAAAAAATTTAAAAAAAAAATAAATCAAGATTTCTCATAAATCTGTCCCTAGAACTTGAAGAAAACTCCAAAACCCCCCACTGAACACAATCATTTTGACACATATTTATCCCTAAAATAGAAGAGATTTAGAAAGAGTTGCTTATTTCTCTTCACACATTCCTCTTCTATAATAGAAGCTGTTTTTTAAAGAAATAATTTAGTCTCAAATTTCCAGTATGAAATATTAGGAATACAAAACAACGCCCCCAAACTTCAGCTTACATCAAAGTAACATCTTTCATGTCTAATCATTGAGATTTCTTTCTAACTCAAGTACCTGCAGCAAAATTCCTAAATTCTCAATGAAATACAGAAAGCAGACCTGATGACTAAATAGAGAAACACAGAGTATTCCCTGCTAATGTCAGCCAATAAAATCTTGGCCTCAGAACTCTGAATGACATCATTACAGACTTTTATGGAGAGTTTAAAACAAAACACCAAAAGGAGAGGAAAGGATTTAACAGACAAATTCAAAACTGGAGAGAACCAAAACAAAAATGACAGCAAGAAAAAAATTAAGGTAAAGAAATTAAGATGAGTTAGTAATAATCAAAGAGTATACAACAAGTAACAGTAATTCCAAAAATAATCTGCAGATTCTGTGTGCAGTTTTCCAGATGTGCATTCATTTAACTAAACAAGAAATAAAAAACTTGCTAAATTTTGAAGTCACCAAATTGAGAGGGAACAGAGGAGGGGAACAAGTAGATAAAGTAGCAGCTAGGCCAGGTTTCTACAGCATGCAGTTTATTTTCTCCCCTTTCTGCAAACAGAAAGAAGTTAAAAGCTTGAAGAAACACTATGCAATGGTTTGAAAGGACAGACTGTTACATGATGGGGAAAAGAAACAACGCATTATATTTACAGCAGGACTGGTAAACTGCAGCACCATGTTAACACAGTGCTTCTGTGAGCTGACCAACCTGACAGGGTTGCACATGCTTGCCATGGATTTTGTACCTACTGTTCCCTTCATTGCACACAGACTCCTACAAACCTCACATTTGGAGCAACAAAGACGTGTTCCACCAAACTGTAATTCAAATTAATAAGTCAGAGTTTCCTGCATTTGCATGTAAAAATAATGGAGACAGTACCTGTTCTGTTCCCAGGGGAACTCCTGTCTTCCCCAGAGATCCTTGGAGCTCTTTGCACTTTGGCTGCCTTTGCACTGCTGTTTATTACTTTAATGGTGGTCGGGGTAGCAGGTTGCACAGACGCTGGAATAATCTGCACAGCTGTGGAGCAGAGAACGTTGCAGAACATCAATTATAAATTGCACAGAAACAGGCATATTTTATTTATTACCTGTATTATCGTAACAACTAGAAGTTTGGTCTTTTCCTTTGCTAAAAAGGCATACTGGGTAAGTCATGATGCTACTTTAAAGACTTCTTACCTCTTATAGTGAAATTGTAGTTTCAGACTCATTGTAGAAGTGTCACATTACAGATAAAACATTAGTTTTAATTTAATATCATGTGTATTGCATGTTTATATAAAAAAAATCCTCAAACCCTCTCCTGCCTTTGTTTTCGTCTTTATGCTGTTCTCACATGATCTGCCCTAATGCCCTTTTTTCTGCAGTCACTGTACCACCCTCCATATCTGCTATTCAAAAAGTGAACACCCTTCTATTGCAGTGGAGGAGGATACAAAGGCCCCACTCAAGCTGGCTTTAACCAGACAACCCCAGGACATAAAAAGACAATCTGTCTATTTAGTATAAGCTACTTAGAAGTCTTATGAAAAAGGATTAATTTTAATAATTGATGATGACACTGCTTCCGCTGAAAGAATGAGCTTCAAATAACTGGAAAGTTCCTTTAATGCATTATTTCTAGTATTGGTTTATAAGTAAGTTTCCCCTTCCACATACCCCTTCAGTTTTTGGAAATGCCTTTTTTTTTTTTTTTTTTTAAATTCATACTTTAATATATCAGTTCACTAATGCAATATATAACCTAAAACCCCAGAACAACTAAAAATCTCGAATATGTATCCTAGATAGCTTATTTCAAGTGAAAGGAAAATTTACCATCCAAAATGAAAGTTATAATCTTCCACAGTTAGGATCATACATCATCTTTCATCCACTAACAAAATACAGAGAAACTCAACATCATGTTTTGAAGTTTAAAATATGTCCTTCCCTTCTACTCAAGGAAAACCACTCTCTCATGGGATTTTTTAAATGCTGTACTATCATAGAGCTGAACCAAAGTACAGTGCTAAACCTGCAACCAGTGTGAATTAATGCTGACAGAAGCACTTACGCTGATCAATAGTAACAGTTGCTATTTCTCCAGTGTGTTCTTGGCTAGCCAACACATCTGCAAATTAGAAACGAGACCAGTATGTTTTTATTTAACACACAAATTTCAAGTCACTGAAGATCAAAAACGTTCACCTTTCATAGAGGAAAAAAGTACAAAATTTGGTATCAGTCTGCAAGAGACATGTATTGCTCATGGTGCTATGACTAGAGGCATTTAACATCTGTCACTCGATTTTTAGAAATAAGGGTGTACATGGCAAATTTCAAGGTATCTCACACATTCTGCATCCTCTAAAACCTTTAGCTATATCATGTAAATGAAGATGGAAATATCTTTCAGACTGCCAAATTACATCCAAGCATGGTAAATCTGAAATGCACATATACATTACTGTATTATGCACATATATTGCATCACTCATCAGTTGTGTTATGTACCATCTAAGGATTTCATTGCCTCTGCTTAATAATCTTCACTTCTATATGACACAGAAACGTAACTCATAATCCATAATTAATTATAGATCAAATTGAGTACATGCACAAACTGCAAATCTTTATTAAAAACAAAGGAGGAATGATCAGTCACTCCTTCTAGTAGTGATGAAGTTTGATAAAAGACAGGCAGTGTTTAGTATGCAGACATGTTCCATGGCAGCAGATATTCTCTCCAATACATCCTGTTACCTTGTATTGATGCCCTCATTTTTACTCCCAATAATAAGTAAGGGAAAAATAACTTCTCACAACCGGTTTCATCTTTCAAGAAAGAATAGGAGACAGAGAAGTGGGGAGGGGGAATAAGTAAAATCAGTAACAGAAAAATCTGCCATACACTTTCGGAGAAGCTCCAGGTGGCTCCAGAGGATTTCTCCCCGTGGGACACGCTGGAAGAAGTCTTCCTGGCTGAGGCTGCAGAGCTCCCTCCCGGGAATGCTGAGCGTGCTGAGGTCGATGTCGGTCATGCTGAACTCCTTCATCACCCACACCACCCAGTGCATTACCTGGTCTATCGACCACTGCACCGGGTCTGTAGAAAGAGGGAAGCAACTGCAAATCACCTCATTATGTACTGCAAGGTGCCTCAATTATATCATAACTTCTATAAAAGTAAACGCATAACATCAAGACACAGAGTTACCATGACCAAATCTGACTGGAAATTTGACAGCTCTTAAAATGTGGAGGGAGTGGTGTGAGTTGGTGGGGAGACAGAAAGGGCAAAAAGGGCATTTTCAGAACAACATATCTCAAACACAGAAAATAATTATTTGTCTGTTTCCATAGGTCTTTGGTTTCAAAATAAGATACTCTTCTCAAACATGTTGATCAGTATGCAATTATGACAAAATAATACATTCTAAACTCATTCATATTATCCTGGTTTCTGCAGTAACAGAAGTCACCACTGCATGGGGTTGGGCTGGGATGGATTAATTTTCATCTCAGAAGCCCATACCATGCTATGTTTTAGGTTGGTGACCAAGCCAGTGTTAATAACACACTGAGATGGTTGGGGTACTGCTTACTAAAGGACAATCACATGGCATCATTTTTCACTGGTGCTACCTAAAACCATGCAGTATAATCTTTTGGCAAAAGACACACCATAAGGGGTTTGGTCTTCCAACCATGTGAATTTTCAGCAAAAACATGCTGATTTGTTCTTATTGACAGAACACAATCTGCAACGAAACATAAATCATTACTTTCTCTAACCACTTCTGTGGTTTCCAACTTTCTGTTGCTCCCTTTTATGACAACAATTAATACTTTCCTTCTTTCTGCCTCTGCAATGGTACCAAATACTGGGATTCTAAAGGCAGAAATACCTTTAACAGATAAAGAGTTGTAATCTCTAATAAAACCCACCAAAACATGACACAAATAGAAAGCCACAACATTTTAAAGAGCTGCTAAAAGCTCATTTTCCATTTGCAGCAAAGCTGAGAAGCCTGTAAGGATGAAGACAGTGAACAACCTTTGTGGATGATTGTTTATTGACTGGACTTAACTTTTAATATCATCACACCCTGTATTCTGAAGAGATTCAAGGAATAGTTTCTGATTATACTGCAGAACCTAGTGGTATGCAATTTCAGACCAAGTCCCAGCAATATCTACTCAGAAAACATTTAGAATTTTATTCTCTCTAGGAAGGCAGTTTAGCATATATTTGATATCAAGAGAACTCAATAATTCATAATAGAGAGAACTGTCATAATGACCTAGCATGAATTTCCTGAAAAATCTGCACTTCTATGACCGAAAAGACATTAAACTTTTAAAGCCACAGTTGTGGGTTATAAGCATCAATATTATGAAAGTTTATTGAAAACTTTATTCAACATAACAACATCATCTTAAGTCATTTTCTTCTGATATTAATGTGAGAGCATGCTGAAAAGTATTAGTCTGCTCCTGATAATCCCTCACTTTTTTTCCCCCAACATTTTGCGTCAAATCCTTGATTATCAACAGAAAACATGATGAAAACTATTTTTGAAGTGCTTGCCAGTAAGAACAACAAAAAGCCATGAAAAAGTTATTGCTTTAGTTATTAAAAACACATTCAAAATATTGGCAAGCTACATGTCCTGGAAAGACCTATAATTTGATTGGAATTTTTAAACACTTCCCAAATATATTCCAGCCTTACAGGTCTGCTCAGATACTACATCTTCCTGTGCTGAATATGCCTTGACAGCACATTTCTTCCAGTCACAAGTAGCAACTGAGCTGGATAATCTGAATGTGATACAGGTCTAAACCCCACAGTTTCAGTTCAGTTTTAAGCAGGCATTCACAGATGAGTTTTCTAAGCTACCATTAAAAGAGAAGCCTGCTAAGTAACAACATTAATTCAAAGGAGATTATCATCTACCAGAATATTTATTGTCAGTTCTGAACCACCTCCCTCCAGTATGCTGAAGTCCAGTATGGCTTTTCATACAAAATCTGATTTAATACTAGATTCAGCATCCTCCAGTCCATGACACTTTGTTTCACCACTTTAGAAGGAACTCCCACCAAATACTGAGTCCAGTTCCATTTCATACAAACAAGAAGAGCTTTATCATTAACACAAACATTTTTAAGGAGAGCAGGAAGAAAAGTGCTTTCTGAAAACTACTAACAGTAAGGATATGGAGCAAAAAATGCTGACTTAATAAAATTATTACGAGCATTCATTCTACTTCTCTTTAGTCTTCAGATCAGATATTAGGAAAACATTCCTCCCTGTGAGGCTGGTGAGGCACTGGAACAAGTTGCCCAGAGAAGCTGTGGCTGCCTCGTCCCTGGAAGTGTTCAAGGACAGGTTGGAAGGGCTTGGAGCAACCTGGTCTAGTGGAAAATGCCCCAGCCCATAGGAGGAGGGCTGGAACTAGATGATCTTTAAGGTTCCTCCCAACTCACACCATCCCATGATTCTACAATTCTCCTGTGCAGATATTTGCACTGTACTTACCCATACCCTAAGCTGCTGTCTCTGAGGGCCTGGAGCATCAATCCCCCAAACACAAGAACTCAGACCCTGCCCAAACACATACGTGCATGCACACCACGCTGTGTGTTATTACCATAAGGAATTCCAAGGCGCTCCTGCTCCTTCCGATAGCCTTCCAGTGCTGCAGCCCATCGTGTCACTTGCTCAGAGGTTTCATCTGAAATTGTTGCAATATGTTTTGTTCCATCCAAGGTTATCACTTGAGCTTCCTCAACAAGGTGAGCTTCAGCCTCTCCATGATGAGCATCTGGATCAATCACCACCTCCACCGTCTCCACAGGCTTCACAATTTCAAGGATGTTCAACTTGGGCTCTATCCCTAGGTATGGAAAGAACAAACACAAAACAAAGATAGTAATGCCAGTATCATGAAAACATTGTTTTAAAGCTTTCTGATGTAGGGTTCGCATACTCAGGGAAGCAGCAGGACACAAAAGCAGCATTAAAGTCCAAAATTAGAATGACATATATCCTATTATACAGCATATACTTCAATAAGGTGAATACAAAGCTGTCCCTTTTTTCCTCCTCCAGTATTACAGTTTCCTTTTCTATTTAGGTGATCCATTTCACAGATCTTGAACAGAATGTTCAGCATGTGGGCATAAAGTACAAGTATTTTGGGCTATAAGAAATACACAAAAAAACCCCAACAAACCATACCAGCAGCTCTCAAGAAGACCCAGAACAAGCATGCAGCCCTTTTCTCCAACCATGAGGCATTATATTCAGACTCTACAATATTCCCCTGGTATCTCTGGGGTCTAGACACAGCAGATAACATTTTCTTTCAATACTATGTGGTAGGCAGTGTGTTCAAAAACAAATTAAAACTAGAAAATTCTTCATATTACGAGCTTCATCAGCAATCCATGTTTTAGCTTTATGTCTGTTATTTCAGATATTGGATTGTGGAACTGGAAGGTGTGTCTGTATATATTCTGCAGCAATAAAGAACACATTCACTAAGGCTTTGTATCACCACCCTCTCTGTCATCTTCTATGTTTTGTCCAATATTGTATATATTTTTTCAAAATAATTTCAATTTTTGTGACATATAATTTCCATTATAATGGAATTTACATTTCCATTGTAATGATAGCTAACAACCATACTTCTTTAAAGGTATTTTTATCAAACATATTTGCATATTAAAAAAAAAAATCTTTAAACTTCCATTTTATTATGACTTGGGAAACCGAACTAGGGTTAAGCAGATGAAAGTAGGATTCACAGAACATCATATGACTAGGATAACTTCAGTATTTTGAGCCAAAAAAGTATTATTTTGTGTCCCTACTGTCTAATCTATATTAAAGCTCAATGTGAGATGGTAACTTCTGCAGGTAACAGTCTTAAGAGCTGAAGCCACAATCCAGTCATAGTTTATAAGGGAAAAAAAATGGAGTACATACCTGTACTACAAGTAAGAACAAACCAAGTCTTTTTCAGACAAGTATTCCTCTAGATTTTAAAAGGAATTCAGCTTGAGAAAAATACAGACACCCTAAGTACAACGTGCAGCAATGTCAAATTAAGGAAGCTAAAACAGATGCAGACAACCAGTAAGTGGTTCATTAGATGAAGAAGCAAACATGAAGGAAAAACAAACAAATACCTTACTTAGGAGAGTATTTTGCCTAGGCCACCTAAAATTAACATGCAGAGCACAGGCTTCTTTCAAAATCAGATAAAAATGAGCAAGGGAAAACACTAAGGGTTAAGACTCTATTTTTGATCTTCAGAAAAGAAGGTAAAGTTTCTAGAGAGGACAGTTCATTATTGCCTAACCAAATAATTACATGTCAAAAGAACTTTGTGCTTTATCCGCATACAAACATGGAGATCAAAGCAATGCATCTGTGTAGAGGAATGAGCTTGCAAGTAAAAATGTTGTGAACTAAGTCTGTCACCTAACCTACTGCAACACTAGAGCAACATTAATTCCCTGACTTTGCCAGCATCTCTTCTCACACCTCGCTCTCTGCCTACTGCGTAAGAGAATGGATGTCCAGTCCTACTTGGACAGACCTCAGTTGTGGAACACAACAGCACACACCCCAGAAGCATAAACGGGTATAAGGAGTACAAAGCTTCAAGGACATGAGCTATCAAGACGTGCAGATGTTGCCAGTACATGCCCCTTCACTGCCAATTGTCTGAAGATAGAAAATACACTCATGTGAAGACTGACCTACAGGCAGCCTGTTTTTCTCCATCCTGAAATGTCTAGTATTAACTACAGCCAGACACAGGACACTGGTCAAACTGCACTGTTAATCCAGATCAGTGTAATTACATTTATTTTTCCCTTTATATACTAAAAATAATAAATGCCTAGTTATTGCAGAAATTGTTATAGAAAAAAACTCCTAGAATATATTGATATAGAGTACATCAAAATTAAAGATTTTTTCAAATTCTTTGACACATGACGGAACACAATGACTCAGATCTCCACACTTGCAAGAGGCCCAGTTCAGAGCAGTACAGAACTGGGCTGCACTCAAAGCTGCTGTTCTCACAATGGCAGAGAAACCACACACAACTCCATTCCTCCGGCCAGAAGGAAGGAGATCAGGCAAGGTGGAGTGCCAGAATGGTCTTCTGGTAAAAAGAATAATCAGGAATATTTTATCTGCTGTAGTATGAAATCCTGTAAAAGGACTACATTGGACTACATTTCAACTGGCGTTTATTCCTTCGAATTTACAGATGGCTAATCAAAATTTGATGTAACACTAGAACTGATGTAGCTTTTAAGAAATAAGAGAGTCCAATCCACCACAAGGATTAGTACCACTGATTACTACTAGCTGAATCCTATACATGATACAAGTTGGGGAAAATTAAAAATACATAAATTGAGAAGAGATCAAAACTTCATCCATGCAAGTAAAATATACTGCTGGCATAAGAAGCTGTTTTTTCCCCTCTGGCTCAAAGGGACGCTGTGGTCAAGAGTAACAAGTCCATTTTCCTTTTAGAAATCCAGATATCTTCTTTTTTTATATATTCATAGTACTTGTTTTCTGACATTCTGTCCTGCCATATTTTACATGCCTTCAACCATAAAGATTTCTTAAGAGTTAACTAAGTGTCAAGACCTGAAAAACAACACTGAGGATTGTCCCAAGGTTACACAGAAGTATTTAGTATTCAAATGTTTCTTTTAAGGGAGAGAGAAAAGAAAGAGAGTGAGAGAGAGAGAGAGAGAATGTGTGATGGAGGTTGGGGGCAAGAAGCTCCTTGTACTACATGGTCAGTTTTATATTAAAGACAAAAAAACCCCACCAAACACAGGAAGAAAATGGAAGATAATAGTGAAGATATTTATCATCTGCATCCTATTGAAAATGGAAGTCTGAGCACTGAATACTGTAAGTTACTGGCATGAATTAAGAGCAGTTACTGTAGTTCCCTGAAGGACATTTCTACTTTATTTTTAAAAGCAGAAAGGTAGTTCAATCCCCACTACATATGGGGGACTGAGGATTCAGCCCAGCACTACGCATCTGACACTCATCATGAAATGCAAATGATGTCTCACTGAAGACTGCTAATACAAAGCAGAAAGGTTTTCTTCTGTCTAACCTACACTGAAGTCACAAGAAAACAAAATGTGCTCCCCAAAATTTGCTGATCTAACTCAAAGGAGATAACCAATCCACTCTAGTACGAACTTGTCACTGTTAGTAAATATGTAAACTAACACCTGTAGCTGTTCCCATAGCCCAACATGAGCACTGTCTTCAGTGAGTGGTGTCAGTCCTTTCACTCAAGACATATGGAAGGAGCAAAGCAGAAGAATAAGACAGAAAGCAAAACAATGAAGCTGCTAATTCCTGAGGATTTGACAAAGGGAAATCCTGTCATACCGGATAATACAAATACAAACTATGCACCAACAAATCCCAATCCACCTGGCTAATGCTCCTTTGTCACAATTGTTTAATCTGACTTCTCATTCAAAGAAAACAGACAATAGTGATCCTGGAGTTTGATAAGAATTTTCAGTAAGCTACATATACTTTCATATTCTAATTGTTCCCAAAGAACACAAGCTCACTCACCTCACAGAGCTGAAACTGCCATCTACCTACACATAATTCTTCTGCCTGCTTTGATATTTGGTCTGATATGAGTAACTACTAAACCTTGAGGAAACCCTCATACTGTAACTGTCACTGTTTGACACCGATTTGTTTGGGTTTTGGGTTTATGTTTGGGGTTTTTTACTTATAAAATGATATGAAGTTCCTATAAAAACACTTCAAATTGCATTAGTCCATGACATTTATTTTAATTTTACTACTTAGAAGCACAGTACACAATGAAAGAGACTTTCTGTAGCTCCATGAACATTCAGTGATTTTCTCAATTTTACAGCTAGGAATAGAAGGAGATTAGGTTTGCTCACAAGTATTCCTAAAATATTAGTTTGTCTGTACAACAGACAAACACAACTGCTTACCTTGCCTAGATATCACTTGCACACTGAGTTGCACTGTTCCATCTGTTTTCACTCCTTGATCAAAAAGACTTCGATCTGGGTCCAGCTTGATAGAAGTATTAAAAAAAATTAAAAATATGTATTAGTCTCACAGTTACAATAAACTTATTCTCCTTTAAACTTTAGAACCAGTTGGTGCCTGCAGAAAATTTTCTTAAGAAGTGTGCAAATATTTTTAGTGCTATTTAGACATAGTACATGACAGAAGGAATTTGACTGGTATTTGAAGCTTGCCACTCTATTCTGTTAAAGGCAGTTTCACTTAGAGGGACATTTTTCAACCTAAATGAAACAATGCAATACCGGGCAGTACCTTCACTACCTGAAAACTATCTGCAGTTCCTTTTCTGAGTTTTTAACACTCTCATAAAAAGGTGTCTTTACAACAGTATTGTTCTGTTGTTGCTGGAAAAGCCACAGATGTCTGATTACAACTACAAATAAAACATGCAGCTAAACAGAATGCAAAACAGTCATACTGCCTAACATGCGGTGATGCCTGCAAAAATGGGGGGATTTCTAGAATAATGCTTTGCTCTCACTACACACCTGAGTAATATAAACCCTTCTCACTTCACTCAGATTGAAGATGAGATTAGACTCACAGAAGTTCAGGCAGCAATGAATGATGTGGACTACCTCAAGGGAAAGTAGTATTGTTGTTGTCCTCTTTCTTTCACTGGCAAGATGCTTTTTTACCCTCACACTGGGAACTCCAAAAATATTTTAATTTTTTTCACACTGAACTAGTGTGTATATATTAAATGGTCTGATACTGAACCTGACATAAACTCTTAGTTGTAATTAATATTCCACATGAAGCCTGAATTCCACAGACAACAGAAGAAAGGGACAAAGTATTAAAAAGTTTCCCCATTAAGAGGTTAAATCTTTCATAGCATTTCAGTTTACCTGGATGTCTTGCAAGCAGATTTCATGTGCATCCAAGGAACACTGCAGTCTGGGTTCCAGCAACTTCTTAAGATTTCCAATGGGTTCATTGATGTCAATAGCCTGACTCACAAATTCTGCAGTGGTGTAGGTTTGCTCAACGATGCTTAAACATCAAATTAATATAATAAATCATTACGCACAGGATAATGAAGCAAGTAAAGGAAAGCTTAATAAAAGTTAGAAGTAAACTAGGTAACAATTAATACTGACTCTGAAATGTTAATACCATACAAATGAACTCTTAGCTTGGGCAGAGAGTGAATTACTAAATTTGGTCTCATTGATTTTACAGTTGCGCAAGTCTTCTTTCACTCTGTCACAGCTAAACAACTGGGTTAAATACCAATATTCAGACTACCTTTTTCAAGCACTAAGTCATGATTAACATATTATACCATTTTAACTTGCATGTAGAGTAAACTAATTCTGTTTGCCTTGCCTGGATTGTATGTAAGATATTCAAGTTAAAAGGAAACACAGAAACTTAACAGAGAGGGAAAAAAGGGGAAAAAATGCTCATTGTCGTACAGAGTAACTGTCCATGTCTTTTCACCTGTCCGCACAAGGATAAGCTTAACACATACAAGAAACAATAAGAATGAAACTACAGCAACATGGAGCCTTGAAGGAACCATTAGCCATGTTGTCATGGTTGTTCCACACTACAACAATGACAGTATTGCCACTGGCATTCAGAAATATCAATATTCTGGGACTCCTGTCATAACAACAACCTTAGACAGCTATTCATATACAAAGAAGGAAATCAGAAAGTGTACAGACATAGTTTGTAAGCTGTAAAAACATACAATAAATTTTGGAATAAGAAAAAAAAAACTAGTAGGTGGTTTTAAATCAGTTCTCCAAAACAGGTTCCTAAAGAGCAGCTCACCTAACCAGCCTCAGCTATATCTATCCAATGCATTAACTGATGCTCTGGGCTTTCAAACACAGTTGCAAAAATTAGGAGGGAACCACTACGAGTTTTTGAGTTCAAAAAACAAATTGAGGTAATTAAGTCAGAGGACATCAGACTTCACTATCTATAGTTTCAATGCCCTAACAACAATATAGTCAATACAGAACATAATTTCTGCTCAGTTAGATACAAATATATATATAAATTTATAAATCCAGTGTAACAGTAAAGCAATGAACTGGAGAAACTGAAAGGTTATAGAAGGATACACTGAAGCTGAAAAGTCTGCAGCTCATAAACACAGACAGGCTCCTACAGACATGAAAGTAGGAAAAGAGAAGTACTAATAATGCAGCAGGAAATAAAAAAACCAGTTTGTGATTTAAATAATTAAGACTGAGGAACATGACAGCACTATACTGATTTCCTTCGGTGGTTACATTTCAGCTTCAAGAAAAGTACCATTTAATTAGATAAGAAACAGAAAAACCATTTAATTATTTAATTAATTGCAGATTAAAAAGCAAAGACTGTACATACCTTTCTTCAGTGCACTCCTGTTTCTCAGTTCCATCGATTTCTATTTCTATCAGCTCTTCTGCTTCTCTCTTAGTCATGGCTGAAATGGCTTAAGAATAGAGCTAGGAACAGAAAAGAATGGTTTTTTGTCACATATCAACAGAACTAGATGATGGTTTTTGTCCTATCAAGCATTTTTTAATCCAAATACCAGAATAGCCTTTTAAAGACAAGAATTCACCTAAAAAATAAATCCAAGCTTATACTGATTTCACAAAACAGATGACAAAAATAAAATACCTGTTCTTCAAACAAACATTCTAGGGGCAAACCCAGGACTACAAATGGTCACTAGCATGGAGCCCAAAGCCTGATTCTCTTGGAGGCATCCAAATTTAATGACTTGTTTTGTTATGGATCACCTACAGCAAAGAATGTCTGAAAATTCATACTAGCTTTTCAGCAAGGCTGAAAGATGCTCGTTATAAATTTAAGCAGCATTTTACATGAAATGCTGCAGCAGGAAGTCAGGGATAAGATCCATGATTTCTTCATAGACAAGCAAACTGAAAAAAAAAATGTTTGTTGACTGTCCCATCTTTCCACCCATCCCTCCCGTGGGCGACGAGTTGATGATGTGCACACAACGAATGCATCTTGAAGTTCCCAACCAATGCAGGATGGTAGCAATGAAAGGGAAAGCTACTCTGATATCATCATTGACACTGCAGATTTTTATGCCTTGTAGAACACCCGAGTGTGCTGGGAACACAAGGGAAAGACAGAATTACAGCATTTGGTCTGTAAAGACATAGTTTTGCCTGGTACTATTGTGTTTCACTAACCAGCCCACACACCGTAACTATGAAATACATACAACAGAGAACCAGGCCAAATTATATTAACAGTTCACAATAAACACTTCCAACTCACAGAAAAAGAGCAGGAAGTAGGAGCACAAAGGAAGAAAAACCACAGCAGAGAAAGCAAAATATGCTACTATTTAAACATCCATTATAGAAGAGATTATCAAGGTTTCCATCCTGGAATCACCCTTTCCCAGGGACTACTCTATCCCAAACCTGTTAGCATGAGAATCTTGCTTGACAAGTTAATAAGGGAACTTCGTAAACTTTAAACCTTCTCTGAAGGAGTAATAGCCAACTACAATCTACAGCTGCTACATAAACCATTTAAAGAAATTCAAACTACTCATCATCTCCTTCAAAACCTATCCTATAAGACCAGTTGTGAAGAAATCAAATGCTGCGTTCTGTAAGAATGCTGGTGCCATTTTGTAAGAAGCTGCCAAAGCCAGACAAGAAATAAAAATCACCTCATCAGTATCTCACGGCAAGAAGCAAACCCAGAACCTGTTCTGTTCACAGATCTGGCTCTGTGGAAGTCTCCAAACTGCCAGGTAGTGTCCACTGAACAGGGCCCTGGGAGTCCAGTTCCTGTATCCCTTAATCTTGTGTATCATCTTCAAGATAAGACTTCTGAAAAATGTGTACAGGCTTAAATATCTGAAAGTACTCACACCCACATGGGTTGCAGGTGATCTGTCTGATTGTTAAATAGTATTTCAAAACCAAAGTTTGAGCAATGTCCCTTACTGAAAACTCCCAAAGAAGCAAAGTGGTACAATAAAAGAGGAGTGAATGTCTTTTCTGTATCAGTGATCAGATTCAAAACCCAAAACAAGAGTAAATTATAATTTTTTTTGTGATGAAGGAAGTTTATCAGTAAGGTCACAAAAGGGGTTAGGCTGGGATTTCTGTTCCTTGACATATTCTTAAGATACTTATTGAGAAAACTGCAGACTTGCAGAAGGAACTCACCATCTTCAATGATTTATGGCAGAAAATATTCAATATTGTTAAATGCAAAGTGATGGCCACTGAGCAAATATTACTGCACATCGTAACTGTAGAGAATTAGGCAAGTCCCTATGGACTGGACACCAAAAGGGCAGCTGGACTAGTAACTGTTCATTCAGCTCTTCAAAAGCAGTTTGTATTTGCATCTCCCAGGCTCTGCTACATTTTTTGATCCCTGGGGAGGTGGGAGAGAGGATCAAAAGCACAGAGAGTAGGTACACAAAGAAGAATAATAATAGTTCCACCGAGCACAGATAGGAGTAAGGGAGATGACAGGTGGAAAGAAGAAGAACATCATGGAAAGATGCAGAGTCATTAAATTTCAGAGAGGCCTAACAGGGAAAATTATTCAGCCTTTCCTATGGCAGAATAAAGAGACTTCTGATGACATAAACATTTCACATGAAGTCTAGCAAAGTTTGTTGCTACACGATGACGCAGTTTGAAAGTGAACATGTGTTTCAATAGGACTGTCCTGCCTGAGCCTTTCCTGAAGGTTTCTGAGGCAAGACTTGAAGAGCCTGGCTTGCCGGGAGGGTCAAGTGGTAGGGACATGGCACCAGCAGCATGCATTCAGAGGAATATATAAAACCATACTGGACTTGTGGAAGAGACATGGGCACAAACTCTGCTAGCAGAATTAACGTTTGCTATTGCACCACGTAACTGTGAAGTGGCGACCAGCCCTGGAGCCCAGATGCATTATCAGCTGATACTGAAACTGGAGTTTTCTGTGCTCCCAAGGAGCTCTGCTGCGTGCAGCACATGGTCATTTCCATCCTTATTATTATCCACATTGTAAATACCACCACAAAGTAGGTAGCAAAGAAGACAGCCTGTCCTTTAAAGGTCAGCTTTTACAGCCCATGAGCCAGTTTGGATTTACGACAGACAGTGAACCACTGAAGGGGGTGGGGAGAAGTCACGCCTGATTTTCATGGTTGCCTTCCTTACTCACAGACCTAAGTGAGAAAACAGACACGAACTGGGAGCTGTGGCTGTGCAACACGTACCTGGCCGAGCACCAGAAAGCAAAGTATGCGAGATCACAGCATTGCGGAATCAATTAGGCTGGAAAAACCCTCAGAGATCATCCAGTCCAAACTATGACCGAACACCACTTCGTCAACTAAACTCAATGCCACATCCAGCCGTTTTCTGAACACCTCCGGGGATGGTGACTCCACCACCTCCATGGGAAGCCCATTCCAATATCTAATCCCCCTTTCTGTGAAGAAATTCTTCCTGATGTCCGGTGTAAGCCTACCCGGGCACAGCCTGAGCCTGTGTCCTCCTGTCCTGTCACTGGCTGCCTGGGAGAAGAGACCGACCCCCACCCAGCCACACTCTTCTTGCAGGGAGTTGTACAGGGCGAGAAGGTCCCCCCGAACCTCCCGTTCTCCTGGCTGAGCCCCCCCGGCCGCTCCTCACCGGGCTGGCGCTCCAGGCCCTTCCCCGGCCGCGCTGCCCTTCCCTGGACACGCTCAGTGCCCGAGCGAGGGCCCCACAACGGGACACGGCACTGCAGGTGCCTCCCCAGTGCCGAGCACAGGGGCAGGACCACGGGACGCCCCATCCCGGCAGGTCTGCCCCCGGAGCGGGATGAGGCCTGGGGAGCGGGGCCGGCGCTGCCCAAGTCCCGCGGCGGCAGCTCTCGGTCCTCCATCCCGGGGCCCGTCCCCGCGCCCGCCCAGGCTCCATCTGCCCGCAGGCCCCGCTTCCCGCGGCGCCTCCGCGTCGTTGTTTGAACCCGAAACGGAAATGGGATCGTGGAGCCGCCCGGGGGAGAAACGGAAACAAAACAGGGGCCGGCCCGCGCTCACCCGCCGCCGCCGCCGCCGCCGCCGCCGTCGCTCCGTCCGCCAGC